>NQII01000618.1:487362-507015 GCA_002778355.1 Clitarchus hookeri | reverse complement strand
GGGGGGGGGGCGGTTTAGACTTTACGAAAATTACATGGGTCCAAGGTAACACAATTTAAAGTGCAAGGTGGTGTAAAATGTGACAATGTAAAACAGGGTTCTATTGTATTTACAGTATTCTAAACTACTGTAGATTGAGTGAAGTCTGATGCAGGCAACACAAATGACATCATGTAGACCCAATGAGGAAAAAAAATATAATAAAAATAAAACACACACGTGCGCTCACACACATGCACGCACACACACACACACGCAAAACAACAAGCCTGACATTTGTGGCTATTTCCAAGTTCCATTTTAACATTTCTTGAATTTAAATTTTAGACAATTTCTACACATTAACAATAAAAATTTGCACCGCTTTTGTTTAATTTAAACACTGGAAATAGCCAGTTTTATTTACTGTTTTTTGGGGTCCCTAATCACACAACTCTGTTCCTGGATTACAAAGACATTGCGGAGCATTTTCCTCAGAGCATTGTGAAAGACTTTTAAAAACATTATATATCCAATTCTCTGGGTGGTACAGAAGATGACTATCTGTGGAATTATGTCAGTGAAGGAGTCACACATCTGAGGAAGAAAACTGCTGTAAGGATGACAAGAATACATCAGAATAAAATAAGTTAAAAAATGATGTTTTAAATTATACATATTTTTAACTATTATCGTAGGCCCCAATTGTTTTTCAAATGTGTTTGTGATGTGCAGTATGTTAAATCAGTTTTCACAGAAAAAAAGGTAGGCCTAATATATCTTCACATTAATTTCTATCAATAAGGTATTTCACTTTTTTCTGCCCACATAAAGTAGGTCGCCATATAATCAGGCCAATAGGGTAGTTCATCCTTAATTATGATAATTATACATAGTGAGAACAAACCTGAAGATATAGATTGCACCTGTGAGACAAATTTTCCAGTTTCAAACTTGCAGATTCTTGCTTCAAAGTGGCTTCCAAGTGAACAGCCCACAACGTAATCTAAAAACAAAGTGAGAACATTTAAAACTTATGCCTCTGAAGGTATAATATTAAACCAATATAAGCTTATGATGTAAAATTTCTCCTTAAACAAATACAAAAATGAATGCACTACTTCATAACAAGTGTATTCTTAAAAAAAATTGTGGCATGACAATTTTCATAAAATTAAAACAAATATTTAGTTTTAGAAAATGCATGCATGTTACTGCTATATGTAAAAATAGAATTTTCTAAATAATTTGCTTCAACATGGAGTATATATACATAACTGCATGTTATTTTTGAGCAGAAAATAATTTTCCTAATGAATGAAGGAATTTTATGGAGGCTACCAATGTCATAAATAAGTTCTGACCAGATATTTTGTTTCTTCATCTACTACAAAAAATACACAAAAATTATTGCAAATTAATTCAAGCTACGTGCACAGATTTCAGGTAACCTTTAAAATATAACAGATTGAGCTGTGATTCTTTCACAAACATGAAAAATCTATCTTTCAAATAAATTTTTTCCTTTGAAAACAAGAGTGGGCATGGCAAAATATTTAGTACTGTACTACCTAAATACAGGATGGCTAGCAATATCCTTATAACAAATTCCCTAACTTGTCTAGGTATTTTAGGTGTTTTGTAACATTTTCCCTAAACAACATACGTACATTGAAAAAATTTGAAATACTTATAAATTACTCTCTCAAAAACTACAAGATTCTTTAATGGGTAGCACCAACACAGCTTTACTTAATGGATGCTTTAATATGCAGTACCAATGAAAGGATATACAAAAACAGCACAACAATAAAAAGGTGACAGAGAGGAGTAATACAAGCTATCTCAGGACCAGAAACAAGACATTATACAATGTAACAATTCCCTGAGAACACTATAAGTGTTTTAACTATTACAGTAGAACCCTTTTATAATATTTCACAAGGGCTCCAAAAAACGTCAGCCTTTTATAAGGGAAAACATTTATAAGAGGGTAATTTTATATGGAGAAACATGTTGTGAATCACGAGAAGGTAGCTTATTAAGAAGGAAAATAGGGATGCTATAACAGGATTCCACTGTATTTCAATAAAATTTTATTTGCAAAATAAGGTAGCACCTAAGATCACATTTTAAACTATTCAGATACTTGCAGTAGCTACACAAAATTATTCAACCATGAAAATATATATTATAATATTTATAATTACACATAAAGCTACAGAATTGCCCCCAAATTTTTAACCCTTTCAGTCCCGAATTAATTTCCGAGCTCAAGAGCTGTAATCAATTAATTTTATGATGTGTGCTGTGCATGTAATAGGCGTGCTTCCAGTAATGAAAGAACAACTTGTTGCGTGTTCCTTGACGTCAGTATTAACCATTCACAAAGGAGAGGTGCTGAAACTTCAACAAATGAGTTTATTCGGAAGGAAGACGCTTAAAACTCAGGCCAGTGATTCCTTGTTGTGTATAGCTGCGACCATAAATATCCTTCACGTGCAACATGTCCTCGATCATGGATACTGGGACTGAACGGGTTAACTAATCATACAAAGGTGGAATACCAGGGTTACTACGGACAGGAAAAACCTGGAAAACCAGAAAAAACCAAGCAATTAAAAAAAATTACTGGAATTTTTATAAGAATCCTGGTGCATGCAAATAAAACTTAATGAAATATTGTCATCAGCAGTTTCAACCAAATGTAGTTAAAATTGTTTTTTTGAAATTACTGAAATATGTTTGAATTTCTAATGGATTTTTACATTTCGGCATGTCATTTCTTCGTAAATATCTAAACAACATAACGCAATCAAGACTTCTCACAATTGCAAACTAATCTATAGAGGTTATCAGAGCGCTCAATGACAAAGCAAGTATGGCCGATTCTCATAGATATCTAAACAACATAACGCAATCAAGACTTCTCACAATTGCAAACTAATCTATAGAGGTTATCAGAGCGCTCAATGACAAAGCAAGTATGGCCGATTCTCATAGATATCTAAACAACATAACGCAATCAAGACTTCTCACAATTGCAAACTAATCTATAGAGGTTATCAGAGCGCTCAATGACAAAGCAAGTATGGCCGATTCTCATAGATTTAGTTGGGCTTCGGCAGCATGTCTATGGTTTTGCAAAATCCTTTGTGTGTGGAAGTGTGGTGTGTTATCTAGTGATATGTTTTAAAATATTTGTTTAAATGGTAAAACTATGAAAATATTTTACATTGAACCGTATCTGTTATTTCAGGTGGCTAGTTACTTCGAGAATGTGCGCAGCTGATTTTGAGAAGGCGCTAAATTCTGATTTGCATTTCACGTAGTTAACTGCAAGTTTAAATCCTGTTTATATGTGCAAAATGGTTACATGACCTGATTTTGAATAACATATTTACGTTATTGGTGGTTTATTATTTTGTGTCTCACACGTTAAATTAGACAATGCAAAGTGCAGGTGGCGGTTATCTGCACCATAGTTAGCACCGTCAGTTCTGCCAGAGTCTAGCTGTGCAATTTGATAGTTATATCGCTGTAATTTTTATTTTATGAAAAGTTTTCAAATTACTTTGTGATTTACATATTGGCTCATAGGGCAATTCAGCAAAATTTATACATTACTTACAAATTTAGAATACTTCTTAAACTGTGTTTTTGCTCATTTCAATAACTACTTTCACATGATAAATAGTAAACAATTAATATCTGACTGCAGCTGAATTCAAATGTACCAAATTGGTACGTACAAAATTAGTTTATCAATTTCAGCACAGTCTTTAATTACATATTTAATAATTTTTAATCTTTGTACATGAAGTTTATGACTTCAATTATTGAGAATATTTTACTAGGAATTTTACTGCTATCTCGTTACTAAATAATTTCCTTAGGTCATCATTGCAGTGTAAATTTTGTATGTATCACAATTCGTAACAATGAAATATCTGCACATCAGCATGTTGCTCTCTGTCTATGAGACAAACGCTCCCATGAGTCAAAATTGTTAACATAGCAAAATAGCACTACATTAAACACAACCTATGAGAAACAGCCTTTCCACAACTCCTAAGAATTAGCTCCTTGGTATTAAGCAAGTAGATTTTTCACCAGCAATGACAATATAATTATTGTGTGAAATATTTTAATGACATAATTTTGGTCTACCAGTGCTTGATGATGCAGTGTGCTGTAAACAGTTTCCTACATAAATAAGTTTAATGCAAATACGTTGTGGAATTTTAATAAAGCTGCAAGGTTTCTTTTTACAACCAGATAGCATACATGCTGAACAATTGAAAGCCAGTTATGTTATATTTAAAATATTACAAAATAAACGAAAAATTATTAGGAAAACACAAGCTAAAGCAAATGAAACATGACTGTGGATATCGTAATAGCCTACCATCATCAGCAAAATATTCCCATAACATTTTTCTCAGCCTAAGTCTTCATGTTCTGCACTTCTTGGTCAAGTAGCATTTTTGTTGCTATGTTTTTTTAAAAAGTGAAGTATATTTAATAATGATGGCCCGGTAGCCGATATCCGGTATCGGATATCGGTATTATCGGTACATTTACCATTATCGGAGATCGGCACTAAAATATCGGCACATCGGTAATGGCCATTCTAACCTAAAGTATTTTCTCTCCTCTGCTGCACACTTAATTTTCTCAACTCTGGACATCAGGCTGCAGCAATACGATTAAAAAGAACATGATTAATTTGAAATGTCGATATGCAATAATAAAAAAATAAAAATTTTTTTTTTTTTTTTTTTTTTTTTAATTCTTTACGATGAAAACAAATTAGAATGTACATGCCCATCATTATTTTTCACTTCACGGATTACATTTTTATTTTGGGTAAAGCAGTCTTATGTTCGACGTACGTTTCTCAAAGTAAACAAAATGATCGGTGCTTGCTAGCTTAGTTTTCATTTCTGTCATTTTACATATATTTTGTAGACTAGCGACTTACTTGCAACCTTAACTTAGTTTTGTAATATGTTGTAGTGAGCTATAATTTTGTATAATGTTAAACTATTTTTTTTGCTGCTTTGATGTACCAGGCATAAAGTAAATCTCACTTAACAGCAAGTCTATTTAGCTTATTGCAAACAAAACTTTTCCAGGTAGCAGTTTTCACTCATACACTTTAGTGACAAATGTCTGCTTCCAGTATGATAAATGAAAATATCGGTTTACAGGTATCGGATCGGTAAAATCCTAAATATCGGAACCTTCATCGGTATCGGGTTTTTTCAGTATCGGGCCATCACTAGTATATTACCAACAATTTAACATGCAGCAAAACACAAAATAGTGACATCTATCGCTATCATAAACAGTGGGCCAGATCATTAAAAATACTTATTTGAAGGCTAACTTAACTAAAAGAATTTTCATGATACATGTGATCATATAGCTTGTGTAAGGAATAGTTATTCCACACATTTATCTCGAGGTGGTAATGCAGCCCCATATTCATTCAGTTTATTTAATGGAATGCAGCAGTGAAAAATAAGATTTGCAGGTGATACTACATGGGTGCTTTTATATATTCTTAAAGCACATATGTACAAGTTTTATAAGACATTTCCTAGTTTTATTATTATTTTTACTCTTTTTAAACCACTTGTCTGATTGTTACATAGCTAATGCATTGCTGTGGGTAATCTTTGTATTATAGTTTTTGTTTTATTTTTGTAGATTTGTATCCTTCACATCATGTCGTGTTCGAAGTACAAAAGAACATCTTTTAACCCACAGTGGTTAAATGACCCTGAACTTGGGTTGTGGATGACACAGTGTGATAAAGATTGGTTTTCTGTCTTCTGTAAATTTGTAAAATGACTACTTCTTAGTAATACGGGTAAACAAGGCCTAACTAGTCATATGAAAGGACAGAAACATACTTCAGCAAAGTGTGGAAGGGATATCTCGTATGGTATTGGAGTGTTTATGTCGAAGAAACCGAAGAATGAGAGAGTGGCAGTATCATCAGAAGGAACAGTGCCTGAAACAGCAAGAGAAGAAGTAGAAGTGTCCGAAAATGAATCAGTCGACTCAACACCTGCGATAAAGCCCCACAGATGTGGATTGGAAACATTTCTTATAAAAGAAGATATAACAAGACCAGAAAATCTGTAGTGCCCACAAACTGTTACTGTGCATTTGTCAAGGTCTGCTGCAGGAACCATTACTGAGATTTTTACAGCTATGTTTCCAGATAGTTCAATTGCTCAAGGACTTTCACTTGGAAGGGCAAAAATTGCATACACCGTTTTTCAAGGGGTGGGTCCTTACTTGGTTCTTCAAATTGTGAATGATGTCTCAGACAGTAATTGTTTTGCTGTATATTTTGACAAGTGTCTCAATAAAATAAGCCAGACTCAACAAATGGATTTAATATAGAGGTACTGGAGCAAAGCAAAAAATCAAGCTGTCAGCAGGTATTTAGGGTCGTCATTTTTAGGCCATACTACATCTGCTGATTTATTAACAGCATTCTTCAGAAAGCAGGTCTTACTCTTCAATTTGAAGCATATGATACTCATTGCATTGGTCTTTTAGCGAAACAAAGCTGCCTTCAGTTAAGATGTCTTCCCCACTGGTCCACTTAACCTTGGGCTGAAGATGATGGAGGTACCCCATATGCCACCACTTACAGAACGACTGGTATATCTGTTGTAGGAGTGACCACCTAGTAAACCTGTTGACCGGAGTTGACGACATGGTCCACTTCAAGCAATATCTGGGCTGGACCCATTGTAAGAAAGTGACTGGGAGTCAGTGCAGAGAAGTCCTTAGGATTACTGGAAAATGAGCAGAGGTCTTGAATTGAGCGTCGCCTCAATCCGGGCTTACATAGTGCTTGGTTCTTCATATGTCAGCAACTGTGCCCCCACAACTTTCTAGAAAATGGACTTAACAGATTTAATACCTGCCTCCGAAACTCCAACAAAGTGAGGAGCTGCGGGAGGGTTGAAGTGCCAGGTGACCTCATGCTCTGCTAAACTGCTTGTGAGTGTCACTATCAGCAAGAAACTTTTGCACTTCTTCCAGCTGATGGCTGCCTCCAACAAAGTTGGTGCCAGTGCCACAGTAACTGTAAATGTTGGCACATTGTCCACATTGAGTGACAAAACCTACAGAAATACTTCTGTTGATACATCTGAAACAAGCTCTAAATGTATGGCCTTTGTTGCAAAACACAAACAGGCCTGCAATACACAAAGCTTTATTAGTCGAAGCATGGTGATGGAGACCGGACTTCCGTAATCGACTCCAGTGTTCATAAATGGTTTGGCCTAGCGCACTCTTTCAGCTGGAAAACATCCCATGATAGGTGTGAAGGGTTTGTGATGGATTCAAAAGCAGACATATACATTTATGAAGATGGCAACAAATGAGATTCCTGGTGCCAAGTACCCATACTTCTCTTTGAAGGAGTGACTGCGGCATCTGGGACCCTGGTGCAAAAACCATAAATGAAACTCATCAATCAGCAGCAGTACAAGATGACAATTAGTTGGGAGAAGGATTGGGTGTTTCTCTTTTAATTACAATTCAGCCACATGCACTCTACTATCTACTCTCAGGATGCCTTCAGAATATACAAAAGGAGCCAGCTTCTGGATGGATGGAGAACAAGGTTGGTGTCTGGCAATATGAGCAAACTTTTCAGCGAATTCTATTGCGAGATCTTGATTAGGATATCGAACGCCCTTTGCATCTCATCCAACTGAACTGGACCCGTGGTAGGCAACCTGCCTGCACAAACTGTCTGTCCAGATCTGCAACACAGTGTGACTATTCGTTGTACCTCAGGGCTGCCACGAGCCCTGAAGCTGAAATCCTGGTTCTTGTATATAAAAATCCTGTAAAATCCTTGGAATTAAAAAAAATTGGCAAGTTACAGAAAAAAGTGGCTATGAAGGACGTTTACCTATTTAATGTATTGGTTGTTGTTTGGACCATACAAACAATGATAATTATTTTCTCCACTCACAATTAACTTTTGTTTATACAACAACAATATCGGCGATAATTTTAGTTTCCTCTCCATTGTGATATCAATGCCAAATGCAAAACACAGTCACCAAATTCGGATTGCGTGCGCAAAAACGGCAAAGGTTATTTTCAATAATGGAATTAGCCTTTGCATGTGATCATAGAGCCAGGAACAGAAATATGTAGATAACTGTACACCAGTGCCAGTAAATGATTAAGCGAAATATTTTGGACATATGCTATTAAAGCAATCGCATATGTCTAAAATATTTTGCTTAATTATTCACGTCCATTGCAAGAATCTTTCAAATAAAAGCGCCAGTGAAACTGACACACATTGCTGAAAGGGCGCTAATGTTGCATGTATGCAGCAACCATTTTGAGTAAAATGCAGTTTGCACGCACAATATCTTTAGCACGTGAAAAAAAATACAATTTTTACTTTCTACGTTTATCTATGTATTGCTATTTTGAAGTGAAATACGATCAAACTTTGTGTAAATTACACTTGCATGATTTATGTATTAATAACGGACATGGATATTCGTTGTGGAGATAAACATTTCACTGTTCCGAACATGATATGTTTGGGCCAATGGAGGTAAACATGCAGTGGTCTTACTAGTATTTATGAGATTTGGGCTTGACTTGTTAACATTTCTTTGTTCCATATAGTTTTGTTACACATAATAATCATTTAGAGAGATTTTACACGCCATTTAAATATTAGTTACAATGCCTCAAGTATACAAAACAGTTGAGATAAAAATGATCACAAGAAATTATTTTGTACATATCAGTGGTATATATTAGAATTATTTCACAGATATTTTCCTGGAGTTAAAAATTTGTTAAAACCGATAAAATCAAACGGCAAGCCTGTTGTACCTTATTTAATTTTGACTATCTTTCCATTAAGTCTAGGAATGGTGACTGTATCAAAGTGGTCTGCAGCACAATAGTTTGACGCTCTTCATTGCAAATGGGACTAGAATCATGAAGTGTACTCCTTGACCAATACTTTTTATCTTCACTGAGCCAGACAAGTCCTGACCACCAAAGAGGCTGCTCGAGGAGCTGTGCAGGAGTGAGGCCACAAGAGGCACAATCTGCTGAGTTCTGTTCTCTCGGAACATGATGCCACCATCAACAAAGGTGCAGCTCTGAATTTCACTTACTCTGTTACCGACAAAGTTTTCTACGCATGTGGTGATGCCCTAATATACGAAAGTGCAACTGAAGAGCCAGTAGGTACAAGCATATGTGCCTTCCAAGGACAAAATTGATAACTTATCCAACACTAAGCACAAGCACTGGGCCAGAAGTACAGCAGCACAAAGCTGAAGGCGAGGAAGCATTACTCTTTTGAGAGGAGCCACCTTACATTTAGCAAACAGCAAATGGATGGTGACCACACTCGAGCTGGACACTTGTTGAAGATACATTACAGCTGCATACCCCTTCTCTGANACAGCAAATGGATGGTGACCACACTCGAGCTGGACACTTGTTGAAGATACATTACAGCTGCATACCCCTTCTCTGAGCTGTCAGAGAAACCATGCGGTTCAAAGGTGGAGTCTGCACTGCTAAGGGTCATACAGTGAGAAATGGTTATGTTGGAACTACAAGACAACTCATATCGAGTAGTTTCCCACTTGGTAATGATGTCAAGAAGAGCCAGGTATTCCCAATCAACACTTGCCAGTCACAGCTGTTGTATCACATGCTTGGCTAAGAGTGTCAATGGCGACAATGATCCCAGTGGGTCAAAAAACCCAGGCTATGTCCGAAGGATTCCAAGTTTTGTCAGAACCAG
Source organism: Clitarchus hookeri (assembly GCA_002778355.1). Taxonomy (NCBI): domain Eukaryota; kingdom Metazoa; phylum Arthropoda; class Insecta; order Phasmatodea; family Phasmatidae; genus Clitarchus; species Clitarchus hookeri. Next base: position 497,198 of record NQII01000618.1, on the reverse strand, counting down.
GGGTCTCAGTTTGAATATCATAACCAAAAGTATCTGTGCTGGGGTTCCATTGCAGCCCTAGAAAGTTAACATATTGGTCTTCATCAAAGGAGTAGGATGTACTCGGGAGTTGCATATCCTCTGGACATAAACCTTCCAGCACAGCTGAGCAGCTGCTGGTAAACTTGCGAAGATAGAACCCACCTTGCTAGAGCAATTGTTGCAGTTCCTGTCTCAGCTTCAAGCAGAAGTGACATCACTGGTTTCNAGATAGAACCCACCTTGCTAGAGCAATTGTTGCAGTTCCTGTCTCAGCTTCAAGCAGAAGTGACATCACTGGTTTCTGTGACCACATCATCAACATCAGTGTCAGACAACAAAACACCTGCAGCACTCTCATAGACTTCCTTCTCATCTTCTGATAGCTGATGCAAAGTTTGGAGAGCGAGAAATGGGGCCGAGCTCACACCATGTGTAACAGTGTTAAGACGGTACNTGATAGCTGATGCAAAGTTTGGAGAGCGAGAAATGGGGCCGAGCTCACACCATGTGTAACAGTGTTAAGACGGTACTCTTCGAAAGGTTGACGTACAGACTCCCTACAAAGGAGGTGCCGGTAATCTCTATGCGCATCAGAGACCAAATATTGGTGGTACATTTGTTTTATATAACCAGTAAATACAATCACTGGAATTCGAAACTGAAGAAACAGTTCTACTATGTCCCTTTGAAGCTTAGGACCAGTCAACAATACATCATTCAATGGCAAACCAGATTTTGCTTTCGCAGATGTGTCAAACACGACACAAAGTTTGATGTTGGTACTATGTATCAAGCTTGTGCACACAGTGATGTGGGATGTAATAGGAGTGACAAGAATGCACATCTGAACTGTCAACACAGCTCATATGACCCGAGTTAATATAATCTTGCATAAATGAAACATAGCTTGCCTTGAGATCTGGTTGGCGTTTAAATTGATGCTTGAGTGACTAGAAATGACAAAGTGCAGTGGAGTAGGAGTCTCCTAGGTCAGGGTTCAGACTCTTGAAGGGAAGTGCAACACTTTAGCAACCATTTTCAACATGAGCATGGCCTTCTGTAAAAACATTTTACAGAGAAGATAGCCTGATGATGGTGTTGGTTTATCAGGAGGCAGTTCTTCCATTATTCAAAGTCGCATACAGCTGAAAGAGTTTGAATGGTTTGAAGGTGAATTGAGAACAATTCCCATCAAGTTAATCAGCATCTTCACCTGAATAACATATTTTGTCATTCTTTGTGGGTTCCAGTTTAAGCTCACCACTGACCTTCAGCATATTAAATATATACGTTGATAGATTCTGGTTTAGTTTAATTACCTAATTTAAAACATTCTGGTTTAATAACCTATTTTCTGTGAGCATGGCTCAGGGTATGGCAACCTTCCAGATCAAGGTTAACGATAGTATTTAAGCACGATGGGCCTTCGAGCCAGGAGTTGAGAATCAGGAGTCTGGGTGAGGGATGACGAGCCAAAAGAGCAACGGGTGGCGATGAAAATGACCAGTGGGAGTAAAATCTGTGACTGTGAGCATCAGTGCAGTGAAAAGTGCAACTGGTAAACAGGACTATAGAACTGGATGCGTGAGTGTAAAAGACATTTCAAATGATGGCAACAGACAGACTGAACACGTGTTAACGATGAATGTGAGTTCATTCACTACTACAACCAAACAGAGACATTTAGAAGGATTTAAATTAGAGTTGAGATAGACATTAAATATTGCGCTAACTGAGAAATTAAAAAAAGCACCGTAATAGTAGCGACAGATATTTTTCATGTTGTAAATAATAGCAGTGTGAATAAATTAAAAACTAAATTTTTTTATTTTAATTTATAAAGACCTGCATCCCTCACAAACTCTGTTACGCCCCTACAGCATTTTGCAACAATATGTACTTTTTTTCCCCTGATACAGTCAATCTAATTTTTTTAAAAATATTTTTTTTGTTCTGTTTTTTACTTTTTATTAAGTATTTTGAGTGACCCTGAACAGCTACAAGGACTGAGATGGGGAACACTACACATTCAGGAAAAGGGTACTTTCATGGAAATATTTAATGATGCATTCGAAAAGACATCCCAGCATCCTACCTACCTGGAAAGTAAGCTGCTGAGCTTCCTTCGACAAACTCTGTGATTTTGTCTGCAAGAAGGTCTGACGGCTGGTCACCACTGATTGTATTACTTTCTTCTCTATAATTTTGCTGAAGTGTGGTAAATTCTCGATGAGGAAGTTCTCAGGGAACCACAGCGCATTAGCAACCAGTGTCACAGCTGGTATCTACAACAGAAAAATACACACTGCAAGGAAACATAGAGACTAAAATTTCATCTATGAAGACAACTTTTTGACAGCAGTAATAAATCATTGTTCATGCGCCATGTCTGGATGGGTGGACTTCCTAGTTCTACACGGCATCATCATCAGCAGGGTGCGGCAAAACTGTTTGCACAGTTCCCAACGGCAAGGCAATGTACTTGGTTTTCAGAAAACATTAGTTGTGAATGATATCATGCACAGCACACAACTTTCTGATATATTTAAAATTTACTTTGTGACAATGACTATGTTGTCTGTTCAGTTTTTCAATTTAGTATGTAAAACCTGATAGCATTCAATACTTGAGAATAAACAAACAAATTTTAACATGATAGCTATACGAATACGAAGAAAGGAATACAGTATAAATTAATACAAAATGTATTTTATAAACATAACACCTACCGATAAACATAATATCAACAGATATAACAAAATAACACACTGAGAGTGCAGAACCGCAACTGAAATTTCAGTAAAGAAATAAGAAATCTAATCTAGGTAATGCTGGATGGATGTTCTTGTGCATACAATTATTGGTCCATCTATTGAAAATACTCATTTGGTATATGCTACACTTTACCATAGCCTATACGCCTAATGCAGGTCACCAAAAAATATATGTTAAATACATTGCTGTAATTAAAAAAACGTTCTATCATTATAATACAGTGAAACCCTTATTTTACACTATTCAAAGGACCAGAAAAAAGTTGAAAAATGCAGTAAAGTGTAAACAGAGGGAAACTTAAGCTGTAAAAACAGTGTACATGATTACTATCCACCCACTATTTAACACATTTTTCAATTCACACACTTAAAATATCTGGCAACTTTTAAATGCCTGCTAGAAAAAAGTCATCACTACTTCGAGTAGTTAGATCACATTCTCGGTGTCGTCACTTGGTCTTCCTTGCAATATTCTTCCTTGCTCCTAGTTACAAGCAGAAAATCTTCCTGTAAATACTTGTAACAATAACGAGTAACTATTGGCTGTTCATGGTTAGTTAAGCACTTTTGAAATCAACTTTTGAAAAAAGTCATTGTCCCTACCTGCATATATTTTAACAGGCACACTAAGTGACATGCACCCAGTTAAGTTGGTACCGACGAAGGGAAAGTAATTCAATGTCTAAACGTAGAATTAGAAGTGTTAGGTAAACATTTCCGAATTTATATATATAAATGTGAAAGTGTGTTTGGATGTTTGTTTGTCCCTCTTTCACGTCGCAACAGATCAACGTGATTTTTTACACAGAGATAGTTTGAGGACCGGGAAGTGACATGGGCTACTTTTTATCCCAAAAAAAATCTCATTCCCTCGAAATTTTATTTACTAAAATTAGCGGTCGGGGTACAATGCTGCGACAATGCTACATATATAGATATATCGATACTTATAGATATGTAGATACTTATCGATATATCAATACATATCAATATGAAAAATAACTTATCATTTGATACGTAACTGAAAAAATATATCGTCCTTGCTATATATAGACTAACTATTATGTAAATACAAAAGTGTGTTTGTTTGTTTGTTTGTTTGTCCTTCTTCCACGTCGCAACAGAGCAACGGATCAACGTCAATTTTTGCACAGAAATAGTTGGAGGGCTGGGAAGTGGCATAGGCTACTTTTTACCACGAGAAAATTTCTCATTCCCTTGGGGAAATTCTTATTGGAAAATGAAAAAGTACACAAACGCAATAACAATGCAACATTCCAACCTAGAAACAGATAGACGTAATTCCTTCCACAGAAATAGTTCGACAACTGAAAGTTGATATTGGCTACTACTTATCGCGAAAAAATATCTAAAAAAATTTACTTTCGCGAGTCGGTTTACCATACGCGGACGTGGAGAGCAATGGTAGTGGCGGGTGGAAGCGTCGTGGGAGGGAGGGGGGAACCTTATTTAAAAAAAAAACCTTAACAATAATTCTGCAGTCCATGCAAGCGAATCCGCAGGCACAGCTAGTAATTAAATAATTTCTTTTACTTTCTGTTACTTTTATGCACATAAGTGTTAAGAATGAGCAAATTTGTAAACTATTTACTTTTCCAATAATTTCAGTTTCACTTCACAGATGCATAGATAAAGTGATCGGACCCATGGCAATGTTAATTGTACATATAGCGGAAGAATACACAATATGCATATAAGTAGATCTTAATAAAGAATTTCAAAAGTGCTCAGTTTACAGTGAACAGCTTATACAAACTGAAAGAAATGTGGAACAAGCAAACAGCAGAGAGGTCACCTTTTTGTTGAGCTCCCATAGCTGCCGGAAGAGCTTCTTCTCCGCAACACCCAGCAGATGGAAATGCAGGACATAAACTGCTGTCAGCTTAACCCAGAGAGCAGCATTCTCGCCATAGAGCTGGTCTGGTGGCTTCGCATCGAGGGTGGCCAACGACGTTCGCACGTACAGCAGGAGCTCCTCCACTAGCTGGCCATCTCTGTTCACATCGCTCCGCATTCCATTCACAATTTGCTCCACTGCACGCTGGCAAGAACATGAGAAACAGTAAAAGACTTGTCAAATCTGTGAGTTTATTTGGTGGCAGTACAGCATTCAAAACCTGAATTTACATGGCTTAAAATGAACAAGAGGTTGAAAACAAAAATTATGAAGTTTTGTGTAACACGTTTATGCACAGAAAGACAATAAGGTGTGACCTCCTGACTGTAAAGAGTTCCAACCAACTGTATACTAACTGGTCATGTCATTCCAGAGATGTGCCTAAACCATCAACTGTTTGGTTTATTGTCACGTGCGTGATCGCAAACATCCAATACGAAAAAAAGAATGTCTATCCTCATTTACAATTACATACTAATATACTGATTATGCTGCTAATTAATCTACAATTGCAATTATTGGACAAAACCAATTATTTTTAATCTGCAATTATCAAAGTGAGTTATAACTAATTACTTATTATGGTCAAGTTTGCTTCTCAAACTTTTTCAACGTTAGTAAACAAAATAGTCAATTACATTACATTCCTGTTAGAGTGTCAATTTAAAGAAGAAATTACATGGATCAGCAAAAAACAAATTGGAATAATCAAAAATATATTTTAATTTAACTGTAGTATAATAGAGGGTATTCTCCACTACATATTGAGAATATCTTGCAGACCAGAGAAATCTCCTTTCAGAAAATTTGAAAATGCTGGTGTTTTTGATTGAGAATTTGCAAGGTATTGTGTCTGATATAAGTTGGCGAGATTTTGACAGTTCGACGAAAGTAGTGCCAAATGTTTACTTTTTGTTTATGTATCCTTTCGCCATCAGCTGGTGCGTCAAGTGGAGGCTGTATTTTTTATTAACATACTGTCAGCTAATCCATTTGCCATTGTACTGTAATGCTAAACACACTTTAAGGTATCTATAGACTGACCTCTATCTAAAAATTTATAAAAGTAAAAATGTAAAACCTTGCAAAAAATTAAATACTTGCTAACTCTTTTTTAATTTATCCGAGACAGCGAATTTGGGTTAACATTTGCGAGATGATAATTGTAGTTCTTATCACACTTTGGACGTTACAGCTAATATGTTAAGAACTGAAATAAAAATAATTTTGGGAACTTGCTTGACAACGCACTTTCATTCGCCAACTCACCAACGACTTTGCAAAGTGGGCGGCAAAACAACATGGCATGTAATGGATATAGATGTAACTATTACCGGCCCGAAGGAAATTACTAGTAAACAAAATCACTGTACACGGAAATAAGTTACTTTAAAAATTATACAGAGCTCACGGAAAAATAAAAACATTGGTATATGTTCATAAATTTGTTATTTTACACAAGAAAGCTATATTTTTCTGGCTGGTTAGTGCTTCGGGAGAGACAGATGACGTGTATGGCATAGCAGGCAGCGCTTTTGTACGCCAAATCAGTTTCTCAACAGGTGGCAGCACGTTGGCCTGCCTCCTGATCTCGTCTTTCTAAAAAGTTGATTTTTCTTGTATTACTGTCTTGAAACGACACGAGTGAAAAACATATTTCGTCAAATTATTTGAAAAAATAATTTTACAATACCCTGCGATATTTCTGTAGGCTTTTGGAATTAATATCAAGCATTTATGGAAAGCATGGATGGAGAGTGGGGATACGACGTGAAAAGATCTCCCAAGATTTGAAGTTGTTTTATTTTAATACGGATCGTTTTAATGTGCATTTCATTTTGAACACCTATACATTAGTAATTTAGCATGAAGTTTAGTTTGTAACACTCAATACCGCTGTTTTATGGCCACGTAAAATAAAATTTATTCATTAATCTAAGAACTCTTTCTTATCAGCGTATTTTCTGCTTGTTTGATGTGTGTCGGCAGTGCACTCAAAATAGCAAATGTGTTTCAAGTGTTACGTTATTTTTCAATAGTTTTCCATATAATTGATCCAAATTGTATTAAAATACTGAAAATCTGTAATCATAATTGGTAATTGCAATTACTAATTTTTATTCACTAATTCTAATTTACAAAGTGTAACTGGTATATACTTGGGGCTACTTTACAAAAAATCCTTCACTAAACAATTGGCTTAAATTTACAACAGTCAGCCACATGATGGAATGCATACAGGTACAAGAACTGTAATGTATTATCATCCATCTTACATAATTCTTCCAGTACTCTTGCAACCGAACAAGACTTTGGTACCTCTTCTCCCTTCAATGACAAAGGTTTACGGTGCATATGTTTTAAATGACTGTGAATTACAGAAAAATTTACTGTGTGTATTCTGCGTGAAGGTATGCCTGCAGTCGAATATTACTGAACATTATTCACACATCTGGTAAAACCACATGAGGAGGCTCTCAAGACATTTCACTGTCATACCAGTAAGTACTTTTTGTTTGAGGACATTGTTTCAACACATGTATTAATATTAAATTTCACTTTCAGTATTTAAGCACAAAGAAAGCTTGAGTGATTATGCATGTTAAACTCAAAATGTTCTGCGGACTCATTGTAAATATCAAATACTACCATAATTATCCATATGTAGAGAAGTGAATTTATCAGTATTCAAAATAATGAAAAGTATTTTGAATAACAACCACATGTTTTGCATTACAGCTCCAAAATAATAGAATTTTGGACACAATAGAAGACCTGCTATGAATTCTTGTTCCATGCAACAGATATTGCAACTGCCATACACTGTCTGCCACAAGGGAAATGACTGATGAGAAAAATAAACTTAAAACCTTTAAGATTTTGGTTTTTAAAATTATGCACTGGAGCTGTTGGGGTTAATCTAACTACATAAAATATTGTTACAGACATTCAACGAGCAGTACATTATTTGTTTGAACATATTTTTAAGTTTGTAAAAAAAATGTATAAAGGCTCTATGAGCACACAGGGCCATTACAAGAACTAAGATAGCAGATTGTAAAACTTTTTGTCTAACAGTATGTGTAAATGAAAATGAAATTCCATCATTTACAAAATAAAATACTTTACAACATTGCCACATATATTTTGTGGTCAGTCTTTCTTTATTTCTAGAACAGGAAAGGTTTTAGTAGCTATGAAAAATATTTAATTAAAAATGTAAACATAACATGTTTCTTATGGATATACCTATCATATGACATAAAATTTTGATAGTGCTGAAAGTTCAAACACCTGTCGAAAGTTTAAACATTCGGTTACATAAAACACTAAGATATGTTCTAGAGAATAATTAATGGCTTTTAATTTATAAACGTATCTCGAAACCTCCTTCAGTAGTACATATTTTTATGTAACTAAATAATAAGATCAAATGTTCAAAACAATGGCATCACAGCAAATCATACTACATATGGTTACGCTCTATAATATTAGTATTATCACCATAAAAGCTAACCTGTGATCAAATTCACCAGTCAAAGGCCCTTGCTTTCTCTATGCCCTTGAAAAGTGCGTTGAAGCTGTGACATTACACTGTCACCATAGAAATTCCCAGTAAGGGCAAAGATACATCTTAGAATGTCCCTCTTAGCTTATGGCTCATGCCACATACCTTTCTTCAACCCTTGATCATTTTTCAATGCTCTACTGTTTGAGAATTTCATTTATCAATGTTAACATTTTCTTCATTTTGTTTTGGTGCCCTTGCATACAAAATGAAGATATGGCTCAACAACCAGCACTCAGTGCACACATTTGCATATATTATTTTTTTTAAAAGTTGCCTACTTTTTATACTTCAATTATTTCTACCATAAATATAATTTTTTATAGTCAATACATAATACTGAACAATTTATAGATGCAAGTAAAAAACATGAAGCATTTTTTACTGGCAGGCAATATGCTTCGGTCGAACTTTGCGCAAGCAAAGAACAATTAATTTCTGTTGCAAAGACAAATGAAACTCACGCTAGCAACAATACTGTTGCAGATAACAGAAGTACTGAACTCACGACCATTGTGTATGTATGTTTACCAGACCCACAAGGTTTTTTTTATAGTATAGGCTCGAGGGTTCAGTGGTGTCAAACCAAAAACTACTATAGTATTGAGATTAATTTCTTATGTGCAGTCTGCTTGACAGACACTGACTACAGCTTTGCCTCTGGTGTTTCTTCCACTGGGCTGGGCTATCCCCTGTAGGAAGTTCCGGTTAGGTTGTGTCCTGCTCCTTGTCTCTGCTTATGGCTTTCGGCAGGTCTACTTCACGTGAGTGCTGAGAGCACTGGTTGCATTGTATTGCCCCTTACTCCGTTCTCCCTCTCAACTGGAATAAGGCACAGGGTAGATGGCAGGGAGAGTTACAGGGTGAGGAGGTAGGTAAAGGGTCTGCTAGGTATCAAGGGAGGGGGAATAGACTTAATGCTATTTCCAATTGGGGTTTGGATGAGGTCATCGGGTGAGGGGGTATCAAGCATTCTTCATTGTGTTACATTTAAAATATAAACATTCATCTTTTGAGGGGCTGGGGGGAATTCAAAAGAAGCAATGAGGGGTTTCAAAAAATTTGGCATTCCATAACAGTTGTAAAGGATATGGTGGGGATAGGCATTGAAAGTAAAACACGAACAGATAAAGATGCAGACTAAGGATTTTCATCCACTTTTCAGCAAAATGAGCCTCTTGCAAAAAGTGACTGAATTTTAATGAAATAATTAATGAATTTTTGAGGTCTTCTGTGAAACATTCTGCTCGACTTACTGTGCCTGCTGTAACACCGGAAACTAGGTAGGCAACAACACACAGCCGTGAATGGCTACTGGCGCCAGCTGTTAAGAGGAGTGCAGCAGATTGACTGACCTCAAGAGGCCAAGAAATTCTGTGCCTGGTATAGTTTTGAAATTTTATTTAGAAGTGTAGCATGATAAAAAACGTGGCTGATACCAGTACATGTTCTTTTCAGTTTCAATTTTACAAAACTGATTGAAACTGAGATATTGAATCTAATAATAAAATTTTTGTGAATAATATATAGTTTTCGAATATTTGCAGGCCCTTAG
>NQII01000618.1:472741-487321 GCA_002778355.1 Clitarchus hookeri | reverse complement strand
ATGTTTTGCAGCTTCCGATTTTTGTTTGCTTGTTGTTTCTACCTTGTTATTGCTAGGGATTACTGGGGTTTATTTTTCTATTCTCCATACCTCCAAAACGGTTCAACCTACATTGTTTCATATCGACATGCTTCTAAAGCCCACTAGTTCCCATCATGTCACAGTGTATCGTCAACCTCACCAGAACAGTGCGATATTAAACGGGGGGCTCAAATTTCTTGCTACTTCTCCTAACAATTTGAGCTAGAGTAACAGGACTCGGTACACACACTCAGGGGTCCAAAATCTTTACGCTGTTAAAGCGACTAGCACCGCTGATCATATTTAATTTTTTCAAATTTAAGAAGGGTGAGGGGGTGGGATTTTTTAAAAATCCATTCCTTGTTGTAAGGTAGTTCCATTTTCATGCCCCTTAGGTTATGAAAATTCTGCTTAGAAATATTGAGTGGTTATTTGTCAGATATACTTAAGAGACAAACTACAGCACTGACTCTTCAGGTGGTATTCTTAGTCCAAGTCTCAAGGCTGAGCTTACAGTGTTATTTCCGCTCCACATTTCATAGTCTACAAATAAGGCTTAATTGCAGTTTTAAGCAAGGTCTCGGCGACCATGAAACGTGGTTCAATATTGCAACCTCAAGCAGAGACTATGCAAAACAAATATTTCAGTCTTAAGGCACACAAAAATAAGACAGCTTGACACAAGCTTATGCAATGTTCACTGAAATGTAAATGCAAACTTAAGACACCCAATAATATTGTCTTGACAAAGCTAGTGCTCAACATATGTATTTGAATACCATCCGTAGAGAAACTGCAACAAAAATTGCATTCGGTGCACACATTTCTAGTGCAATAAACAATATGGAACATGGAAACTACTGCACTGAGTGGAAGTGCAGACAAGCTGGAACACGCAGCACTGAGCCAGTGCACACTGAGTGCAGTTTAGTACAGTATAATTGGAAGATGTCATTACTGATGGAGTGTTTTGCATCTTCACAGCACATACATACATACATACATGACATTGCCACCATGCACATGTTTACATTTATACTTGACGGCAAGCAGTTTGGGAAACTCTGCGTTAAATAAATGACTTTCCCCAACATTGTGACTAATTAAATTGATAATTTCTTTATTTTCAACGTTAGTGATAGTGTGTTACAAGGAAGTTTCGCAATGTGAATAAGAAAAAATGCTCATTAAATAGAGGTTAAATAACTTACAAAATAATAAAGTTTCAGTGGAACCATTTTTGCTCATTAGGATGAGTTCTTCATTATAGAGATGTTTGCAAGTTTGGAGTTTTTACAAGTTTTTCTGAATTTATACAAAAATCTTAAACATAGCATTTCAAAAGAAATTTACAAAAATCATGTTTATAGTTGAAATTCACAAAAAAATTGCATCTAATTTTTCCAGGCCTTACATATTAGGGTTGTGCAAATATATTTGGTATACCAAAACAACAACAAAAAATGACCACTTAAATTTTTGTTTTGGCACAAGAAATTTGGTTGCCGAAAGTTGTAAAGAAACTAAAATCCTCGATCTCTATGAATATTTGGGTGTTTAATAAACGTTCATTTGGTGCACCAGCAAAGGCAAATTTTGCTTATAAATCATCATATTTGTTAGCATTATTTTATAACCAAAGTAACTACCTAAAATGTAAATTTAAATGCAGGCACAAGCCCCTGTCGTAAATACTCCATATCCTACATACATTTTGGCTTGCTTTTGCAACAAAATTGTCATACAGAATAACTTGCTAACATGTTACAAAATTCGTTACAACTTTCTTTAATACCCAGCTCTTACAAAATTATTTTTCATTTTTGTTTCAATTTCATGAAAGTGCACAACACAATTATTTGTTTTCGTTTTGTGAGAATAAAAACATTTGCATAACCCTACTGCATATTAATCACAGTATCACAGTTGCAAAATTGTTAAGAGGTTTCTAAAAGCCTTTTCACAGTAACAATTATAATGTAATATACCATATAAAATTATCTTTAAAACTTAATCCCACTACTGCACTGTTACGGTGGTTATGGAACATTGTAATTAAATTTGACAAATGCCAGTTGCATTATGAGTATGAAACAAGTTTATATAGAGAATGCAGATAAAACCAACGTACACTATTTTATCTGTAAAACCACGACTTATAATTAGTAGTCAAAAATGTTAATCATATGATAATAAAAATAATTTGAGTTTTCAACATTATATTTTTTCTAACATGCTAACAACAGCAAAAAAAAGCAAATAACTTTGGTTATTATAATTCAAATTGAGTGAATAAGTGAATAAGAGCAATAAGTATCATAAACTGTGTAGATACTGCTAAAATAATTTAATGAGACTAGCACAAAAGTTAACATGAAAATGATTTCACTCCCACAATGAAAATGTGTTAAAATTAATTTAACTTTCATGATGGAATAGTTAGTTTTTTGTAAAACCATGAAGCTTCTGTTATGAAGCTCGTTTCACACACAGCAACTCAGCGGCACTGCTGAGCGGCGCGGCCATCATGCAGCAGCAGTGCCGCTGTCCTGAGGCTGCATGTGGCTGCTGCTGACAGAATTTAGTCTCAACGATGCAGTAACTAAATAATTTCTACTTGTAATAAATAATATTCTTTGTCCACAGTTACTTTTAGTTGCAACAATATGCAAATTTTACATGCGAAAATCATGTTAATCAATGATAATACACTAACTATTGTTTTATCAGTCCCTCTTTTGTCAGTATAGTTGGCGTAAAAATACTGAATAACAGTTTCCCCTGCATTGAATTTTGTTCGCTTGTTGCTAAAATATAGATATTTTATATTCCAAATGGCACAATATTTCTTAATACTATCTGTGATAAAATCCACCTTTTTTATATTTTTGTACACTTTGCGTATCGATAGCCTTCGTGGCTTCATTGCAATGTATCTAGACAATTGACTGCAATAATGTGTCTTGTTGTCAACAGGCAGTGCTGCAGCAGTGCCGAAGCCGCGCGTTAGCAGGGCGTCCACAGCGCTGCTAATTCTGTCGCAGTGTGTGAAAGCTCTCATTTGAGACAATGTTGTGCCACTAGCAGTGCAATTAAAAATGCTCCCCAGCAGTGCTGCTGCTAGCACGAGCAGATGCTACCAGTGACTGCAGCGCTGCTAACGCCCAACAGTCGCTCAGTGTGAACACTCCAATTTTAATCAATGAAATGCCACGAGCATCACCGATCAGCAATGTTGCTCAGTTGCAGTGGGTGGAAAAGACCAAGATAGCAACAAAAAAAAAAAACCACACTGTCTAGGAACCTCAACATGTAACAAGAAAAAAACTAAAACCTTAAAAAGGGATTTTTAGAGTTATTTTACTACTTGCATAACCATTTAAAAAAACATTTATGTAAATATGCATAAAAGGATCAATTGTTGTCAACTGATACACAATTCATAATAATAAAATTTGTGTTAAAATATTACAGTGAAATGTTTGCTCAAATAACGCATCATACTAGCAAAGTAGTTTAAAGAAGCTTCAATTTATGAGTCTTCCATGAAAGTATCATTACAAAATCCTACTCCTAATTATGAGAACTTAGTGACTCAATATGGCCAATCACAGAAGTTGAGAACACTGGCCATGCTGCCAACAATCTGCCATTTTTGTACCATATTTTGACAACAGACTTAAAAAGGTAATTCTTTGGTAGTTTGTGAACAGCTCAAAATGACAGCTCATCACACAAACCCCTAGAAAACAATTTTATGCAGCGCTCATATATTATTCAAGGTACATAGACAATTATTGGCCTTTCCTGCAAACCTCTACAACATTTTAGCAATACCTACTTTCACACACATATTTTCAAATGGATACCTGTAGTTACAACCAATTTCTGTAACATTTTAAAATCTTATAATACCCAACTGAGTAATACAGTAAATTTGGCCATAAGTATAACAAAGAAAGGAAGAGAGTTCTTTTAGATTTTGTTTTCTAATTGGGAAATATACATTTTCTTATTTATTTTAAAGCTTCATGATGCAGTACAAAGCCTGTGTGTATCTTGACACATCAACAGATATAATTTCTGAAAGAAAACTTGGCTTGTGAAGCGCACAATGGGAGAGCCACATACCTGAAATATCTTCCCTGTGAGTAGGCCATTCTCAAGGTCGGCCAGGAGGTTTTCAAAGACCTTCAGCTTGTCAGAGGAGAGGTCAAACTTGGCAGGGTCATGGTGAATGGACTTGACGGTCTGTCTGTAGAGGCTCCAGTGATCCAGCAAGGTGGTGTGGCCGCAAAGGACCTCGTCCAGTGTGATCAGCACCAGTAGCAGATCAGCAAGATGATCCACCACGTCCTGCACACAACTGCGTCACATTTCTGTTCCACATCTCTCCTTCACAATGGCCACAATCACCTCTCAGTTTCCGCTACTAGTTGCACAATTAACTTTCCCAACTACAATTACTGATTCAAAATTAATAATTACATTTACCGATTACAATCATAAATTGTCGAATACAATTTGAATAAATCATATGAAAATCTACCAACACTTGAAGAATAATTAATTTATACAACTTTAACACTTAAAACACATTTCAACACTAAAACAATTATGTGAGTTAAAATGAATGCAAATGTAAACAAACAATATTTTTTTCAAAAACCAAGATTCAACAAGAAGTTACAAATGAACAACTCGCTCGCTAGTTCTTATTCAGAAACACCAGCATTCCCAAATTTTCTGAAAGGAGGGCATGGTATGAAAGATATTTCCAGCAGTGGAGAAAAACTCTCTCATGCTACAGCTACATTAAAATATATTTTCACTTATACTTGTTTCTTGTTTTTCTCTGAACCATGTAATCTCTGGTCCTAATCAATATTTTTTAACAGGAGTGAAATGAAATATCTTGTTTACTTAGATTGAAAGAGTTTGAAAATCAAACTTAACAATAATCTGTAATCAGTTATTACTTACTATGATAACTGCCAATTACAGTTAACTGGATTTTGTCCAATGATTACAAATGTCAATTAATCTGCAGCACAATCAGTGCATCACCAACTACAACATGTACTCACCTCACAAGCCATTATATAATACACAGCTGAATCAATTGCCCAGGTCTTTATTAACAAAATGATCCTAAACTTTGGCATCTCACAAGAATTTCTCAATGACAGAACAGTAACTTCACTGTGATCTGTTTACGAGAGAGTGAAAATTGTTTAATATTTAAAAAATATGGCACAGTGCTGTAGTGGATTGCTGTCACATCCTCGTGATTGCCGTGACCTCGCTATGGTGAACGGAGTATACATGCCGGATGGAGACGTACGCCACACCAGTGTACTGACCAGTCTGGTTGTTTGCACAGCGTGGTGGATGTGTTGTATCACTAGACACGTGCATATGCAGTGAAATGGAATATAAGTAGGCGGAAAAAAAGGACATCCTAATCTATGGAAATGCTAACTGTGCTCGTGCAGCAGTGCGATATATGTACGCGGACACATTTCCAAATAGACAATGTCAGAATGAAAAGACATTTCAACTCATGAATGGGTGTCTACGGGAAACGGGGTGTTTCGACCGGCGTGCCAAAAATAGTTGAAGACCTCGAGATTCTAGGACTGTTGATGTGGAGGAACGAGTACTACATCACACTGAGAACCACACTGAGGGCAGTACCAGAGGATGTACACTATGACACTGTATAGAAAATCCTCAAAAAGAACCTGCTGTACCCATACCACAGTGAGAGAGTTCAGGTGCTCACCATGGCCAACTATCTGCAAAGGATGTTTTTCTGAATTTGGTTGCGGCAGCAATGTGAAAACGACGCACACTTCCTCAACATGCACTCTGAATGGATGAAGCGACCTTCACTAGGGGTAGCGTCATAAAGTTCCACAATGCCCCACCAGTGGGGGGATGAGAACCATCATGCAATACTGCAGTCCCAGAATCAACATCAGTTCACGCTAAATGCCTGGTGCGGAATTGTGGGCAATTTGTTAGTGGGCCCATTTGTGATGCCTGGACGGTTAAATGGACAGACATACAGGAAATTCCCTGAAAATGAGTTACCTATGCTGCTCGAGGATGTCCCATTAAATCTTAGAAGAGGAGCATGGTTCATACATGATGGTGCACCAGCCAATTTCAGCAACACATCAAGAACCTACCTGGACACTACTTATCAGGGACAGTGGATTGGATGCAGGGAACCAATTCCATGGTCTGCCCGATCACCTGACCTAAATCCCATCAATTTCTACCTATGGGGACATGTGAAAGCATTGGTTTACAACAAACCTGTTACAACGTGTTGTGAACACATTCGAAGACATTTGTGCAAACCACAACGTATTTATAAGGGTACAATCATCCATTGAAAGACTTCTGCAGTACTATTGACGCCATTGTGCACATTTTGAACATTTCTTGTAGCACGTCTCACACACTGGGCAGTGTACCTGGCATGTATACTTCATCTGCTGTAGCAAGACCTCCTAGGTTTGGAGGGCAATTATGCGAAAGGAAAGCTAAATTGGCCATGTGTTTATTAATTTTTTTTCCTTGACATATTATGTACTAGCTATCCTTTATGCAGTGCCCACCTTTTTTTTTAAAAACCTTATATAGTAGCTTAGCTTACATAATAAGGAATTTATTAGTACACTAGAATCCCGATAATTTGTATTGTCACGGGATTGAAGGTTAAATATGAATTATCGAGATATTCAAATTAGCGGGATTACCAATAATCGAGAGCAAAAAAAGAAATAATACATAATAACGAGATTAATGCAAATTTGCATTAATATGTAATGATAAATGCATGGCTACATATTATGCATACCTATGTACTGTATATATAAATCAATAATTACATCAATAAAAAACACATAAAAATTTATGTTTAAAAAAATCTGTAATTTTCTTTTGGTGCAAGCCTTGCAGATGGGCATTGTCGGTGGCTTTGTCAAACATGTTAAAAGCAGAAAATACTTCATCGCTAACGTCTGATTTCGCTAAGAAATGGCGTACGTTGTTGATGTATTGTTTAGCCACTTTATGTTTAATTGTCAGCACATCATTTTTGTCATCACCTTCACCATCAATATCCTGAGATGGAGCCATATTTTCGTCATCAGTTAGAATCCCAGCTACCGCTAGGCCATCGTCAAAATGGACGAAATCTTCAAACGTTATAGAATTTTCTTCATTTTGTGGAAGACGATTCCAATTCACAGGGCATTCTAAGTCTTGTTCAGTAACTGCTGATGAAAGTTCCACCTTCGTAAATCCACAAGCACGAAAACCGTTTTTTATTGTGCTTTCGCTAACACTTTGCCACGCCATGTGAGCAATGTTCATGGCTGAAAATAAGGTGATTTTATGATCCTTCCCATCCTCGATGCTGTCAAGGAGTTGCATCACTACTTCCTTGCAGTAAAAGGTTTTGAATGTTTTAATTATACCCTGGTCTAGAGGCTGCAGCTTAGAAGTAGTGTTGGCAGGCAAAAACACAACATTAACATGACCGAGCGGTGGGGTATTGTTGTGGGCCGTACAATTATCCATGAAAAGTACAATTTTTTGCTGCCTTTTCTCCATATCAGCATTTACTGATCGTATCCATTCCTTGAATAATTCGCCCGTCATCCACGCTTTTTTGTTTGCACAATAGGTCATCGGAAAAGTTTTTGTGTTTTTAAAACATCTTAGTTTGGCTGATTTGCCTATCATGAGTGGTTTTAATTTCTCAGATCCATCCATGTTGGTGGCCAACAATATGGTTACACATTCTTTACTATTTTTTCCGCCATAACACTTATCTTCCTTAAAACACATAGATCGGTTGGGGAGACACTTATAAAATAACCCCGTCTCATCTGCATTAAAAATGTTGTTGAGCTCATAAGAATCGATTATTTCTCCCGATTCGTCTTTCCACTCAAATAAACGTCGGCCAATACACTTGCACTTTCCCCACTAAGTTTCTTCAATTTTATGCTGTGCCTTTTTTTAAACCGATCAAACCAAAAACCACTCGCACGAAAGTCTTTAATTGACAGTTTTTTCTGCGAAAACTTTTACTTTTTCCCTTAAAATGTTTCCTCCAACTGGTACATTCGAATTCCGTGCTTGCGCAAACCACTTCTTTAAATTCTCTTCTAGTTGTGGATACTCACCAGTCTTAAAGCGCTTTACTTTGCTGTCCGATGTCTGGGAGGCGATCTTGTCTTGTTCTTCAGAATTGATGTTATTGTGGAAGGAGGAACGTTATAACGTTTGAACACGTCAATTTGTTTATCACCACCGGCCACTGCGTTAATGATTAATTTTTTATCTCTAATGGAAAGACACTTATTAGCTCTTTTCGGAGGCATGTCTAAGACCGAAATGACTAACTTTTCACTCGCTCTGCTCCTTCTTACCCTCTCATAACCATAGACCGGACAGCAAGGCGCCTCTTAGTTCTGGGAATCACAGACACATCGTCTCACAGCCTACTCGCCATCATTACCTGCCCTTCAAATTCTCCTATGTCCCTCAGTACCCTTCCGGTCTTTTTTACCCTACCCTAATTGCATAAATCTAGAGCTGGTGTACAGTCTAGGGTTAAAAACATTATGAGTTAACGAGATTTTAAAGTTGGAAATAAGAATTATAAGACGTTTCAATTGAGCTCGAGCACTAAAATTAATACGTATTATCGAGGGGACCAGAATGCATTGTTTTTTTTACGAATTAAAGGGATTTTCTCAAGGGACCGGCAAACTTGCACGAATTAGCGGGATATACGAATAATCAGGATGCGAAGTATCGGGATTTTACTGCATGAGGTTTCTGTCAGAGCTCAACAGCAGGGTCATACGAGCTGGCGTAGGTTAAATGAGGTGAATATGGTGCAGTGGCAGAATGCAAGGGTCGGGGAAACAGGAGTGCCCCAAGAAAACCTGCCAGCCACCTGCAACATCTGCCATATTTCCTTCACGTGAAAATGTGGGTGACCCTGCCGGGAATAGAGCCAGTTTTGCCTTGGCAGGAGGGAGTAAACTGACTACTACACCACCGCAGCCCATAAGAGCTGAGAATGTGAGAGAATGAACACAAACATTATCATCCTCAAACAGAAACACTATGTTACAAGTATGATTCTACCCTCAGTGCAGTCATAAATGCCTTAAAAGGAATATTATACCCACACATTACTACACCACAGCAAATCATGATGTATTTCAAAAAATTTCAGGTGAACCACCTGGTGGAACTTGTGCCAATGTTAATTTCTGGCATACTTATTAATTTTTGGCATGTAATTATTTAATGTCAATGCATATACTTAATTCCTTTTGGTTCTGAATATATTTTACTTTCATTTGCCTAGTTCAGGCTAGATGTGCCAGGCATACCAGGCACGTGGCTAGCCGCAGTGAGCAGACTGGATGCCAGGTGCTGTAATTGTACTTTCTTGCTACGTATATTGTATCATGCCGCACTTCAGGTTAGTTACTTCTCATGCTTTGAAGATTACCAGGAATAATCACATGAAATACAAGCAGTTCATGGGTAAAAGCACACAATTCTACATAAGAAATTTGCAGGTGCAACGTATTCACCTGTATTCTGTGTACTTTCAACATGCTTGCTAGTGGTGAATTTCTAAACTACAGTATACCTCATTGTCTGTAGTCACCACTCTGCCTCTTCAGATTATGAGCTCTTAAGGCATCAGAACTGTGTTTCCAGAGTTAGTGATAAGACAGTGCAGTGGGATGTAGTCCCATAACAGAAATTTAGATATCTTTTATTCTCTTATTTTATTACATAGCTCAGCAAAATTGCAAGATTGTAATGATGTGCCAGTGTCTAGTAGTGTTCTGCAACAGCAAAATGCCACCAAGCTGACTAAGATATTTTTTACCTTGTCAACTAGTTCACCACAAAAGATGCATTAATTTTCTAATTGTTACGTCATGTGGGTTTATTATTTATTATTAAATTCCTTTTTGAAGAACGTTTAACAATCTTACCATATGGAGTTTCTCACTTTCTGTTCCTGTGGTTCAATGCCTCATAACTGTTAACCATGTGTTCCTCTCTAGCTACTAACATCGACTCAATTCCTGCAGGAATGGCAGTTTCCCTCTACAGTAAAACCTTGTTAATCCGGCCCTCGTTGATCCGCATCTCCGGATAATCCGGACTTTTTAATTTAATGTTCACATATATAATATGTAATATGAAGTGGATTGACTCACCAGCTATAAATAGCTTTGACTTGACCTTGAATCCCTACCCATCACTTCTCCTCCCTCAATCTCCTCAGTTTTCCTACTGTTTTCAAACGGCACTTGTCATTTTGTTTATTGTGTGTGGTTCGACCGGATATTGTTTTTGTTTTTTATCAAAGGGTTTGGGAGTGTATTGTAGTGTACGTACAAGTTTAAAATGGCATCAAAGCGAAAGAAGGTCGTGGTTTCAATGGATAAAAAGTTAGACGCTATTAATAAAATTGATTAAGGACGAGCATTGAAAAAAATAGCTGCTGAATTGGGAATTGGAACTTCAACAGTGTCCGACGAAGAAGCAAAGAAAAGAAATTGAAGATTTTTGTTGTAAAATGGTATGTAAAAACAGTTTGGAAGACAGAGAAACTGCAAAAAAAAAGCAAAAAATGAAGCATTAGACGACGCACTATTCATGTCGTACAGTGCTCAGCGAGAACGTGGTTTGCCTATATCTGGACCAATCTTGGCACAAAAAAAATTGAGCTTAAACAAAAAGTTACCGAATCCTGACCTAGAACTCACTGCTAGCCAGGGGTGGCTAGAGCGTTTTAAAAACCGACACGGTATTCACCAACTTGCTCTGACTGGAGAGAGCTTGTCTAGTGATGTTGCTGCTGCTGAAAAATTTAAAAAGGACTTTGAACAATTTGTTTTATCTGAAGAATTGACACCCGATCAAGTTTATAATGCCGACGAAACTGGACTTTTTTACCGGATGTTTCTGAGCAAAACATTAGCATCAAAGCTTGAAGATTCGGTTAAGGGACACAAGAAAAGCAAAGATGGGCTAACTGCTATGGCTTGTAGCAATGCATCAGGGAAACATAGGTTTCCTCTTGTCATTGTAGGGAAATCCAAGAATCCCAGAGTTCTAAAAAATGTGAACCACAATACGTTGTCAGTGGTTTACAGACCACAAAAAAGTGAGTGGATGGACAGATTTTTGTTTAAGAATTGGTTTTTTGATAACTTTGTTCCTGAAGTTCGAAAATTCCTGAAAGAAAATAGTTTAACAGAAAAAGTTATTTTACTGATCGACAATGCTCCGTTTCATCCGAGAGAACAAGAACTCGTGAGTGGAGGAATTAAAGTGAAATTTCTTCCGCCAAACATAACCCCACTGCTGCAGCCTATCGACCAGGGAGTCCTTGAAAACATCAAAAGAGTTTACTGAAAAGAACTGCTTAGTAAAATACTTGAAGAGGAAGGGGAAAAAAGTGTGAATGATTTGTTGAAATCAATCAATATCAAAGACATTATTTACATGGTTGCTGACGCTTGGGGTTGCATCACAAAAACTCTTTGAAAAAGTCATGGAAAAAACTGTGACCAGCTATTTGTGCTACAAACGAAATGGCAAGCGATGATTTGGTGCAAGTGGCTGCAGACGACCTTCTGCAAATGTTAGGAACAAGAAGTGGGTGCTCAGATGTTGATATGGAAGACGTCAGTGAGTGGCTGAAAGATAAAAATGACGGTGGCTACGGCACTATGACGGAAGAAGAAATTGTAGCGGCATGCACATCTACAGATGACATGGACAAGGAGGGAGTGATCACAAGGCAACAGCGGACAACACATGCAGATGCTGTGGACCAGCTGACAAACATCATGGCGTACTTGGAGCGTCAGCCCGACACCACTCCAGCTGAACTATTAATGATAAAGCGTTTGCGTGACCGTGCTTCATTTAAACGCTACACATGTTTGAAACAGAAAACAGTGGACCAATTATTTGTTAAGAAATGATGTGAAAAGTTATTTTTATATTTTTAAAATGTCTTTTAAACAATTCTATGCAATTTTGTTACAATACATAGTTTTTATCATAATACACAGTAAGTCTGTTTATTTAAGGATTTATTTTGCTTATTACCCTGATTATCCGGATTGCCTTTGGTCCCAGTTAGTCTGGATAAACGAGGTTTTACTGTACTTTGTTTTTTGTCTCAACACATCTATATCCACTTGTGAGTAATCAGTGAAGCAATGTTCAATCTGGACACTTATGAATGAATTTAACATGTAGTGATTCAAAACTATTCACAGACTCTCCATATATTAACATATTGTATTCTCTTTGTTATGCAGGTCAATGATGTTATGATTACGAGTGTGAACCTTTTCTTCACCTAAATCTGAACAAACAATATGTCTAACATTTATATTTGTTAACCACCATATTCCCTATCTTTTACGTGTGTTATATGATCTTGCTGAAAATATAAGTTTATCATTAACTAACTCCACTTGAGAGCTGTTATTAATTTTCTCCAAGTAATTATATCCTTTGGCAGTATAACTTTATTATATTTATATTATCTGACCAACAACTGTGTTAAATTATTGTGATAAATTCTATTTAATTTGTACTGCTGCTACTTACACCAACATAAACGATATTATATTGGTGGCAGATTTTATTTTATTTATGGAAGAGTACCACTGCAAAAGAGTAATTGTTTCACTTTTTTTGGTTGCTATATGTTGCATTTCTCATGGCGAGCACCGCACTGCAAGCAGCACACATCTATAAATAGATACCACCCTCCATAAGCTGTCTAGACTGACGATGGTAGTCAATACCCAATGACTGCCCATCCCCTCCTCCTCAGAAGGCTGTGTGTTTCCATGCGGGGGACTGCCGACTACCATTATATCATGTGCTTATCTTGCCATTGTGATATAGCTTGTTACTACCTTCTATCTAGTGGACTGCACGTCTGAGATTTTTAGTTCGAGCCAAACCAGAGTGAGACTGCTGAAAAGGTGCCAAGCTCGAGCTCAAGCTTTTTTTTTACATACAAAAAATAAGTTTCATAATAACAATCATATTAGAATTTTTAAGATAACTTGCATTCATATCTGCACTACTGTGGAATAATTTTAACACTAACATGCCTATCTTTTAAATTATTGTCCCATGAATGAATGTCTTAATTTCTAGCAACTGGTAAATGCAGTCATGTCAAGTGCTACATTTTAGGACAATTCGTGTCGCAGTTTTTATGCTAATATTGATGATAATTATGTGTTCATATCTGCAGTTCTAAGAAACCAAAGTTACCAGAACATGTCTACATTTTCAAGTATTGCTTAATTTGTGAACAAAATCTCACTTTTCTAACAAACTGTCTAATCAGGTGCTACATATTAGGCCGATTCGCGGTCCTGTTTTGACAATAAACTTGACAGTAATCTATGTTCATACCTGCAGTTCTGAGGAATACATAATTTTAACTATTAACACCAACTTTTAAAATATTTTTTTGTTAATGAGTAACATCTTATTTTCTTGCAAGAATTTAACAAACTGTCTATTCAGGGCAAGCTCAAGTTGCAAGAAGGTATTTGGTTTGAGCTCAATTGTTGAGTACTCACAAATCTCTACTTCTGCCTATGCTTGTTATTACATCTTGGATTTGTGGGTGAATGTTTGGATTTCTCTTGGCTATGATTACGGTTTGCTGACGACTTATAACCCATAATTTTTTTGGACTGCGATTTAATACTTTTTTGACTTTGTTTTGTGGACAATTGTAGACCCACACATTTTTACCAAACATTTTTCATGGTGATCAAAATCTGATACCGAAATTGCTTACACATAGCAACCATTTTTGCAATGCACCATGTGCGAATTGAGAGAGGGAGAGGAGCCCAAAACAAGAAGCATATAAGGAGAAAGCATTGGTACTCCCAGATTAGACTTCAAGTCTTATTTTATGTCCGAATTTGGGGCTAGTAATGATTGTTTGTTGCCAATCATGTAACAAGATCTTTGTTTCTTCATAATTTACTGAAATTTTTATTGCACCATGTAGAATCAAAGAAAAAAACTGTATGCAAAAATATTATGGGCTCACTCGAGGCATTACAGTATCTATTCCATTAAAAATAATATATAACTTTTTTTTTCTAAACTTTCAAAAGGAAATAATTTTTGGTCCTGTAGCATTAAATAGTCAAATACATACTTACACTAGGCTAATGGAAAATATGTAAATTACTGATGAATTGCAAACAGTAAGAAGCAACTCTAATGTTAGTGAAAGGAAAAAAAGCAATCAATTACGAAATCAGGCATCATAGGAAGTGGTGGTACCTCAGGGAAAATTATAAACTCTCCTGATAGATGATCTGGGCAGACCGTAAACAGCAGCACTCGGGCAGTAGTCAAGTGACTTTGGTTCTGTCACGACCATATATATATATATAGACACACGCACAGAGAGAGAGAGAGAGAGAG
>NQII01000618.1:371409-464427 GCA_002778355.1 Clitarchus hookeri | reverse complement strand
GGAGGGAGGGAGGGAGAGAGGGAGAGAGGGAGAGAGGGAGAGAGGGAGAGAGAGATATATATATATATACACTAGCCAAGTTGTTAAAAGGTTCTTACAAGTCATTGAGAAGATAACTGACTTGTCGAACAAGAATACCAAAGCTATCTTCTATTAATTTTTGGAAGTTTGGAAGGAATAAGCGGTAACCTGTTTCATATTCATATTTGAATTCATTCACTGTGGTGTCTCTTTCACTCTTGTCGAACTCTCAGTTGCTTCTGTCATGACATGGAGAGAAATATTACCACTTCTTTCTTTGTTTTGAATGAGTACATGTTACTAAACACCCATATTTTTTAGGTATGGTAGTAGTTATACTTAGTATTAAAAATGTACAGGACTTCTAGGCTAGATACCATACCAATAAAATAAATCTAGTGACAGTAAATCGGTTTTAATAGGCATACGTCAGTATCTGTTTTAATACTATTATTGTTGGTTTTGTATTGCAGTAAAAGTAAAATTGCTAGTTTTGGCTACATTGACCAGAATGCAAGATCTTGGCAGCATATATTTAAAATTGTCTGGCAAGCCTGAATATACGTATGGTCATAGCTGGCCAAAGGCCAGTAAATACTTAGCATGAGACAAACACTGATATGGTTTAGCTTTACGATAACTACAGACAAATGGTTTTCTATGGAATGTTATACAGAGAAGATGGCAAAGATAAATTCAAGTATTTTGAATTATTCAAAATTTGAAATGCAAAACATTGTTAATACATTACTGAAGTGACTGAAAAAAATTATGCTTATTAACCAGTAAAACTTATTACCAGCGTTAAATTATACATGTGTATATGGACAATGTTTCAAATTGAATAACTTATTAAGCAGGAAATTTCTTAAGTGGAAAACTTTTTAACAGGGTTTTACTGTATATTGTCAGTTTTTTTCTGCAGATATACCAGATTAAAATTTTAATAACATTGGAAATGTAAGTAAATAAAAATGTATTAAAATATTTACTTTTTATAATGACAAAAATCCCATTATGCCCTTTGAAACAAAATCTGTGACAGACAATTGCAAGATGGCATCAGATATTTACACAGCCAGTTTGCCTGTAATCAGAGACTAGTGTAGGAAATAGGTTGCATACACAAGATATATCAGTAAAAGTGTGCAAAATTAAACTGGGAATAGGGGCCATACCACTGAAGATTTTGTGATTGGGAACATGTGGTCCTCAAGACTAGTTAAAGGAGATATGGGCATAACATGTGGGTGACCCATGATGTGTGCATCGTTCACCTATCATCCACAAGGTGGCTCTGTTGTCCCTACATTGCCACACTACATGCGTGTATCAACAACAGACGCAACACGCATGGGATATTTGAATAGGTGCGTCAGACTCTTGTATGTTTTTGTCATGCTTTCATTGAAGTTGGTAGCCGTCAATCACTCTGAGCAACTCTTGTGAGGTACAAACTGGTATGTTAACACTAGTCTGTAATGGAATGGTCGTATACAGTACAGCCTGTCAATTAGTGTATATACTCAATGTCAATAAAACATGTAACCAATCCAGACATCTGTATTCGTGTTAGGTATGTTTACACCCATATCTCCCTTTGCTGGCTTCATGGATAACACGTTCCCAATCTCAAAACGTTCCGTGGTGCAGCCTCTACTCCCTGTTTCATTTTTGCATGCTCTTACTGAAACATCCTGCATTTTATGAAAGGTGTTCTTTTCTGTATACTGAGCAATGAACATGTTAATATTTTACAGTAATAGAATTGACAAAGATGAATATGTCACAAATGTGCTTGGCATGACTTGCAAGTCTTTACTAACGAGTCTATACTAGTGATATATGCTAAAAATGGTTTACAATATATTACCAAAAGATGGTGTACAGTATTTTTTAAAATATGTTTAAATTTCAGTGTTTTATTAACATTATGTCTTATTTCATAAACAGACTCACCAGTTTAATTTATTAAAAACACAATATTTTAATTTTTTTTAAGGAGGTGAAGTTGTTGTCCAACTGTCTTAACTATTACTGAATGTGTAATGCAATACGGTAGCTTCATTAAATGAATCAAAAGTATTGTTAGTAGTAATAATGAAGAGGACACTACCAGCCAATGACCATTTGTAAACCAGTGGGTAGTTTATATAAATCTAGTAATCTTTGCATATTGTCTAGTGTAAAAATTATTATTGCGCTTCTTTTATTGAGGCTACAAATAAACACAGCTCTGACTTATCCTACTATTAAAACAAAGCGCTAAGCTTCAGATAAAACTCCAAAATTGTGAGCTCGCTACAAGAAACATGTTACTATGAGCAAGTTCCATCCAGCTATTGGGGCAAAAACCAACATCTGCAAATGATGCAGAGGTTGAATTGCAGGCATCCATCACTCTACTATGCTGGTACACAGAGCATGTAAAAAAGTTAATATGATACAAAGGTGGTATAGGCTGTTCACTAATTAGTAATTTGAAAATAAATAAAAAATAACTTCCCATTACTGCATATAGTTTAACATTTACACTAGTCGCCCCACTCTCCAAAGTAAGCAATGAATTAGTGAGTAGATCTGAATATTAATGCTTACTAAAAGAATATGTTGATTAGTGACAAATTAAATGGGTTGACGCATGACAAGTCTAGAGAAAGAACAGAGCGACGACGTCACAATCTGCCAGACCGTGCGTCAAACACGCATACAGACGTCACCCGATAGTTTCTTCCAATGACGCACGTGCCAGGTGACAGAGAGGCGCTCGGCGGCGCGGGAGGCTTGCTTCATCTGATCGACGCACGCCGAAGTTTGACGTACATCGGGTCGTCATTGACGTAGGTAATTCCTCGACAGGACGGGAGATATAGTCCGGCAGGGAAGTGGAGACGGCAGTTGANGTCGCGCCCGCCATCACGGGACAGGCGCCGACGGGAGTTGATCCGGGGGACTCCGAGGACGTGGAGGTCGTGCCGACCTCACAGGACGACACCGCAAGACGAGAAATCGAGAAGAACCAGCACACCACAGCAGCTAAGTAACCGCGCCTCCATATCCGACCACCTTTCCCCGACGTTTAGGAACTAAAAAAACCGACCTGTAGGCCTCCGACGGGTAAGGGAAAGGGGAAGGGAGCGGGACCCCAGAAGCGCAGTGTATCATTCCTATATATGAGTGACGTAACGAAGAATATAAATAACTGTTAACTAACCAAATCCTAAGCCGAAGTGTTCTTTTGCCGCCTCATTTCACCCCTGAGTGTGTATCAGTCATTACACAATAAGGTTGATCTAGCGCTCCATCACCCTGTAGAACACCTACAGAGTGGAGAGCAGACTGGGATACGTCAGGGTTTCTTTGTGTTTTATAAAAAAAGTTATAAAGTAAGATATTAAACATAATTAGATTCCTAACAATTCTGAAAATTATCTTGACATATGCTTGTAAACACAATGAATTGAGGCTATTGTTCTGAATCTCACCCCCTTACTAAACATTAAACTCTCCACCAACAGATGGCATAATATGCTACCAGCTTCAGATCAAATGCTTGCTGGTCAGTAAACACAAATTTTTGAAAACATAAAATAATCCAAACTGCCACATTTATGAAAATGATCTTACATTATACTGTTTTTTCAGTGAACTGTTACGCCTTATTACATCTCTGTATGCCAAGTTATGTTCTCACCATCACAAAACACATCTTACGTAACATGCTAGCTCTTAAGTTAGTGATATTAATTAATAAAACCTCGATAAAACATGAATAAACTATTGCTGAGTATTCATTACGGTGGCAATACTATGCAGTTTATCTTGTGATGTTCAAGTGTACACATTTGTTTATGTATATCATACTAGAAACCAGTAAGAAATAGCCTACCATAAACAATGAACCTGCAAAAAGTATTTAATATGCCACACTTACATCGAGTGTTCTGACGTGTAATTAATATGAGAATAGTTTCCTGAATGTTTGTTTGGTCATTTATTGTATTTGAACTGATGTGGAAGTGAATTTATAGCGAAATTAAGTAATGATTCATGTCACTTCCAAAACATTTCATACTCAAATAAAACGTTTGCCTTGGTGTTAAATTTTTTTTTAAAGGAGTTTCCCATAATTTTACTACTGCTATGACACGTCTCCATTCTGAAAATAAGTAAACATTTTATCTATAAGCATCTTATGCCTATCACGGAAGAAAATTCAATAAGCTGTTCCTTATTTGCAACGTGAGCTTCCAAAAGAAAATGCTCACTCTGGTAGTTAACTACTGTTACTTTCAGCAAATAGTATAAACATGAAAACATTTTTCATTTAAGAGTTCTGGAACCGAAAAATACATATACAGTGAAACTTCCCTTAACGGACACTTCTCAAAAGTGAACAACTCTCGTTGAGCGGACAAATTCTGATTCCCCGGCATAGTCCCATTCATTTCTTCATATTAAATTGTTCTATAAAGCGGACACTCCCTAAAACGGACGCCGACAGCTCTTTCGTGTATATTCTGACCCCAAAAATCTCCCAAAAGCAGACAGCAGCCTCCCCGAAAGGAATGTTTTCTGAGAAAAGTTTTCAATTGCGTCATACTGTACAAACATGTTTACCTCTTCAGTTTGTTTCTGATTTTCGAGCGATAAACACAGCTAATATACCTCCCCATGTGCGTTTGACACTTAAAGAAAACGTGGAAATAATTAAAGCCAGTGAACGTGAAAAACTAAGTGTGCGATACTGCGCTGCAAAATTCGAAATAGGAAAGACTAAGGTGAGTGAGGTTATAAAAAATAAAAAGGAACTTTTAGATAGATTCAGCAAACACGGAAATGACGAATCCCGTAGATCATTTCCAAAAACGGCCGGTTTGAGCATTGACGATGGAGTTTTCCAATGGTTTTGCCGTGCTCGGGCTGCAAACATTCCACTTTCCGGTCCGATCATTCAAAAAAAGGCATTCGAAGTTGCAAAAAATTTAGGTCAAATGGATTTTAAAGCCTCTGTAGGATGGCTCGACAAATTCAAATCTCGGCATAAGATATCTTATGAAACCATTAGTGGAGAAGGGGCCTGAGTAGACACAGAAGTTACAAAATTGGACAGAGAAGCTTCAACAATATTGCGTTGGTTTTGAACCCAAAAACATTTATAACTGCGATGAGACCGCCTTATTTTTTAGAGCACTTCCGGATAAAACCATGCAGTTGAAAAAAAAGCGTTGTCAA
Organism: Clitarchus hookeri; assembly: GCA_002778355.1. Lineage (NCBI taxonomy): Eukaryota > Metazoa > Arthropoda > Insecta > Phasmatodea > Phasmatidae > Clitarchus > Clitarchus hookeri. The sequence goes on along the minus strand of NQII01000618.1, from coordinate 459,171 downwards.
GGAGGAAAAGTTTCAAAGGAGCGTTTAACTTTGCTCTTATGCACAAATATGCTTGGTGAATTTGAAAACCCTCTGGTCATAGGAAAGGCAAAAAATCATCGGTGTTTCAAAGGTATCAATATCAATTTGTTGCATGTGGATTGGCATTCTAATTCTAAGGTGTGGATGACCAGAGATGTTATAAGCATTTGGTTGACAAAATTGAACAACAAAATGATTTTACAAAATCAAAAAATAATTTTATTTATAGATAATGCAGCCTCCCATCCCAATACAAATTTCAGCAATGTGGAAATTGTATTCCTCCCTCTGAATACAACTGCTACATGCCAACCTTTGGACCAAGGGATTATAAAGAACTTCAAAACTCTTTTTAGAAAGTGTGTTTTGAAGCATCTGTTGGCCAACATGGACAATGCGACATCGCCAAGTGATCTTGCAGAGAAAATTAACATCCTGGATGCGATTCACTGGATAACGTCATCCGTGAAAAAAATAAGCAAAGAAACTGTGTTACATTGTTTCATAAAGTCAAGATTCTTAAATTCCAGCGATGAAGCCGCAAATCCACAAGATGTTGATGAAGATGGAGAACTTCAAGACCTGCTAACATCATACGACCCGACGAGCGAAACAACGTACGCCGACATCGATGGAAGTCTGGTCACAGAAAATAATTCTGTGAATGTTGCAGATCTTATTCGTGAAGATAATCATACAGTTATACGTACACATTTGTAATAATGTTGTTGTCTTTAAAAAAAAATAATTTTTCATTTGTTTACATTCCAGCCTAAATGATGAAGAAATTTTACGAGAGTCAGAAGTGGAGGACGATGACCCACCGATGAAGGCTGAAAAGTCTTGATACAAATTAAGCGGGTCAAAATTTTTTTTATTTCGAACAATGACGCTGAGGGACTTGTCTTAGCATTGAGGATTCGGTCAAATGTTGAAAATAAAATTCTTATTAAAAGAAAAAATCAATCAAAAATAACAGACTTTTTAAAGTGTTAATTTCTGTCATAAATTTCATTGCTTCATAAATATTTTAAATTATATTTATACATTTTTAAGATAATTTACGTACGTAATACTACAGTACATACAGTAGTTGTTTTCTGTGCTCCGTGTTGTGAAATAAATTGCCTTTTGTAAGTAAGTAAGTAAGTAAGTAAGTAAGTAAGTAAAGTAAGTAAGTAAGTAAAGAAAGTAAGCAAGGAAGCAAGCAAGCAAGCAAGCATGCATGCATGTATGTATGTATGTATAAATTTAAACATTATTTTCATTTTTCTCCCAAAAGCGGACACTTCTATATAGCGGACAATATTTCATTCCCCAAGGGTGTTCGTTATAGGGAAGTTTCACTGTATTCCATTCACTGTATCTTCGATACTTTTGAAAAGAACCTTCAAAAAATCACCCTAGGAGTTACATGTTCAATTGGTTATTAAAAAATTGTACAGTAGAACCTCGATTAACCGTGTCTCGATTATCCGTGTTCGCGATTAACTGTGCTCACTATTCCGGGAGAATTTTTTTTTTTTGTTTTTGTAAGGGGTTCAATTCTAAAAAACGTACAGACAGAAAGGAAAGGCAAAGGCGAGTAAGCAGGAAGTTTGATGTATATAAGTTCCTAGAAACTTCAGACAGAGACCCGGTACTACCAAGAAAAAAATACAGCCGAACCTTTATTAAAATTTTCTAGGAATTTAGCTAGTAAGCGGCTATACTTTAGTCTAAGAAATTGTCCCCTCTTCTCTTCCTTTTCAAACGGCTCAATTGTTCATTTCACACTTCTCAGTTTGGTTCTGGCCATCGCTTTACATAGTCCTTCCGAGCGGTCAACAATGAGTGCTAAACGTAAACGTGTCGTACTTTCTCTAGAGAAAAAAGTATTGATTATAAACCGTGCTGTAGATCTTGGTGAAAGAGCAAAAAAACTTGCGGATGAGTTCAGTGTGGGTAAACAGACCGTGCGTGACTTAATCAAGCAAAAAAATCACATTTTCAAGTTCATATCTTCTGCAGAATCCACTTCTGAGCTATCAGCTGCGAGAAAAACTATGAAAAAGTCATCATTATCTGACATGGAATCTGCTCTTTTTGAGTGGTTTAAACAGAAGCGTACTGAAGGAATTCCGATTTCTGGGCCAATGGTTCGTGAAAAGGCAGAATGGTTTCATGAAAATTTGAAAATTGAGGAAAAATTTAATGCTTCCCAGGGCTGGTTATTTAGGTTCAAAACTCGACACGGTATAAGACAGTTGGACATCCAAGGCGAATCTCTGAGTGGAGACTTGACTGCTGCAACATTGTTCAATGAGGAATTCAATTCATTGCTTTCAACGTTGAACCTGTCCCCTGACCAAGTGTTCAACGCAGATGAGTCAGGTCTATTCTGGAAAATGCTACCCTCAAAATCACTCGCTGCGCGATCTGAAAAATCAGCTCCTGGACACAAATCTAGCAAAGAACGACTGACCATTATGACGTGTTCAAATGCGACTGGGACACACAAGCTCAAATTAACCGTAATTGGGAAAGCTAAAAAACCAAGATCTTTTAAAGGAACAGAAATGAGATGTTTTCCATGTGACTATTACAATCACCCAAAAGCTTGGATGAACCAGGATATTTTTCGTGAATGGTTTTTCAACGTTTTTGTACCATCTGTAACGAAATTTCTGGATGAGAAAGGGATACCAAAAAAAGCTGTTCTTCTGCTTGATAATGCCCCTTCACACCCCTCAGCCTCTACCCTGAAAACAAAGGATGGTCAAATTTTTGTCTACTACCTACCACCTAACGTGACTTCCTTAATCCAGCCAATGGATCAAGGCGTGATTTCCTGTTTGAAAAGAAGGTACAAAAAGATTTTTCTCCGTTTTATTTTACAGGAAAATTACAATTTTGATTCATTGAAAGATTTTCTGAAAAAAAAGGGACCATTAAAGACGCCTTTTTCGCAGTATGTGAGGCTTGGGAAAACGTACCTGCAAGTACGTTAAGACTTTCGTGGGCAAAAATCTTAGATCAAGGTTATGATGACGAAGAAAATATAGAAGAGGGGGATATAGAAGCTTGTCTTGAGCTTGCCACATCAATTCCAGATTTCACTAACGTTGATAAAGAGGATATTGTTGATTGGCTACAAAAAGATGTTAATGAAGAGGAATTCGAACGTCTAAGTGACAGTGACATAGCAGCTCGTTATGGCAGCACAAGCAGTACTCCGCCTACACAACAGGATGATTCAGAGGACGATGAGAATGACAATGATGACAATGTGAAAAAGAAAAAATTCAGCCAAGTCAAGCAATGGAAGCAGTTGATATCCTCCTGAACTTCTGCGAACAGGAAAATTTTGACTTCCATGACGTTATGAATTTGAGAAAAATTAGAACTGAAGTAAGGAAAACCATTTCAAACCGCAAAAAACAAAGACTCATTACTTCATATTTCAAGCAGTGATAATGTTATAACATGACATTGTACACCCATATTACAGTACATATGTAATTTGTTAAATAAAAAGTGTCTCGATTAACCGTGGTTTTCAATTATCCGTGCTACCCCTCCCCGCCATTACCCCGGATAATCGAGGTTCTACGTACTGCATATGGAAAAAGGTTTGGTCTTGCTTTTAGCACTGAAGCACTGTATAAATTGGTTGTTTTAAGTAAATTTTTTCAATAAATTATAATAATTTGTTAAAAGTCCATATGAATTAAAAACGGATTTTGAAGGGACACGTTGGTTATAGCTGAAAAGAAATAGTTTGTAGGTTAAATATTAATATGTACAAATTTTATGCCGTAATTGTAAAGTTAATATTGCTAAACTATATATTTACATTTTTACGTAGCACTCATGGGTAAAGATTTCACTGTTATCAATCGAAATTAAATAAATTTCAGTGTCTGTCCAGCGAACTCATACACTCCATCTTGTCTGTTTTGGGCACGTGTTTTTCAGAAGTATAGCCACGCCATATTGGATATTGGAGATGCTGAATTGTGGTTATAAAGCAAAGTTACAAAACTAACAAAACACATTCTTTCTCTACTTATAAGATAATTCTAGGTTAAGATGTAATTTTAATATTAGCGTTGTTATTTTTAGCCAACATTTTCCATAATGGAGTTTCTTTTCTTCGTGTGTTGTCTTGTTTTGGCGCTAAGTGTTTTAGGAATGATGAAATGTGTGAAAGAAACGACCGGTCACCAACGCCAGCAAGATATTATCAACGTTGCGGAAAACATCTACGTGTTGATTCGACAGGGCAATATTAAAAAATGTAACGTCGTGGAGATGACCTCTTTTCTCCTCAAACTCGGCAAGTCAACCGTCCTCAAGTGAGTAGGGAAACATTAAATGTTGTATTGTCCTCATGTTCTCATTTTTATAATCGAAGTTGTATTACAGGCAATGTTCCTTTAATTTTGGTAACAATCTGTCTGTAAAAGAGATAAAATGTCCTGCACAGTAGTCGCAGCAATATATTTCTTCCTTATAGGCCTAAAAAGTTTTTGATATATGATTGGGATTATTGGTTAGGTACTACAAGAAAAGTGTTGATGAAGTGTGTACTCCAGGAAAGACAAGAAAGAAGAGGCCACAAGAAGGAAAGTCTGTTGGTACCATTGATGACTTCACAATGAATGCTATTCGGAATGCCATCTACAGAATGTACAGTGAAGGTAAGAATGTAATGTTAACGAATCAAGTGTGTGCATTAAATATGTGGTTTTTGAGGTTAGGTTGAAGAAGAAGTCAAGGAAGAGGCACTCTTCATAATCGAAACCCATTAACAATGCAATTATCTTTGGTCTTGCTACCTTGTGTGTATATTACTAGGTTGTGTTTATGAAATGCTAATTTCATTGGAATATGTAGGCCTACACAACCTAAAAATACAGTTGAAATTGATTGGTCAAGCAGTATGTTTACAAATGCCATTAGATAACAACAGAAATTATATGTGATAAATACAGTAGCACTTCACATATGTACAGTCTAAATGGGCTCAGTACAACACAATACCTTAATCAATCAAAACAAAATATAAAGTGCATGAAACCTTTTTTTTTTTGTGTTATGTAAACATTGAAGTGCAATTTTCAATCAATGCAATTGTGAACACTATGTTTCTTGTGGCTTTATAAATACACCCAAGGTACACAAAAGCAAAGGCTGCATAAATTAGTGTATATACGGTTAAAAAACATTTATTTTGTCTGGTGTGTAAACCAAAATATTAGTGTTAATTTTTTTTCCAATTATTTTTGTATAAGTGTTACCTATATCAGGTTGTGTAAATATTGTTATGTATATGGATAATTTGACAGGCCTACATGTCGCAGTGGATACCGTTTTCAAAGAAATACAAGAGAGGCAGATCAATTTTTACGGTGGAAGAACTACCTTGTACAAATTGTTGAAGAAAATGGAATTTTCATGGACCATTGTTGATGGGCAGAAAGCAATGATAGAGAATGAGAATATAGTATTGCAGAGAATCGATTTTCTGAGAAAATATAAGGATGGAAAAGAAAAAGGTGCACATTTCATTATTTGTTGATGAAACATGGATTTTTGAGAAAGGTATAATTTTTATGCTGTTTCAAAATATATAGTTGTATTTCATTGACATGAAGGCCTATGTCATGAACATTTTCGTTTATTTTCAGGAACTGTAACGAAAGCTTGGCAAGATAGCGCTCTGCGGGCAATGAAGAGGCGTAGTGTAGGGGAGGGTAAAAGATTCATTGTAGTTAATGCTGGAGGGCGCAGTAGTTTTGTGCCGGAAGCAGGTTTGCTTTTCGTTTCAGGGCAAAAGACAGCTGACTACCATGGGGAGATGAATGGTGGAACTTTCTCCAAGTGGCTAGAAGATATGTTGGTGCATCTTGAGGAACCCAGTATTATCGTTATGGACAATGCATCATATCACAGCACCCAGGTATATGCATAAGCCAATGTGTACCATTCTGTGAAATAATATGAACTGGGTAACTTACAAATACAATAGCTTAATAGCATTTAATGCAATTCCCCGAACAGTAAGTGAGCCATAAAAAGTACATAGCAGACCTATTAGATTTACAATCAGGTTGTTTGATTTCTATGAGCCTAATACTAAAAAAAACTATTAACAATGAGTTGATACCAGTCATTGAGTATGTAGATCTTGTCATGCGGGTAGCCATATTAATAAGTGCAACATCAGCTACACCAGCCTACATTATACACTTCCTGTAAATATATAAATGAAAGACTCCAATGCATAATTATAAGGGTACCCAGAACATATTGTCAGAAAATAGATACACAAAATAAAAGTTGAATTTTTTTAATACGCTTCAAGTTTGTATATGTACAATAAACAATATTTTGCAGTAGACACACTTCCTTAACCATTTGCAAGGCATTTTTGCAGTTAATTACAAATTATATTAAGGACTGCAGTGCAATAAAAAATATAACACATTGAATGTTATGGGAAGTTTTATATAGCTGTAAGTTGGGCAGGTGAATTTTATCGTAACTACAGTTTATGCCTACTTATGCATTAACAACATTTAGCTGTTTCCAACAAAAAGAAACTCAGCAAATGAACAAGTAATTACTGGAGTCAGTCTGTCTCTCTCTGGAAGTTTCGCGACGCCAGTCGTAGCAGGAATATTATACATGTTTTCAATTTTAGCATATTGTATACTTATTACAACAAAAATAATGATTTTTGAATCAGTAATTCCTAACTGAAAAGAGATTTTGAATACTTATTATATATCATTATGTGATGGCGGGAGTTTTACAAATGTAATGTTGGTAGAAAAGACGTGTTGATGGCAACTTTATGCTCATTGCATGTCGCTGTTCAACGAAACACATTAATTTTTCTTGTTGCAATTAATACTTCAAATTACCACTTCAAATTCATACACGTGTTTTTTTTAACCTACATAGGCAAGTTACGATGTTGTAATGAATCAGTATTTCCATAGCAGTAATAAATATATACTCTAATTTGTGTCGTAACCGCTGCGTCATTGTCGTCACGCCGGCCCAGTGTGTGTGAGATTCAAATATTGAACGTCAAATTTATACAAAAACTTGTTTTTATGGCGAAGTTGATTATTTAAATTCACACATGTTTATCACAACCTTGTAAGTATCCTAGGTGTTTGGAACACAGTATAGTGTAACGTGCTTATGTTTCTGTGATTGGAATGTTTGCCACAATTCTATATTTTATAAAATTACTAAGTCCAGCCAGAAGATAATAAATAAATAATTGAATAAACTTAGTTATTACTAATTACCTATGCAAAGAATATGAGCGGAATGAAAGTTATGGCAGGTCTATTTGTGTGCATGTTCACTATATTTTACGTTTGTTGCTGCCATGTACAAAATTGAAGCGATGCGAGTTGTGTTTGTATTTGCAGTCTTTTTGATTGAACTGACTGCTCCGTTTTAATATTTGTTCCATCCGAGGCCGTTTTCTTAACGAAATACCCCAAACATCAATAGCAAGATGTTAAATACTACAGTTTTCCCCCACAGTTGTAACAGAGTTAAACACAGTCGCAGCAAAATATATTATAGTGTATAACAAATACGTTAACAATGTAAAATAATAACTGTAAGAACTATTGTTAATAATTGTTAAAAATTTGTATGCAAAACTAAATATGATTATATTAGGCCAAAATTTTTGTACATAATAGTTGTTTTGAAGTAATATAGAAATCTTTGAACAGCTGTAAACGTTGAACAAAGCATTTGACGGTTAAAACGTAGAAGTCACATGGCAGTGTTTATGTTTACATGTAACGGAAGGATAAATAATGGGTAACAAAAAGTAGAAATTTAGAGGAACCACGGATGAACTAGACTAGCCCTGGCCACCATGCATTGCAATGTCATGTTTAAGTCGCAAGATATGTAAAAAAATAAATAAAAAAATTGTATTAGGGTGAAAAAACTTGGTTGCATTAAATTTTTTTGTAATTGTAGTTTGAGAAGACACCAACAACAAACTGGAGCAAGGGAGAAATCATCGAGTGGCTGGAGAAGCGGAACATCAATCATCAGAAGAATCTCTTGAAAGTGGAGCTGCTGAGATTAGCAAAAGTTCACAAGCCTCAAATACGGTAACACAAATTTTCTCTACTTATTTATTTCAATTCACTTTCCATTTTTTTTGTTTATGCAATTACTAGGTTATGTTTCAGTTGACACTGCTATTTTGAAAATATTTGAAGTTGTACTGAGGTTGGCAATATCGTGTTATTCGTAATCTGAGCTACATTTAAAGCATATAAACTAATATGCAGTGTTGTGTTTGCAGCCAGCCAAATGTATACAGTTAGTGATTGCATTATGTCAGTTCAAGTTTTTTTTTGCATTTGCGATTTTTACATGATTTCACAAACAGTAATTTCTACAAAATTTGTCTACGCAAACAAGATGACCCAATAATCTTTTTTTTTCTTTCATAATTAGGCATTATACTTTAATATAACTGTGTTAGATCCCTCGTAATATTTTAGCAAACTTCATTTTGAGATAAAGTTTAATTTACATATTTTATATTTATTTTGTCACAAGAGAATAAAAAAATAATTTTTTAGGCAGAACTTTTGTTAGGTTAATTTTTTTAGGTATTATTATTAATTACGTAAATAGGACACATGCATTATTTTTATAATACATTCCATAGTATTGATACTTATGCTTTGCTTCCCAAGTAAAGTTGAATAAAGAGTAGATATTTGTAAAAATTAATGTTACCATTATAAATTATATAATTTGAAATTGTAAGACAACATTTGGTTTTCCAGGAAGTAAGGTGACAATTGAAGTGTGATTATGCCGAAACAACGGTGTAAAACACCCACTTATTTTTATTTTATTTTATTAAGAACACTTTCCAGAGGACATGAAAATAGTTACAAAATTCTGTACAGTGCAAAAGGAGGAATTCTGCTGGATTGACACATCACCACCATATTTTATAAACTGTGTTACTTTTTTTCTTTATATGCCTGTCATGTGTTGTAAAACAAACATGTGAGCAGTACTACCATGTTTAGCAGGTACTGTGTTCTGTAAAACAAAGTGTTCCATGTCAAACCAACTTTTACAGATATGAGGTAGATGAAATGGCCCGTAGTTACGGACATGAGGTACTTCGGCTTCCACCCTACCATTGCCACTATAACGCTATTGAGCTAGTTTGGGCCCAGTGTAAGAGATATTACAATAGCCACGTGGGGCGTGGCAACCGGTTTGACAATGGAGCAGTTGCAGCTATCTGNCTGGTTTGACAATGGAGTAGTTGCAGCTATCTGGAAAGAAGCTCTTGATTCTGTCACACCAGAGAGGTGTTCATGTGTTACCTGACCCCTTGGGTGTCCCTGTGTGTGCTCAAAGTGTATTAGTCTTACCCCTTCTTTTGTGTGATTTCCCATATGTGTCATTTCAGGTATCGTACTTTGATGCCTATTATTATACTCCCAGGAATAGTACATGTGTTTAAATTGTGCACACCCAGCACACACCTTCAATTCATTGAAATCACGTATGTCCCCTTTTAATGGTCTTTTGGGTAAACTATAGGTGGTTTCAGCTGTTTGGAGGACTCTATTCCTGCTCCGTAGAATGTAGTTGATTCTCTTTGCTGGTGTATTGATTATACTGGGTATGTGGTTTCTTCTTTACTCTTAAATTCCTTAATAATTTATAGAATTATCTGTAACAACTTCTCTGTTAGTAAAAGTAGAGTAAATTCTTATTCTATTGCAAGAATCATATTTTAAATTGGCGTGTACCTTTTGTTTTGTATTTAGTAGTATTCCACTTGTATTATACAATTCTTCTTCATTATGGTATCTTCATAGTAGGTGTCGTAATATATTCTTATTTTGTGTAGATTTGAGTATTTTGTTAGTGTCTTCTTGTTTGTTTCCATTTATTAATGGTATATTTAATGCATTACATAGAATAGGTAGTATTTTATTTAGCATTTCTTAATATGTACTAAGCTGTTGAAATCTCCACAAGTTTTACTGAAGAACAATTTTTATTTAGTAAAAGTTTTCAGGGAACAAATCTTTTCTTGGCCTTGGACACTTATAGATAATTGCTCAAATATCTTTATAGGATTCTCACCCTGCAGCTTATTTTCTTTACAGCACTCATATTTTTCACAGTTAGAAACTTTAAAGTAAATTTTATTTTCTGCACAAAAAATATTTTATAGTTCTAAATGTGCAGGAAACAGGTATTCAAATTGTAATTTAAAATTGTATATCATTTTTTAGATGGGAAAACTGCATAGACAATGTCGAGAAGATAATTCAAGCAGACTGGGAAAGAGAAGTCCACGTAGACATCTATATGCTTCCTCCTCTGATCATTCACCTCTGTAGGGAAAATTATGACAGCGAAGAGAGCGACAGCGAAGAGTTTGATACCAGGAACGGCGAAGGAGCAGAAGACAGGGAGGTACTGGCAATTCCTCTTGAGGATTTGCCTGGGTATTCTAATTGAGGTTTGTGTGAAATAAAATACCTTGCCACTGTAAGTATAATAAGTTTATTGATTTAGAATAATATTTTTTTAATTAGTAATATTTCTATGGATGAAATATAGGGAAAAGGTGAGCAATGCACTGTACTTGCGTACTGTGTAGAGAATGAATAATATGCTATTTATCACAGTGAAATCTTTAACCCGAGTGCTACTACCTTTTTGTATGTATTACAACATTTTGCTAAATTGATTAGCATTTTTTAGACATTTGGAGAATTTTATTAAAGTATGTGACAGTTAAGATTACATGGCATTGTTTCTCTACAAAAATAAATTTTGGTAGTTCCCACATGGACACTGTTAACAAAATATTTGACAGTTCCCACATGGCACTGTTTGTTTACAAAATATTTGACAGTTCCAACATGGCATTGCTTTTGTTTACAAAACATTTGACAGGTGTCACATGGCAATGTTTTGTTTACATACAGCGGAAGGATACATAATCGGCTCCCTGAAAGTAGATCTTTAGCAGGGCTTCAGAAAATCTTGAAGTTAACGTGAATACAGTATAGTAAATGTATTGCATAAAAATAAAAAAAACCAATGTAGATGAGCCAATATTATAAATACATTAATTTTCAGGTATTTATAATATTCTTAATCACATTTATCACTCATATATTTATTGGATGAATACAGTAAACTCTAGTTATCAAAGCAGTAAAATGTAGGCTATGAAGTAAAGCATGAGACAATGTTTACATTTATATATGGCAAAAATATATAAATTCGCTGAAACTAGAAACCAAGAAAGGTTTTCAAAAGTGCTAACTTGACAGTTAATACCCCAAAACTGTATAATGACATTTTCCATCATAAGTTGCTAAGAGAAAATATTTGTGTAACAAGATAGATATAACTACGTCATACTCGATGGCATCATCTTTGCTTAGTCAAGAGTCTTTACTTTAATTTATTAATACCATACGGACACACACTTAAACACAAACACATACTCCTATCATGCCTTATCCCATGCTATGTCAACATTTTTTCCATAACAAAAAATATTTGAAACTATAAAGATGTAAAATTCATCTCTTTAACACATACTAAATTGCAAAACTAATTTATGATTTCAAGGGTTCCAGCATGTGAGTGCCAAAAGGCCAAGAATATTTACTGTTTATCACTTCCTTTCACCAGCACAGAAATGATGATAAACAGAACAGGAAGACTGAAGATAATGTAATTATAACTTGCTAGCTGATGGAGAGTTTAGAGAGAAAACCAGTGACCCAGAAAGAGCTCCCTTGATCACAAGCTAGAGCAACAAAATTACAAATATTAGCTGGCTGATTCATTTTCACAAGTTTCAACAACCTAATATTTTATAGAACTTTCTGTTTCTATTATATATATATTTTTTATAGCAGTGTTGTTTTAGTTAGGATGCTTTTTATACCTAAAGCAACCCTGTGCTTTGAACATAAAACACAAAAAGTTTAAAATTCCAATTGTATCCTATCACCTTTACAAAAAACTTCAGTACAAAAAATCCTGCTGAAATACAGAAAAAAAAAAAAACCGGTAGTTTTATCTACAATGCATTTAAAACTACAGTTACTCACCTCCTTCCCCATAAAATAAAATAGCTTCGAAGTATTTTGTTTGTGCCTCGCCCTTCAGCTTCCTCACTTCGGAGCACAACGATGCAAACACAATCAGCACCTTGTTGAGGACCTTGTTGTCTGTGCTGATAAGTTCAAGCAGTGTGGTGTGTTCATGAGGAACATACTGTAAAAGCATACAATGTAACACAGATAATCATGCAAGTAAAACTAATAGTGAATTGTTAATTTGGCTGCAGAAAACCCTTAAGTACTTTAATTTATTCAGTGTTCCAGCGTACACATTCATCCAATCATGTACCCTACCCATCTGCCATACACTGATTGATTGCATACAATGGTAAACAAATCACCACATCATGTTTTTAATATACAACCACCATGAATAAAGTCTACCCATTTTTGTTTGTTCTTGAGATTTAACTGTAATCTCCTAAGGTGGCATTCACCAACCTAGTATATAGTACTCTTGAACAGAAGTTCAAGAGCAGCAACTTTAATTCATGAAATTTCTTGAAGCCAAGATGATTTATAACATTATTGTGCACATATATTGTGTCAAAGCCAACTAAAAAAAATTAGCCAACATTATTTTTGTAAAATGGTTTTTTTTTAAATTTTGTCAACACGTGTATTTATTAAAACTGACGTAGAATGCCTGTAAACAGGTAATTTGCACTGTATTCAAGGATCATAGTGGACAGAAATTACTGGCGATACTGTTTCACACTACTTTGCATGTAATGAATGTTGCCAAATTTGGCACTAAATTTTTGTGTGGATTTCTAAAATTCTAAAACCAATGCATATTAGAGTAATAACACACATCTATCTTGACATCTGATCAATTATAGTTTAAAACCTTTTATGCTTCTGCACCACAAAATTTCAAGAAAAATAATGGTAACAGCATTTACTATTTCCATGAAATTATTTGATGAAAGCAAAAATGTTATCCTTGTTGTTAAGCTTTTCCCAATCACACCTTACCCCCGAAAATCAGTGTTTCATCTTAAATATTTTCTGCACAATTTGCAATTAACTCATCTTTCAACTTGTCGTACGGCAGAGTTAGCCAAAATAAAGTATACAGATACCTATTTGGACGACACCTCACAGCCAGACACTACTGCACTGTCACACCTTGCCCCACAGTGTGTCACCACCTGCATCATGATGCAGCTAATCTGAGCTAACAGGTGTACACTGAACCAGAGCTCACAACACAACCACCTGTGATTCAAGATGTTATCAGAGCACTTTTCCCTGCCAGTTAACATTGATATTCACTACAACTAACCCAGTGAATACTAAGACAAAAAACAAAAACTAGTCTGGAGAGAGTTTTTGAGGCGAGTTTAACAAAAATCTTCCTGCAAAATACTGCCTCTTTGCTGCAACTGATTCACTCCCTTGTTGATGTCTACAGTAACTCCTGGCTAGTAACAAACAGGTAGGAGTCAACCAAAGTGACTAACGCCAGTATGTAATAAACAAACTTCTTGGTAATAAGAATAATTTCTTCTATGGTACATAACACTCCTGCAGAGAGTGTGATGTTGCAGAGGGTTTCTGCAGTTCTGAAAGATAAGCAAAATGTCCCTCTGTGTGTGACATGTTGCATAATCTGAATCTTAGACAGGTACAAAGTCACCAGCTGTGGGATGCCTTGGGGGTGAATCATTGAGTGCCTGTGGTAAGAAGTGCATACCATTGTGCACCTGTTACGTTCCCCTAAGACGAGGTAAACCTTGGAAGGTTTAAACACCAGAGCCATTTGCTCAGGGTGGCCTGCCACTCAACTGTTCTGGATGACAGGAACGCAAGCCAGATCAGGAGTTCAAGGTGCTTGGGGATAAAAGGAAAACTGTGGCAGGATGTTCCCTTGAATGAGGGCCATATCTGGGCTTTAGCATGTCCTATTTCAGACTATGCTGCAGGGAATATAAAAACCAGATCGGCGCTTTGGCATGTCCCATCCTGAACTCCTAGATCATTATATACAGCCAGCAAGAACAGAGAAAAATAAGAATTGGTAAACAAGGTGGTGTTTACCTAGAACAGCAACAAAGTTAGGTGGAATCACTCTCCGACTGGACGCCCAATAAAAGGAGACCTCATGATTGGAGCAGATGTCCGGGATGTAAAACTGTCCCTTTCGAGGGTAAGTCCTTGAGGAACAGAGGCTTCGTTCCATCCTTGTTAAGTTATGGAACTGGCTGAGCAAATGAATATTTGTAACAGAATAATTTATAGTCAAAAGTGATCCTTTCTAGCGAGAGGTTTTTATATATTTGATAGGTCATTTGAATCATCTTTTTGGTTGTGACTATAATGCGGTGAAACAGAGTAAAAATGAGGCTTCGTGAAAGTGAACAATAAGTAGTTTCAAAATGTTTGCAACAGAGAAAGGCATAGTCTTAAAAGACACTGTTTGTTTTTGCCTTGAAACACTATCATATTGAAATTTCATTATTTTGGTACTTCTGTATAGATAGTACATATTTTTAATATACACTGAAGAGTAAAAAAACCTGGTATACCTGCCTAATATCGTGTAGGGCCCCCATAAGCACGCAGAAGTGCCGCAAGACGACGTGGCATGGACTCTACTAATGTCTCAAGGTATGCAGGAGGCATTTCACACCATGAATCCTGCAGGGCAGTCTACAAATCCATAGGAGTGTGAGGCGGTGGAGATCTCTTCTGAATAGCGTTGCAAAGCATCCCAGATATGCTCAAAAATGTTCATGTCTGGTGATTTTGGTGGCCAATGGAAGTGTCTAAAGTCAGAAGAGTGTTCCTGGAGCCACTCTGTAGCAACTCTCGACATGTGGGGTGTCACATTGTCCTGCTGGAATTGTCCACATTCGTCGGAATGCACAATGGACATGAATGGGTGCAGGTGATCGGACAGGATGCTTACGTATCTGTCACCTGTCAGAGTCGTATCTAGACGTATCAGGGGTCCCATTTCACGCCAACTGCACACGCCCCATACCATGAGAGTTTCCACCAGCTTGAACAGTCTCCTGTTGACATGTAGGGTCCATGGATTCGTGAGGATGTCTCTATACCCCTACACGTCCATCCGCCCGATACAATTGGAAACGAGACTCTTCAGACCAGGCAACGTGTTTCCAGTCATCAACAGTCCAATGGCAGTGTTGGCGGCCCAGGCGAGGCGTAAAGCTTTGTGTTGTGCAGTCAACAACGGTACACGAGTGGGCCTTCGGCTCCGAAAGCCCGTATCAATGATGGTCCGTTGAATAGTTCGCATGCTGACACTGGTTAATGCCCCAGCATTGAAATCTGTGCCAATTTGAGAAAGGGTTGCACATCTGTCACGTTTAATGATTCTCGTCAGTCATCGTTTGTCCCGTTCGTTCACAATCTTTTTCCGGCTGTAGCGATGTCTAAGATTTGATGTTTTACCGGATTCCCGATATTCACGGTACACTCGTGAAATGGTCGTACGCGAAAATCCAAATTTTATTACTACCTCGGAGATGCTATGTCCCATCTCTCGTGCGCCGACTATAACACCATGTTCAAACTCACTTAAATCTTGATAACCTGCCATTGTAGCAGCAGTAACCGATCTAGCAACTTTGCCAGATGCTTGTTGTCTTATATAGGCGCTGCTGACCGCATCATGCTACTCTGATTGGTTCCATACCTCTGTTATTTGCATACGCACGCCTAGACAATTTTTTTGGCTCTCCAGTGTAGTAGACATTTAGTTTAATGAAATCGAAGGAAGAATGTATAGTGTGATAGGCCTCGTCTATAATAATAAGAAGTGGTCAGTTCACGCCATTTCCCATCAGTGTTGTGCCATGAAGTGCCCTAGGTTGGGCACCTGGCTCAGATGGCAGTGGACCTACTGCCCTGGCATTGTGAAAGGTTACACAAGAGAAGAGAGAAAGCTGCCTTGCATGAGACAGACAGATGCATGCAGCCCAGTGAAGAAGTATGGATGGCATTTTCCATACCTGTTGGATTAGTCCTTATCAACTGCACCCTCAATCCCTCTAACAGCCCTGCCAGGACGCAGGGCTGTTGTGTGTGGTATGCACGGAGAGTTAATCACTCTCTTGAGAACACAACTGCTGAGAGAGCAGTCTTTGATTAAGTCATTAATAAAGCAGTTCCTGTGTAGGCAGCCTTGTGATATAATATTGAGCTAGGGTGTGGTACAGCCAGTCACTGATTAAAAAAGGACAATTCATTGGGTAGCAAAGTACAGAATGCCAGAAGGTTCAACCAATTTTGGCCACTAATTTGCAATAAATGTTTTACTACTGCAAAACCGTAATAGTTTATGGGTTTTAAAGTCTTTTTTTACTGTAGCCACTCAAGGCAAAGGATAGAGTCCATTTGCATTCTGAATACAACTATTTCATCACAGCTGACGTTCAGTTTATGGGGGTCTACTTTCTATGCTCACACACCTTTTGATAAGGGTTTGAAAATAATTTCAATTGAATCGACACACTTTATATAAAACCACAATTTTTGACAAAAAAATTCTTTTCTGTTAATTTTCCTAATTACAAGGTAACAAAAAAAATTCTTGCAATATTAGATTGCCAGAAACAAAACGGTATATATAAAATATCACATACTGTACCATTAGTCCTCAAAGTAATCCCCATAGGCATCCAGCACCTTTTTCCGACATGCCTCTAGCTGCTCAATGCCCTGGTTAAAATCAAGTGTCTTGGTTGCAAAGAAGTCAATGAGGGCTTGCCGCAGGTCTGCCTCATTTACAAAGGATTTCCTACAAAGGTGGTTGCCCAGGGAATGGAGGAGGTGATAATCTGTTGGCACAATGTCAGGGGAGTCGAGTTAATGAGAAAGTGTCTCACAGTGAGGTCGCTGTATCGTATCCCCGGCCTCCCATGCCACATGCAGCCTGCTATTGTTGTAAAGGAGCAGTACAACCTTGCAATTAACCAATGCTGGCTCCTTCTGCTCTAGTACCTGTTGCACACTTTCCAACTGCTGCAAGTACAGGTCCACAGTGACGGTTTGACCTGTTGGTAGCAGCTCGTAGTGCACTACTTGGCGTAGGTGCAGCAGTGGTCTTGCAGTGTTAGGCACAGGTGACAACCAATGTCTCGCATGCTTGGGTGTTATACGGGTAACCATTTCTCATCATCTGTGAGCACTCAATTGAACATGAGTGAGCTGCGGTGCTGAGAAAGCAATGAGAAACAGGCTGTCACTTGTTGCTTATTGACTTCCGACAGTGTGTGTTGGGTACCCACTTTATCAACTTGAACACCTTTCCTACATGGTGCAGGTGAAGTCTGTTTCATCAGACACCTACAAGCGTTCTGCATGCTTACAACATGTTTGGCTAATGCTCTCTTTGGCCGTCTTCAGGGCCTTGTCATCCAGTAGCCGTGGCCGCCCATTTCGGGGTTTGCCACAAAAAGACAGATCTCCCAATCCCAACCTGAAATTTTGGAACCAATTCCTGGCAGTGCATTCATTCACAGCATTATCGCCAAAGATTTGAAGTAATCTGAGACTTGATGCAGCTGCGAACATGCCCATCTTAAAGTTAGAAAGCAGACAACCCTGAATTAGCTCCTCAGACACCTCCATTTCTCTTTGCCACTATTTAAGTTATCACTGCTTTGAGTGCACAACATGTCTGGGTAAAATTCTAGTTTAGGGGCTTTTCTGAAAATAATTAAAAAAACTCCAGAAAGTGGTATATTTCGACTCTNTCAATTTTTTTAAATATGTTGTACTTATTTTAAAGCCATGCCCCCAATATATTCGTGTTCTACGTTATTAGTAGAGTCGAAATATACCACTTTCTGGAGTTTTTTTTCTTATTTTCAGGAAAGCCCCTCAAGTAGAATTTTACCCATGTCTGTATTGGTCAAAGTCCTCACTCCCAGTGACCACTTTTCCAGCACGTGATCAACATATTTCCATATCAGTCATCCCCTTTTCACATGCTACACCAAATATGACAAGAATTTATTTGCTTACCTTGTAATTATACAATTGTGTGAAATCATGCAAAATATTAAAATTAGAAAAGTAACTGTACAATATATAATATATATCATTCTTATTAATCAGAGGAAATTATAAAAAAAATGATGCACTCTGGTACTAAACTGTATAGAAAATTAATGCAGGATTACTGAACATTAATAGAGATGGAAATAACAACAGGGCACTTCTTACATGGTCATGCAAAACTGCAAAACTCACCTTCAATCCAGCAGGGTCAGAAAACATGTTCCATGCATTATTTATATAACCCTCAAGTGCTTCTCGAATGCCCAAGAGCTGCTGGCCATACTGCTCCAAGAACTTGCCGTATAGACGCAGCTGATTTTCACCAACCACCTCTGGCAACAATAAAAAAGAATTTTACAACGGCACTGTCTAAAAACTTTATATATATATATATATATAACATAAAACATACATGACTGTAAAATCTCTATGATAACACAGAATAACAGAGCACAACTGATTGTTACAAATTCCTTCTTTCCTTCCTTCATGGTTAAACCAAACAAACATTGTCATTTAATGATGTTTACAGCCTGCTGTCACGTCCATTTCTTACTGTCTTTCACCACTATCAAGTCTCTACTCCGTCCCTGTATTCTCCTCTTTCCTGTACTCTCTTTGCTATCTGTTCTTCCCATCTCTGCCTCATTTACACAATTTTTCTACAAACCCTCTCTCATTCTGTTTTTGCTATATATCCATAACGACCTGTTCATGTCTCTAATAATGTTTAATTTAAACCCAGGGCTTAAAACGGCTCCTCTTTTAGTGTTTTTCTCTATTCAACTTTTGCAGTTGCTATCCATTATACTTCATGAACACCATAAATACTGTCTCAATTGTTCTGGCATTTCCCTTGTGTATTGCCCATTTTTCTACTCTGTAGGTCACTATATGCACATCATAGCCTATAGTTTATTCTCGAAGCCTCTTCTTTCTTCAACAGCCTATCCTCCACACATGTACACACATGCACAAAACGTAATGTAAGTATTTGATGGCTGTCCAGTTGGTCACTGCTGAAAATATTTACATACAGCAGCATCTGATGTTTATTGACCATGTGATGTGAAATGATAGAGGCAAGGATTAATACTCGAGTATTTCAACACAGTGCGGCACCTGTTCAGATGACTGAAAATGTAGATACATAGCACTCGTTTACTATATTAGAATATATATGTATATATTCAAAATGAAAAAGTGCTTCATACGAAAATTGTATAACTAGAAGGGGGAAATAATACTACTAAAGAGTCAGCCTTATATCATTATTTATTAGAGAGATACAAGTAGTAACATCAGTTTTTAAAAATGGCACCATGTATCTATTCATTACAAGTTCAATTAAGTTCATCAAGACCTATTCAAAAATGTATCACAATATACCAGTCTAATAAACAGATTGTTAAAAACCGCCACAGACATTGAGACTCATAACGGTTAATGAAAACCTGTTATGTGATGCCTTGCAGCACAATTGACCTGCAAGATACAGTACAGTATGACGTTGATGCTCTACATTTGATGTAGAGATGATTTAAGCATTGCAGGTACCCAGAGTTGCGTACCCCATTCCACAGAGATTGCATTTAGAGGAAACAAAGGAACACACATGACGTGATGACTACTCAGTCATCCGTGTACAGTTGAATACAGTACACTGCTAAGTGAGAGTTTTCGTAATGGAAATGTACTTCAACAACACGAAGGTAGACATGCTGCTCATCTATGGAGAATGTAAGTTAGCAGATGAATGTGTTCGCATTACTTTACAGTACAGTGTAGTATGTTCAAGTGAGGTGTACTGAAACACACACACAGTTCTGTTATTACCATTATCAATAGTTTGGTTTCCTCACTCATTCATTGTATTCAAGATGTATATTTGTGAAATGGGCAATTTGAACCCACAGTAACGCATTCGTCATGGAACTCGCACAGATGAAGCTGCTGAGGTTGCTGTTCTCGCTGCTGTAGCAGTTAATCCACACGTCAGCACATGTCAAGTTGAAGCCAAAATTGGCATTCCGAAAAAGAGTTCACACTGCATTCTTAAGCGTCATAGATTCCATCCCTATCATGTACACTTACACCAAGAATTGCACGGGAATGATTTCCAGAATTGTGTACAGTTCTGTCAATGGACACAGCATCAAATTGTCGCCAATCCCCAAACTTTTTTTGGGATGTTCTTTTTACCAATGAATTGTCGTTCTCCAACTAAGCTAAGTGAATACGAGAAACATGTATTATTGGACTGTCGAGAACCTGCGATGACTTTGACAGGTGGAACATCAGCATCAATGGAGATTTAACGTCTGATGTGGGATGCTTGGCAATAAGGATATAGAGTCTTGTTTCGTGAATGGTAACCGAAGGAACACAACTATAATGTGGTACTAGCATGATGGACGCCCAGCACATAATGCCCTGTATGCATGTCGTGTTCTGGACTGAAAATATCTTGGTAAGTGGATTGATTTTTGAGGTTTCCTCAAAGGCGTTGTCTATCGAGATAATCAAACAACTCCAGAGAACATTCAAATGCAGGAACTTATTGTGCGTGCCTGTACTGCTCTTCAGCAGGCAAACACTGAGTTTGTTATCGCTGCCTATGGTCACTGCTTTGAACATCTTATGTGAATGTTCTACCCCTCGCAGTACCCATATGGATAGTACTAAAACGGGCAGCAGAGATCCCACTTACTGTGTCGTATTTAATGTTTATGTTATGAAAGTGTACATTGCACTACATGTATAAAGAGTGAGTGAAGAGATCTGGACGGCTCTTAAAAGCGAGGTCTTGAGAGCCGATGAGGGTAGTTGAGGTGAGTATGGAGCAGTGACAGAATGAAAGGGCGGGGTAAATGGGAGATCACAGAGAAAACCCGCTGACCAGCAGCATCGTCCGACACAATTCCCACATGTGAAAATCCGGTAGTGACCTGGCTGGGGATTGAACCTGGTTTGCCTTGGTGAGAGATGTTTAAATAGGCCTTGACGAGATTCACTGAACTTTTGATCAATAAATACATGGTGCCATTTCAAAAAACTGATGTTAGTACTCGTATCTCACTAATAAATAATGCTATAATGCTGACTCCCCAGCAATATTATTTCCCCCTTCCAGTTACACAATTTTTGTATGAAACACTTTTTCATTTGGAGCCTTGGTACAGAGTTATTGTGTCAAGATAAATGGGACACCTGTATATATGACATGGAAATGTGCAGGCATGCTGCAAAAGTGATTATGGTGAACTGTAAACCATGTGGATCCAAGCTCAGTTCTCACCTATGAGTCTCATGCTGCAGTATACATACAAATTACAGTTAATTTAAGTTCCATATATACTAAGCATTATGCAAGCACATTCCTCTCAAATACGGCATGCGTTGTTATAAGAGAAACCCACACATGGAACCCACATATGAAATGAAAGGGTGCTGAAGTCCTAATAAAAGAAAATGGCTTCATCAATACTAAGAGGTTTTGGCAGTGGCCTACCAACAACAAACAATTTTCACTGACAAGTTCATAGAACAACATAATGTTTGGTGCAGTACACAAGCATGTCTCAATCAGCATGCAATAGCAGTGCCATGCTGTACATTAAAATCCTTATAGTCACAACTGTATATCACCATGTATGTTTAGTTGAGAACATCAGAAAAGGGTGGCGTAGGAACAGCATAAATTAATTAGTTGTACACAGTAATGGCAGTGATACTAGGTCAGTTCAGTCTGTGTGTGCATGCATGTGTGTGTCCATACCCGTGTCAAGGCCACCCAGGGGATTTTGGGGGCCTCGGAAAAACTATTTATGGAGCTTCAGGTTTTGGGGGCCTGATGCAAAGCTGTTTTTAAGGCCCAAGGTTTTGGGGACACATATCCTAGGGCAAAGTTATTTTTGAGTACCCACATATATGGAGTTTAGCGCCAAGTTATTTTTGGAACCCCAATTTATGGGAGACTAGGATCTTGTTAATTTTTTAGGCCCCAGGTTTTGGGGGGTTTGGGGGTGGACTACTTTTGAGACCCCCTATTCAATGTAACACTAAGTACTTTAAACATTACTAACTACATTTTTTATTATACACACCTCAAAAAAGTTTTGCACCACCAGGACTTCTAAGTTACTAGGCTGCTCAGGTTCTAAAAGAGAAAGTATGGGATTAAAATACTCACGGTCTGTACAGAATACCACTCCAGACTTGAAAAATTAATTTTTGTAATGTGCCTACTGTCTCAGCAAACATCCTTCATGTGCAACCAATTACAGATTGTGGAAAACATTTCTGAGGTGTGCACGTTAAAGGAAATAGATTTACCATTTGCTACCTAGCTAATAAATAATTATGTTTTATAAGAAAAATAACATCCTTTTCACATTAATTAAATTATCATAAAGAAGTATAGGGTCAGTCCATGTAAAAATAAAATTTCATTAATTTTTTTTCTGACCATTTTCAATTTTTCTGAAACTTGGGCAGTGCTTTCTTTCACCATCAACCCAAATTTTTAAATTTTTATAAAAAAAATCTTCTGAGATATAGGCAATCACTTATTGAAAGGGCAGTGTAAAATCACTGTTTTGGGGCATTTTTGAATTGGCCATAACTTTTCTTCTTTAAAAGCTACACAACTCTATATAGAGTCCTTAGAAAGTTTACTGCATGCAGTTTTTTATGATACATTAAAATTCTGAGATTCTTGGAGCCTTTGTAATGTTTTACATGTCTAAATCTGCCAACACGATCCTCAATTTTCCACAAATTTAGGCATTACAAATTAAGTGAAGGACTGCTAGTAACGTCATTTTTTTATGGGTACTTTGCCAGAGTAACTTTTGTGGCATAAAAATTAGCTTGTTACTCTCAGTCCTTCAATACAAAAAAAAGTCTAAAAGTTAAAAATTTTGGGGAAAAAAAATTTTTTTAAGGGCAAAAAAAAATTTATGTGGGACTAACTTTAACAATTTAAAAATAACTTCATTATAAAGCTCCTTGCATACCCTTTCCAGTAAAAAATAGTTTTCTTTGTGATTCCAGGTTGTAAAATAGTTATGCCACATAAAAAAATTATGAAATTTCATGAATGCAAACCGTATTTTATATTGAAAAATATTTACTGTTTTTGTTTATTTTGTGTAAATGTAGTCTGAATGGCTTTGAAAGAGCTTACTAAATGGCATACTATAACATCGCTAGTTTATAAACATTCACAATCTGTCAGTAAGCACACTCAGCAGTGCTTATATTTGAGCTTTCAACAGAGTGCTTGCCTTGCACTTGAGAATTATCTGGTGTCAGAAATTAAGTCAGCAGGTCTGAGCTTGTTGATAACAATAGCTTACTCTGCAGCATGGAGAGTACCCTCCAGTCTGGAGAGTGAGTGTGACTAGTGATATTCTATTTTCTCCACAGTTTGGCAGTTTGCAGAAATTTTGTCTGTAATATACACCAATAAATATCATGGAAGTTCGACGGTGGTATTTATAGTGGTAATTAATGTTTTTGGTGAGTTCATTTATGTATTTTATAACAAAATATAGAAATTTTCTGCAACATGATGGAGTGTTATATTGGCATTTATGTAGAAAGGTACAGGTTGGGGCTTGTACTCCTCGTTTTTATCCTCAATAATTTCTTCCATATTATTGTTTGATTCTTCAACGAGTGTAGGAGGAAGTGCTTCATCATCTTCATCCTGGTTTTCTAATAGGATTACGCCGTTTGAACAATTACCATGGCAGTTGTGGCAAACGGGAGAGCATTTCAGGAATGCTTTCCTGCACCCACATTTACCACCGCTGCAGTCTTTAGTGCACACCGGCAAAAAATAATTTTTAAAATTTTGTCTGGTGCGACGGGATCTTCAGTTTGCACAGGAGCGAGATAATTGCCTAGCGTAAGTGCCCACCCCCACAGTTCAGGGGATAGCTCGTTCCCTAACCACTGCTGTACTTGATGGTAGGTTTGGTATGAATGCTGCTTCGCTGCCCCCTCGGTCGGTAGGAGTGATGGGATGTCAGGCTTTATATTGAATACTGACTTCACAAATGCTTCATAGCGGTAAAGGTTCAGGATGTTTCCTTAGCAGTCGCACCATACCATCTCAAGAGAAATTTATTCCCCTCTTCCTCAACCTGAGCGTGTGTTCAATTAGAATTTACTAACACTTCAGCAGCTTTGTGAATGTCACGGTTCTTTTGGTACAACTTAATAAAACCAACCTTGCTCTTTCTGAATGCTGCTTAGGTTGTATCGCCGCCTGTGAATGCATGTA
The DNA here is from genome assembly GCA_002778355.1 of Clitarchus hookeri. Taxonomy (NCBI): domain Eukaryota; kingdom Metazoa; phylum Arthropoda; class Insecta; order Phasmatodea; family Phasmatidae; genus Clitarchus; species Clitarchus hookeri. The sequence continues at coordinate 434,652 of NQII01000618.1, read as the reverse complement.
GGAACAGAATGTCCTTTAGCCCTAGTTTTTCATCTTTTTTGTGGAACATATATAGGTCTTAATTTTTCCACGGCCCGGTTTTATTAATAAGATTGTAATGATGCAATATTCTTAATTTTTTGGGACACGGGTGTAAAATTCATTTGTGTGTATTCAGCTTTGGAAAGCTTCGTAATATTTTATCAGGTTTCAAGTTAAAGCCGCGGTGGTTCGTTTCCCGTGATAGTTTGTCTATAGAGCAGACGTGTGCTTTTGTAGGTTATCGGATGGACATCTGCTGTTTACGTTGTAACAGGAGTCCGTTTACCGTCTCGTTTCGAAAGTTGTTGTTTTGGTTATGCGTCAGCATTATTCAGAAACTTTCCGGCTGCGTCGTGAGAAGTTCGGTTCTCTGGAAGTGGACGGTATCAACAGTTTTTNGTTGTGAGCGCGAGACACAGCGTAGTTTGGATGACGCTACTGGCATCGCCGGAGGCCTTGCGCTTATCTTAGGAAAAGGGGGGATAGGCCTGCCTAATATATACTGGTGGTGCCTATCGCCTAGAGGAACAAAGTAACCAACCGTCAAAGAAGACGCGTCGGGCGTGAGAAGACGCACCAGTCCGAAAGGGCGTGGGTCGTTAGGGTGCCAGGAGGGAACAAACATCCCTCCTGCCTTCGTAACTTAGTCTTGCGATGCAAGTTTGAGACATTAATAAACTGTAAACGACTGTGGCGCTGTTTTCTGCACTGATATAATTATTTGTGAAAGTTCGTACTCTACAAACTGGAACTTTGTCTGTGAACTGTGAAACTTCAATGATAAATAAAGTATAAAGTAAACTAATCTGGAACTTCTTTTTTTTAATTAATCGGCGTCACCTGGTACCGAGTCTCGTATTCTACCTATGAGCAAGCCATGGCAACGTAAACATTCGGAAGTGTAACAAGTCCGCAACGTTACAACATGGCGCCTAACTGTGAGGCTTGATATTATAAATATGGTTTTACGAGCCGCGGCCACATTACAAGATGTCTCGGTCAGGCTGAGTCTTTGCCATTAGGAGAAATACTAGATCAACATTTTGTCCAATGACAGCAATAGTGGATTTTTCTGATGGTTTGGATTTGTCTATGGCTGTCGTAACAATTAACAAGTCAGCATCTCCTGGAGCTTGTCGGCTCTCAATTCCACTTTCGTTGAGTTGTAATTTTTTTTACACAATCGAGATGGGCAGACCAGACCAATCACCTGAATGTTCAGCATTTATGAAGTCTTTCATCAAATTGACCATTTTGAAATACTGCATCCACATCTTCGCTGTTGGTCCATTTTTACTGAGCTGTTCAACTTTTTCTCCAAACTTGGTGGCCAACGATAGCATATAAGGATTTTCTTTCAGTGAATCTAGTGTTGGAGACTCATTCAGAAAATCATTCATCAGTCCATCAATAAACGTTTGTTCTTCTACTGTGACATCTACTTGGCCGAATATGATATTGCCTAAGAAAGTTTTAGACCAACAAGTGACCTCGGACTGCTCTGGCAAAAGTGTGACCTTGTAGCATCTTGTCGACTGATAGTTGAGCATAGATGGTGCTCAATAGTTCTTTGAGACCACTTCTACCCATGAGGTAGCCGATGCATCCCGAATATGACATTAAAAGGTGAAATCCACCAAGCCGTACCACAGTGTTGGACAGCTGTGAGTCAGATGGAGCTGCTGTAACTATTTCTCTAGCTTTCCAATATAGAGGCTGGTCAAATGTAACGATAAGACAATTCTGCTTGATTATTCTACAATTGTGTGACAATTCAGCAGCATACCGTAACGAAGTGTAGACAGCATCATAATTTGAGGGCAGAGCATTTACGAAAGGAAGGGGAATAACTTTTGTTCTTTCACTAAAACATCCTTTTGAGATTGAATTCATAAATCCTTTCCATTCCGGGATTGGAATATTTTGCGACTTAGCAAACAACCATAGCATGTCATACGATTAAGGATTTGACGATTCTGGTGGTACTTCCAGGTGTTGCACTACAAAGTTGTCTAGACCACCACTTCCCCGGTCGTTCGACAAAAATATTTCGAATGGGATGATTCCCAGTCTCCCACACTCATTTGATGTGGGCAGCTTAGTAAGTCTAGGGATTTCAGAACACCTTTTGGTTGAACTGGCAGGGGTAATGCACTTGATTCGACCCATTGCGTGAAACGTATTGTAGCCATCAAGAGTTCATACATTATAATCTGCACTGTCAAATATGAATTGGGAGAAAGATCCTTCTTTGAATGATGGTTTAGTATGGGCCATAGCAGACAGCTCCAAAGTTTGAGCTTCATTGTACGATGATGAGAAGCCTAAACTAGCAAAAAGATTCACCAACGTTTTTGAACAAAATTTTTTATAAAGGAAAGGGGAAATGCTGTTCAATATGGAGGACATAAAGGTCCGTGGTCAAATACTGGAGATGATGGCATGTGCTATAGTGACACATTTTCTCCTAGTTTCATTGACCCTTTTTGTCTTATTTAACATAAATTCCTCCAGGAATGTTTGTAAGGTTGGGGGAAGACAATTTACGTCTTTAAGGCAATCATCAGCGGGTGAGTAGGTGGTTGTCTCATAGACTTGCCTCTGCACGTCCTGCCTTATGATCTCAGTTGCTTTTTTCACGATCCTCAGACGCTCATCAGTTGATTCTTTCTCCTTATTTTCGTACCATGCATTTGTCAAAAGTNCGTTTCTGTAAAAGTGACGATAGGAACACAGAACCGGTTTCTTCCTGGTGTCTATGTAATACAATTTCCATATTTTTCAAAAAGGTAATGTCCCTGATTCTACAGCTTTTAATTCATGAAAAGCGAACTGACAGTCAGTGTTGTCTTCCATGTACGCATATATTTCCTTCATAGCTTCAGCAACATGGTCGTCAGTTTCAGTCTGGCTTATTTTCATACTGTACAATGGCTTGAAAAACTTCAATCGACATTCATCATGGTATGAGGTTTCCTCAGCAACTAAATTGTGTACGGAGGTCAGACGTCCTATAACTTCTTCCCCCCAGCTGCTCTTGTTTCACCAGCCTCAATACACGATGACTTAAGGTTACCAACGGTTTGAACTTGCCTCACCGTTTTCAGTTTCTCTATTCCCCTCTTCTGGTTTTGTCTTAAGTTGGTAGACTGCACAGAAAAAACAATGGTTTTTAAAGTCAAATTTTGGTCGTAATGACCTCGTAACAATAGGTTCTGCTGAGGTTGATGGAGCCTGCCTCCTCAAATCAGCCGCAATGCTGTCAGTTCTGGTGTAATTCTTCTTACATGAAGTGTGAATGATGAGGGATTTCACAACACGTAGCAATGATCTCTTGTTGTCCTTCCTTTGTCTGCTGGCTTATATCAGTGACACTATTCCCTTTTCAGACATTTGAAAAACCACCACCTGACTAATTAATATCTTCGTCACAAATAAAACACTTACTAGTAATTTTTCAAAAAGTGAAACACTCGTGAAATAAAAAAACTATGCTTTCACGTTTGAACTAACTCACACGACATAACTGTACCGACGTTGGTAATGTTCCAAGCACGCAAAACGAAAGGATGATTTGTGGAGGGGATTATTAGTTTGTTGGCTACTAGAGATGGTACAAAAATAATGTAACCGGTATTAGTAACAAGTATCAGTAAACTGTTCCAAGAAACAGGTATTGAAAATTTCAGATAACAGGTATTAGAAATAGCCTTTATCAAAGGAATATCTTATCAATACGTTATTTCTGAACAAGTATGAGTATTTACTCCATAGCCAAACTGTTATATCCTTTTCCTTTATCAGTTACCTATTAATCAGTATCAGTATTGAGTATCAGAATAATATAAAATCTACTAGTAAACACAAAACAGTAAAAGTAAACATATACGACTAAGTATAAAGTAGGAATCGTTCATTTTATTTTACCGCATGGATAATGTAAATACGTTTAATTAATTTTTATTGTATTTTTAAGTATATAAACTTTTTAATATAAAATAAAATATCAAAATAAATAGTTTTATATTATTCAATAAAAATTGTTTATAAATGGCTGAAATAAAATTAATTTAAAAAGTTTTAAATCAAAACTTTGTAATTGTTTTTAAGAATCTTTAAACTAAAATTTCAATTTGTTTGAAAAATATTCTTATGACAACGTTAAATTTGAATTAAATGTACAAGTTCAATAATATTTCCAATTTTTGATCTTTCTGTTTTCTAATAGTCTATGGTCTCTAAATATGAGTATACCTGTTATTGAAAAATGTTAATTTAAACCATCTCATACCTGCCCTTACTTTTTTACTTTTGTGTCATAATTCTTGGAATTTGCACAAAGTTTTCAAATTGCTGTAACTTTTGGGTCAGTTGAAGATAAAATACTGAATAATGTACTCATTTTATAGTAAATTTAATTTTCTAAAAATTATTTTCCAAGAATTTATCTTCTAAAATGAACGGCAAAGAAGATGAAAGGAAAAGTTTATGCAAAAACCTGAGGCAAAAATTCTTAAAAATAAAATTGGCAATTGTGACAAGCATATATCTCCAAAACTATAAAAGATACTAAAAAAATTAATAGGAACATTCTTGAAGAAATTTTTTTATGTTCTTTGGTTTTGTAACAAGTGGTTTTGACGCTACGGCTGACCGTTTTTGAGATATATGCGAAAAATGGGACCTTCTTTGCCCCCCTTCCCCCTTGTCATGGTCCTAGGTTCCAGGACTTTTAGTATGTTTGCCTCCTAACTGGTCCAAACAAAGTCCTGAAGTTAATTCTAGTTATCCTGACATTTCTGTCTACACCACCCTTTTGTGTTTATGCCAGTTCAGCAGTTTTCTAATTGTATGGTTTCCATGTTTTTTCAGAGGATACCTATTAGTTTTATTCTTAGAATAAAATTATTTGCAGATTATCCTTTAATAAATATTTTAAGTTTTACCACTTTCTTTTAATATTCAACAATGTTCTGAGCTAAATGAGGTCTAAACATATAAGTCACCTACTGGGTAACGGAGCTCAATTAAGTTATATTCAAACTAGAGCCCAGTTACATTTCCTTCGAAAGTAACTAAAAGAATTTGAAGTTAATTTATTCACTAAACTTGCGACCCGGCCTGGTTTCTCCCGGGTACAATTTAGTTCTTACAGCGATACACTAATAAATAAATTGGGAAAAGACAATTACAATATTTTATGACAGTAAATTAGAAAACACTTTCTTATATTACATACATACACACATACACGTCATGCCTGTCTCCCAGAGGGGTAGGCAGAGATTATGGATCTCCATTTACCACAATCCTGACACACCTACCTCCTTCGCTTTGTCCACATTCATACATCTGTAATATAACAATATTATATGATAGTGGTCCAGAAAATTTTTTTGTACACAACATTAATTGTTTTGCCTCAGACCACCAGTACAAAAAGATTTCTGTTTGACGTGACGTGACACGCGAAAGGGGTATGCATAGTTATCCATGTGAAAAACATGCTCCACTCAAATCCACTCCAGCCGCATTAAGTGTTTGACCCTGTGCCCTATTTATGGTCACACCAAAACAAACTCTTATTGGAAATTGAACACTTTTAAAATTAAAAGGCAAACCCGAGGGAATCATTGGTATTCTAGGTGGGTATTTCTCTGTAAACTGGGCAACAGTACTAAGAAAACTGTCTAGGCAACTTTTTTTCTTATATATAAAATAAATCTTATTCAGCGAATACATAACCACTTATTTAACAATAAACGGCAGATGAACCAAAAATATTTCTATTATTTTGGAAAATATTGAGCATTTTCTAAAAAATCGATATAGGGGACTGTTGCCTATGGCAGGGGACTGAGTATATAAATGAAAAATACTATTTCAGTACCAAAATTAAATCTTTTTTATTATTATAGAAACTTTGGAGCTTAGGAATTAAGTAATTGAACAATAAAGATACAAATACAATTAACAGTCTTTTATAATATTCTACTTATACTCAAATTGCAACTCTGAAATCTTAATATTAATTAGTATCAATTAAATCACATAGGTACGAAGAATATTTAAGTACTTTGAGTCTTAAGCTACAGAATCGGTCTCATTATAATTAGTTATTACTTCAAAATATAGCATAAGTAGGTAAAGAAAATAATATCAAGAACTTGGTCTTATTGTTTTTCAAAAACATTTACAGGTGAATCAAATTTGTAGAACATTCTATGCCCTTTTAAAACTATATTTGGATTAGGGAGTTTCTGTATCACCTGGTCCATTGTAACATGTGCCACATCGTTTTGATCAAATCTAAATGTTTGGCCTTTATTATCACAGAGCTTTAGGAATGTGACACGGATTTCGCCATCTTCTTCATCAATCATGTCAATAACGCTCACATATCTATATTCTGTATTTCTAGAAAACAATTTGACGAGGATGTAATCACCAGTGTTAAATGCTTTTACTGCAGCAGAACTAGGTCAGCTTTATTCTCAGATTCTGAATCTGTGAAAACATCATCCACATTAAGTTTTGGCTTGTCTTCATAAATTATTTTTCCGATATTAAAGTGTAGACAACAATCATTGTCACAAAAGCAGCTTAGATGTTTCATCACTATCTCAATCAAATGTGATTTTATACCCATAGGTTTATAGAATTTCCCAGTGACTTGACGCACTTTGAGGATGCCAACACAATTTTTCACCTTGGTTACTTCTCGTTCGATTTCAGCACTCATTTCTTTAATTGCATCATCTTGTATAATACTTAAACAAATAGCGGGACATCTCTCTTCAATAGCTTCTACAAACTTCTTTAATAACGATAGGAATTTCTTGTACTTCAATACTTTCTTTTCCAGGACTCTAATTTTTTCATCTTTTTCCTTCTTTATTTTATATCTTAACATCTTCTCTCTATTACTATTTTTTCGAATTATTTCAGCAATTTCAGGTGTTGGCATTTGAGGTGATACATTTGATACATCTGAATCTGGAGTATTTTCTTTCATATACGAGTTAGTAATATTTGCCAATACTTTTCTCTTATTACGATACTTGGTGCAATGCTCTTTCCACTTCTTTTTTGCTTCCTGGTGTTCTCGCGGAGTCATATTCGTTACGAGCTTTCTAGTTCCCTTTTATTTTTTCTTAAGGTATTTTTTATGTTCTTTTTCTCGAAGTTCTTCCCTTTTCTGCGGATCTTTTTTAATGAGCTCATATCTCTTTTGCTCAGCTTCTCTTTTTCTTTTTAAAATCTCTTCTTTAGTAAGTTTTTTCTTCCTTAGCGCCATACCGAAAAGATAGGTGTACCTGAAACAATTGGAAGCAATATACAAAGACAGTCCCCTGGATGTGGAAACAGTCCCCTGTCCTGTACAGGGGCAGTGGACTGTTGCCAGGGGACTGTTTAATTAGATTTCATTGAGAGGTAGCACAAAATGTAATTAAGTCACATTAATTTGCTGTATGCAGGGATAATTTATCTATTATAACAATTTTAAGTTTGTATCGTATCAATATAGAACATAAAAAGAAATAAAACCAATCCTTACCAGTGGACTGTCGGCTGTCAGGTTACAACACGTGATCCACGGAGGAAGATGACTTACTTATGTCAGCTTTTTCATCAAGGTTAATACCCTCTGTGGCAGTTTTCATTTTATTCACATAGTTGTTGTTTATGTGACCTAACCTGCGATGCCTTGTGTTTGCAGACACCACGAATGCAGCCAGTACACTTTTTGGCATTCGGAACTTGTAAACTCCATTTATTAACAAAGATGTGGCCACTAATACACCATTTGCATTGTAAACATCACAACCTTTCCCGGTAAACTGTACTTTATTCCCGTTGCTGATTAACTGGCTCACGGACAACAGATTAGTTGTTAAATCTAGTACACAGAATGCGCCTTTCACTGGCACCTCAAACTCACACTCTTCAGTTTTCGTTACAATATCAACGTCGCCAGTGCACAAAACCCAAACTTTATTATTGTTTGCAATTATAATTTTTTTAATTTCTAGGTATGAAGCATTCCTAATCCAACTTTCGTTTGCCGTCAAGTGTACGCTTGCATCCGAGTCAATGTACCACTCATCTTTGCCAAATTTCCAGCTTAGAAACACTGCACTGAATGCGTTTGTTTGTTTATGAAACATCTTCTTGTCATTTGAGCCGCCAGAATCATTTGGGCACTGGTTTTTGAAATGACCGAGCTGTTTACATTTGTAGCATTTGACATGTGCTGTGGCGTTTTCTTCATTTTTGCTTTTGCCTGCCTTGACATTATTCTTAGGTTGCCACTTCTGCGAACTCACAAATGCGCCGCTAACTTCATTAAAAATCGTTTACGTTCACATCCGTTTCCATGTCCAACAACTTTGATGTAATGGCGTCTGTTGTGATGGGAATTCCTGAATGCTCAATGGCCATAATCATAGGGGAATATTTTTCCGTCAATCCGGCTAGCAATAAAAAACTCAGATCCACTCGTCACTGATGTCAAACCCGGTTCCACATAACCTCTGACCGGTTTCTATCATTTGCGTTACATACATCATAGAATTTCTGCTTTCCAGGCGAATAGAGATTAAATTCCGCAGTAAACTTATTCTTATAGAAATACCTGCACCAGCGAATAGAGCCTTCAGCTTGTCACACAGTTCTTTTGAGGTTGTCACATTCTTAATATGAACGAATAACGTCGAGTCAACATTTCCCGGTAACTGGTTTAATGCAATGTAACGTGCCCTCCAGGATTAGAAAATTCTCCGCTGCGAAGTCCACTCACTGTAGTTTTCCCGACCCTTCAACTTAGGTACGTTGACTAGATAGTTCAATGCCATATTTACTGCTTACACAAATACAAATAGTATCGCTACGAACTTCTATCACTGTTGTATACCGTCGCGAGAAATACAGTTTTTAACGTTTATTCTTTACTGGAATTATGGGTCTGGGCCCATAACCTAAAATGAAACAACCGTGCTAGTTAGTGACTAGTGATCGAATGAATATATTTAAAGAACCAAAGAGTACAAACCAAAGAGTATAAACTAACTAGATGGCAGCAGTAGTTACTTATTATGATATTATAACAACACTTATTCTGTTATTTTCACCCCTTCTGTTTACAAAAACCTTTGAATAAACCAAAAAGTTGATTTTTAAATTTAATCTATTGTGCATTATATAATCCACTTTATTGTGAATGTGATTAATTAAATTGTGTCAAAGGAATGCAAATGCAGAGAAGCCATTATTTATACTTTTCCTGACCCAGGTGAGAATTCCCTGATATTTCCCTCACGTTTCCCTGTTTTCCATGTAGATGGACATCCTAAGAGAGATGGCGTACACGTAAGCCCAACAGCGCCCTCACTTCTGTGACAGGGAAGGTCGGGGTTATGTCAAGCTCAGTCAGTGAAGAGCCGTCAAACGACGTGAAAGCAAGTACCACTATGCCTCGTCAACATCAAAGCGTACCATATTAGCATGCGAGGAGTTCGAATGGGGCAGAATGATCGGTCTACGGGAAACGGGTTCGTCATACTGTGACATTTCGGCTCTTACAGGCCATGCTGCTATGACAGTAATGCATGTGGGGCACCAATGGATAGAAGAGGGTTGTATACAGCGACAAGCTGGTACTGGATCACGCAATGCGACTACAGTACGGGATGATTGCCATTTGGTCCGCATGGCCGTAACAGATCGTACAGCCTCATAGACAGTGTTGGCTCGACACTGGAGCATTGCAACAGGTATAGACCTGTCTGCATTGACGGTTCGATACCGTCTGATACGGACTGGACTGGTGGCACACATGCCATTGCGTCTGCTTCCATTGTCCAGAAACCACAAGTGCCTCAGACTGCAATGGACAAGTGAACACCATTACTGGCGTGCTGAGTAGCAAAATATAGTGTTCTCAGACGAGTCCCGCTTCAACCTGTCCTACGGTAGTGGCTGCATCGTGTTAGATGCTACTGTGGTGACCGCAATCCAGCAACCTGCATTGTGGAGTGGCATAGGGGACAAACGCCAAGTGTAATGGTTTGGGGCACCATTGGATACAACATGCAATCTCTACTCTTACGTATTGAGAGCAATCTGAACAGCATCTGCTACATCAGGGAGATTTTAGAGCCAGAGATACTGCCCCTCCTTCAGGCGAATCCAGATGCCATATTTCAGCAGGACAAAGCCCGGCCACATATGGCAAGGAACGTGCAAGCCTTCTTCAATGAACAACAGGTACCACTGGTTCCCTGGCCTGCACGTTTGCCTGACATGATGCTCATTGAACATGTCTGGGATATGGTTGGTCGGCGACGTGTTTGTCACGGACCTCCAGCAACCACTGTTGATGTGTTGTGGACACTCATACAAACCGCGTGGAGGGAGATCCCCCAGGAACATATCCAGGTCATTTTGATTCCATGCCACTATGTTTAGGGGCTCTGATTGCAACATATGGTGGCTTCACACAATACTGAATTCTCAAGGACAGAGATTATGTACAGTTCTGTAAACCTAATCAATTGTGTATTGTAATGTACCTAATTTGTGGTATAAAGTTCATTTCAATCACATGTATTCTTCTTGATGGACATCCTAAGATGTCCACCAAGAAGGCGTTGCATTTTCGGTGTCACATTTTTCACAAACATTAGTGTATTTGTAATGCAATCGAACAAACTGTGGAAAAATTAAACATCTATAAAAGAAAAACTATATGCTAAATGCAGTTGAAAAAGCATTACTAAAAAGAAAACATTACATCCAATGTAGAAGTTTTGACTTTTGTCTGACAAATCATTCACTAAAATACTGCACTTGATTCAATTGCCACGAACCCAAAAAAATATACAATACACAAACAAAAACAAAGGAAATACAAGAAATAAAAACTACGACAAAGTTAAATTCACGTCAGACATTTTGAGTCAGTGTTAGTGTGAAACCTGAGCTTGCTTGCTTGCTTGTTACACAACTTGTCATATCTTGGTACCAATTGAAATACAGCTACTCTCATTTCCTTCTCCACAAAGAGTCTTGATCTGTACTTGGTTTTTATGACAGCCACTGCTGAAAATCCACTCTTGCAGAGATATGAGGCTGCAAAAGGAATTAAGATCTTCAGTGCCATATTGCTAAAGTTTGGGAACTCCTATCTTACTTAACACCAAAATTTTGGTAATACTATGGATGGAAAATTTGCTTTTAATGAAGATTCAGATGAAAGTTCTATAAGAGTTCTTCTTCATCTGCTGTGCTGAATTCTGAAGTAGCATCACTAATGAAAGGATTTTGAACCCATTTAAACCGGTCAGAATTTTCAGGGAAGTATTTTTCAAAATGAACACTGAGTTCAGATATGTGTCCTGTAACTATACAAACAACATCCGTTGTAAAGTCTGTTTCCTTTTTTATTATGAAATGCTGTAAACATCAGAGGTAGTCCATCTCTCCTCCAACTTTGATTTTTGTCTTCCAAAGCAAAAGCTTCTTTTTGAAGGCCGAAACTTTGTCACTAAGCTGAATAAAGTAAGTTTAATTTCCTTGCTGAGACTTATTCAATGAGTTCAACTTTTCAAATATAACACATAAGTATGCAACTTTTAACAGAAAGTCAGTGTCCAGAAAACACTTATCACAGACATAGTTTTCTATTCTAGATAGGAATATAGTTCCCGTCTCAATTAAAAAAAGTGGGATAATACATTTCCTCTGGACAGCCATTGAGTGCTACTATAAAATAAGATAGATGTATGCTGAACCCCCATTTTGTGACACATTTGCTAGGTAGCATACATTCAACACTGAGTACTTTCAAACACAAAACACACTGTGGACACTCTTCATTGTTCACAAGAGTGGATATGAAACCAAAACCTAAGTAATTACTGTTGTATTTTCTGGGTTTCCTGTCATCATTATAACTTTCTTTAATAACCCCTCAACAAGCTCCAGCTTTTCAGTAACAGTTACCAAATTAAAAAATTTATCCATGGTTTATAAACCTTATATTAAACTCACAACAGATTAAAAATTATCTGAAAACATAAACTAACTTTTTCTCCGGGGTCATGTAGGTTGTCCAACACCAATAATGAAATTTATTACGGCTGCCTTCCTTGACCACAAATCACACAGGCTGTTTAAACGTGTGTATTTTGTGTGGTGTGCATTGTAAACAAACTTTTAAATTTGTTCTTCCCCCCCACTCTTTGTAGATGCCATCTTGTCTGCCATATTGACTAAACAGACAAATGAACAAAAAAGTGTTAGTTGTACGCAATATGGCATTGGTGCATGTTTTTCATTGTACGCCATCATTTTAACATCGTTGTAATGAACTATATAGCATATATAGTCCATTCTAGTCGTCCCGAGCCCAGACATTTTGCTCCTCCAGGGAGGATCATGAACATTTCATGTTTTTGTGAATCTTTTTTGCTGCCCGTTACTTTTGTTTATCATTCACACGTGGTGTGCAATTGCATTGTGGCTTGATGAACAGCATTTATTTCGGCCTACGGCCTATCACGTCGGCTGATTTTCACGTGATTTTGGAAGTTTTGTTGAAGGTCACAGCACAATGAATCAAGTGCATATGTATATGAACTTCACACCATGTGTTGTGAGGTCACGTTTATCGTTGGAAACTATGATGATATTTATCGTTAAAGTTTCAAAAAGTTCCAAAACTCTGCATGAACAACGCCAGCGATAGCAACAGCACACTTGCGACTGAAACGACCTAAAAATCATCTGCACAGAGCCTTCCTGTTGGCAGACCAAGCCCTGAACGGCCCCTCACAACAACAGTTGTTCCAAGCCACCTGCCGGGATCTGCCGTCCATCAAAACAAGTTACGAGCATGATCATCATCTAATCAAAGCACATGGTGATGAGGACACATCTTTCAACAAGGTGGAACATAGCAAGCAGTTTTAAAAGTTTGATGATGCTTATTATAAGGTTATGTGTGCCACTGAGTCACTAAAGCAGCTATCAGTTTCATCAGAATAGCGAACAACCACCCAGTCACATGCTCGAGTCGCTCTTCCAGTCATCAAGCTCCCTACATTTTTTGGAGAAATAGGTTAGTTAAATTATTCCAATTTGCCACCTTCATTGGAGATAACAAGGACCTCAGTAATGTGGAGAGTTTCACTTACTTAAAATCTTCACCTTCTGGAGAACTATTATCTCTTATTCAGTCACTTCCAATGACCTCTGATAATTTTAACATTGCTGGGAATCTGTTGATTAAATGGTATGATAAGCAGGTCATTATGATAAATCATATAGATACTTTTGCAAGCTCCTATGGCTGCTATAGATTCAGCCCAATCCTTGCCAGGCTTGTTATCTGTTATCACTGAAAATGCAGGTGCTTTGAAGGCATTGAACCTGCCAATAGATCAATGGGATATGTTGCTCCTGCATTTATTGGAGAAACACATGAACCAGGCACTAAGACAACAATGGAAACTAGTGGTTCATGAACTTCACATCCCTATATTGAGTGACTTTACAGATTTTCTAGAAAAACATTGCACGTCGAGCAAAGTCATAGTCGGTACACCTAGAAGTATAGCCAGCCTAAATAAATTAACAATCGCAAAGTGCCTGAACAGCATCGTACTTCATTAGGTAGTTTCTCTGTTAAGTCCTTTCCAGAAAAGTGTTGCCTTTGTAAGGATGATCGTACCATCCACAGATGCTCTGAATTTGTGCAAAAGGCCCCTCAGGCACATTTTTCAATGGCAAGGGACAAACTATTATGTATAAACTGCCTTCAAGATGCTCACCAAATGAAGAGTTGCCCATCGACCAAATAGTCGATTTTCTAATGCTGAATTTCCCATCAGCTAAACCTACTACCACAGTAGCACAGTCAGCACGGGATGAAGTGCCTGTAGATACACCTTTAAATGAGGACAGCAGCCTTAGTGTTCTGTCTTCCTTTTCCAAAGATTTGCAGCCAACTGATGTAATGTTATCCACAGCTGTTGCTTATGTTCAGGATGTTTGTGGAAACAGCCAGCCTGTTAAGAGTTCTGCTTGACTCTGGCAGCTAATCCAATTTCATTACTGAATCGTACCTGTCTCGATTATGTATCAAGCATCAAAAACCATCAATTCCACTTCATAGCCCACACCCCGCTTACCAGTGTGAAAGGTGTTGCCTCGTGTATCATAACACCTAGCGGAAGGAAGGAGCCATGTCTGCCCATCTATGCCACAAATTATCTTGCATATTCCTTAAAAATTTCTTAAGCCAAATGCTAGAAAACATATTAGACAGCTGCCACTTTATACCCCACCCTGCTTCACCAAAGTTGCATTTAGAGATCTGATCTTTTGTGTGCTTAGTGTCTACATGTACAACAGTGTGCAACATCAAAGTTATCAAAGTTATCTGGGTTGAAGACTTCCTCTTTCCTAGAAACAAATAGTTTCCAACTTGGGAAAAGAAGAAAATTTGCTGTTTTTGAATCCAAAAACAGTTATGTGGAGGACAAAATAAAAATTGGAGTTTTTTTTATTAAAGATACTATTCATAAATAGCTATTGGGCACAAGTTTTCTTATTCTGTTATTTTTACCCCTGTTGAGTACACAAACCTTTGAAAAAAAAAAAAAAAAAAAAAAAGCATATTTTTAATTTTAATCTATTGTGCATTATATAATACCACTTCATTCAGAATGTAATTAACTCAAGTATGTGAAAGGAATGCAAATGTGGATTACCTTTGCTTTAGTTGAAGAGTGTGCTAATATAAGTTTTCTTCGTAACCTCAAAACATTAAAAGCAGCTTTATGCATAACAAATACCTAATCTCTGCACAAGTTAATTCATTCCAGCTGTGATACCAATCAATTAAATTTTATTGCTACGTCTACAATTTAGTCTTCTTTTGTACATTCACATTTAATTTTCACTCTAATTTACAATCACTGTTTGTACACTTATACTAAAATTTACAAAATTTTTAATTCCATGTTTATGCAGTAATGTTACTGTGTAGTATGTGCCATTCTCTCTATGAAAATCATAGATAACATTTCATTCAGTTTGTTGCTTATGTTGTGTGTTCTTCCATTGTAAGTTACTACCTCAAGTGGTGACAACATTCTTAAAATATTGACTTATGTCACCTATAACAATTTCTTTGTAAATTTGAATTGAGTGCTTGGGCCTTTGGGATGAAAAAATATTACCTTGTCATAAATAAAACACACATTATCGTTCAGGCCTGGCAAAACTACTTCTTGTGGTTTGGTAATGGGTACCACTAAGTAGTTCTGTTATGATGAGTATTGGTAGACAGCAAGATTATCTCCATCTACTGGAACAAAACCATGAAACTGTCTTGTATTGGGAATGGTTTCAGCTTCTTGAAATCGTCTTTCCAGTAATTTCTCTTCACAAACCAAATATGATAACACAAAGAAAAATGTTATTCCAGAAATTTTGCTTGAACAAAATTCAAACATTTCTTGTGGCGATATAATGTGGTTTTCAGTAGTTCTTTGTAAACTAGTCTTTGTCACAATACGTTCAACTGTATCTGCGGCACCAACAAATAGACTTTTGCCATGTGATGTGGCAAAAAAAATGCCATTCAGCAGACAGACTGAAATCATCTTGGCGCTTAGCCAGGTTAACAAAATTTTGTTTTTGTTTTTGTATTGAGCAACTGAACCGTCACTAAAATAATACATTTTTGCCAGTTGGGAAATCTGTCTTTCAAATGTTGAAGCAGAACTTTCTAAAAGGTGTGAACAGCAACAGAGTTGTGTGTCAAATAGTCGCTGACAACACAATAGATTTCACACTTTGTGGAATCACTTTCTTAATCTCCCAAAATTATGCTCAGCACAAGTAATATCTTCTTTTTTTTATTTTAGAAATTCAGACTGACTTTTACAATAAAGTGATAGGTTTTTAATTGTATCAACTTTTCCTTTGGATCAATTAAAAACTCTTCTATATTTTTCAATAAGGTGGCAAGTTCACAGAGGTCAGTTGACAACCACTGTTTGTACTTTATTTCACTCAGTAGCTCATCTTCCTCACAGATGATTCTATCCAGTACATTAACTCCAGGACATTTATGACATTGTGAAAGCATACAAAATGTGTGCTACTGGCACCAACAGGACGCAACACTTGGGCCTTAATGAAGCAAACTTTGAAAAGCCTATCTTTATACATGGATGAGTTGACGGAATTTCGTGGGATCAGGAGCCTGTATCAGGTGTTGGAAGTTTGCTGTGATAGATTTAAGAAGTCTTGTTCAGGTTAATTATGATAGTAAGGGCGCCAGCTTGGTTGGGCAGACTCTCTTATCTATGGGAGGGCCGTTCGCCCACGTGGCTGCTCCTGGACTCACCACGTGCCGATGATGATGTTGTATTGTTAAGAGAGTATTCCAGTATGCCTGCATAGTGATGATGTAGGCCTCCTCATACACCGCTAATTTCCGGGTGAGATTTTTACGGCCATCTCATACCCCGATAGAACTTATGTGCCCAACGATCACGTCATTTAGAAGGTGCAGTGGTTCAGTAAGTCGATGACCCAGAATTACGTAGTCGTGAAGAGGCCGGCAGTAAAATAAAACATCATTTGTAGCATGGTTCATTTACTTACTGCAATGACCCTCCTGGGAGGCACTTACATCATTCCAAAAGCTCTGGTGTGTTGACAACCTTAACGGAAAGAAAAAGGCACGCGGCTGATGAACAATTACAGGTTTTAACAGTCCCGGCGCTTTTGAACTGGCAGGACGGTAGGGGTAGTGCTGCCTCTGAGTGATGAAAGTTACATTACGGTTCCATAATAAAAAGAGTTACTATTGAAGTTACGTGGTGATTGATGCAAAAATGGTGAAGGCCCAGAGGCACGCAACACATGACCACCCTCTGCAGTGCTCAAGAACAAACTGAAGAAAATGGTGGAGCCTCGCCAAGACTCAGCCAAAAAGCACTGGAGAGACACACGAAAATACAAAACATGCATTACAAAAAGAACAAGTACATTGAAACATCATGACTTTGCATTACAAAACAAATGAAAACTTATTAATTAGCTTTGACAAACAAATTATGCCTATGTAAAAATATAAAAATGTGTTGGCAGTAAACAAGTTAAGCAACGTATTGTTGAAAAGCTCCGGGGCTGTCTCTCCCAGTCTGTTGCCTCATTCATAAAATTAAAAACACAATTATATTGCAATAAAGAATTTACAAAATAATTATACTCTCACATTTTTAAGATAGTAAAGTGGTATCACATGGCTCAAGCTGGGCGAGTCCACTTTCACCCCACGAGGGGTGTGGGTACCGATGCCTGAATGGCTATAAAACAATGAGAACTGTTTGCCAAAACCATTTGGGCTGAATTTGAAAGTGGTGATATGTTAAGAAAAATTGCCTTGATGTTCGGCCGCATTTACACTGCCCACACATGCATACACTGGAATGTAACACGTGTAGAGGGGGGCGCACGAAGGGGGCTACTGGAACTCTGGAGCCGTTGTGGCTCCTTGGCTGCATTCATTTCCCCAGTGGCAACTTTACTGGAGGGGTTGTTTGGTGATAGTGGTTGGCCCAAATTATTATGCCCTCAAATTTACCTCTTGAGGACATTAACGTGGGACGGTCACCCGACTACGGCAGTGCCTTGGACGTTGTGCAGGTACGGTGCACTCCTAGTACACCGCACCGAGGCAGGAGTCATGGAGGTGTAACTGCCACGTCCGGGCCAACTCCCCTCAGTAGAGGGCACGTCATATCTGTGCAGGTGTAGCAGGACAAACAGACTAAGGGAGGAGGGAGGCTGGACGAAGCACGCATCAGTGTTTCCTTGAATTTCAAGTAAACTTCATTTAAATTGAAGAGTATTAGATATTTTCGTTCTTTTGTCTTCACTCTATTTGGAGATCTGACTGTTACACAGTCCTTTAAACCGGCATGATTCTGCTTGCATCATCACTCTTGTAAAAATCTGTTACAACTTTTACAGTTTCATTTCCACTTTTTTTGTAGTCAACATTTGGTAGCACACCACGTTTGCCTTTAAATTTCTTGCATTTATTAGTAAATATTCACTGTACTTAAACTCAGCTTTGGATTTAGAATTGTTTCAGTATTTTGGCACCAAACTTAAAATTTTTTGTGTCTCTCATCAAATGTGCTAGCATGTGCAAATTTCTCTTTTAACTCTTCTATTAATTCACGGTAACCTAAATTGTTATTTTGAGTACTTTCTTCATGGTTAGTAGCATAATTGGAAAATGGAATCTTGTTTCTAATTTTCTTCTAATTTTACATGATAGGTTATCAATCTTTTGCTCCATTCTTTGTCTACTTTTACACTGGGGTAACATTTCTAAACAAATACGTGATTTATCCAGAGCAGCACATGCGTGGTTAACTGATTCTCTAGCAATGCATTTTGGCTCAAAATTACCATAATTGTATTCTCCTCCGTCAAACTCTAATTCTACGATTTAATTTAACTTTTGACAACAGCATGCACATACAGCCTTACCTGGTATAAGTTTCAGATGCTCATGTTTAGCATACAACTGCATAGTGATTTCCTTTAAGGACTTTAAATGTGTTTCTTGTGTAGGATAAATGGGTCACAAAACTTATTACTATACAAATGAAAGAACTTGTCAACATATTTCTTGTAATGGTATGTAGAGATATTTACAACATCAATCCACACCAGTTCCAAGTCTAATTAATGTTTTTATTTCATCACTAATGTCACTTTCAATTATTAACTCTGATAATCTGGAGAAAAAAACTCTATGACACTCATCCTTTGCAAAACAGCCAACAGAACACTCCATTGCCACTTCAACTGAATATAAAACAT
Organism: Clitarchus hookeri; assembly: GCA_002778355.1. NCBI lineage: Eukaryota > Metazoa > Arthropoda > Insecta > Phasmatodea > Phasmatidae > Clitarchus > Clitarchus hookeri. The sequence goes on along the minus strand of NQII01000618.1, from coordinate 415,713 downwards.
GCCACCAGGACAGGCAACGAAAGACTTAGGCCCAAGGCAGGATGCATCTAATTATGTGCTTATCTGCACATGATGCAATCTCATGAAACAGTTGCATAATCTTCAGACTTTCAGACATTACAGAATGGTTATCATTATATGTAATAACTTGACTTAAAACATCTCCCTGTGAATTTTGCCTTTGATTTTTCTTAAGTTAAACTATCTATCGTTTTCAAATTACAGTAAGTAAACGTTTATTTATTGTTATTTATTTATGTAGTTGCAAAATCATGAATTTTTCAATTTTTTTACATTACACTGCCCAAACAGCGTCTTAACACGTAGTACCCCTTGTCACCCTAATGTTGATAACATTCAGAATGAAGTGGGATTATATAGTGCACAACAGATTAAATTTAAATATCAACTTTTTTTTTCCAAAGGACCATGTACTTGACAGGGGTGAAAATAACAGAATGGGACAACTTGTGCACCATAGCTATTCATCAAGGGTATCTTTCATAAAAAAACTCATTTTATTTTGTTGTCCACATAATGGTTTTGGCTTCAAAAACAGCAAATTTTCATTTTCCCCACAATTTGGAGTATTTTTTTCTAGGAAGGAAGTCTTCAACCCAGATAACTTTGATGTTGCACACTGTTCTACATGTAGACACTAAGCACACAAAAGATCAGATCTCTAAATGCAACTTTGGTGAAGCAGGAAGAGGTATAAAGTGGGGTAAAATAGTAATCTGGATACTGAAAGCAGATGGCCGCCATCTTGAAAATACACACAATTTATTTTATAATATAAATATACAGTTTAATAGTATCTTATGTAAGCTTTTAAATGACACTAAAAACTATACAATAGGTGACTTATTAAAAAAGTTACAGCTAGTTGCTTAAACCTCCGAAATCTGTTAAATTTGCTTTCAGTGTGTATGAAAAATCGCTATAGTTCATTTCATATAAGAAGGCCATATTCTGACAATCAGTGAGTGGCAAATTAATGTATTCAAAACAAATAACGTGCTATTTACAAAATCCTGTATCAGCTGATGCACGAACGTACAAAAGTTAATATTACGTTGCCTATTCTGAGAGCAGTGCCGAAGCAAATCACACAAGCAGAAAATACGCGGATAAGAAAGAGTTTGTAGATTAATTAATACATTTTATTTTACGTGGTCATAAAACAGCAGTTTTTAGTTTTAGAAACGAAACTTCGTGATAAAATAGTAATGTATAGGTGTTCAAAATGAGATGCACAATAAAACGATAAGTATCCAAATGTAACGAAAAAAACCCAAAGTTTCCAGACTCTCCAACCATGTGCTACCATCTTGTGAGTTACAAGAGCACTATCTGTTACAACATGCCCTTCCACGCTATCTGTTATCCATATCCCGAACTACACCCAGAAACATATTATAGTTTTGTTGTTTAAAAATAACGTATTTACGCGCATATACAAGTGGTTTTATTTTCCAGCGAGCCTTGTATAATTTTTTAAGTAACATATACTGCATGTACCGCATTTACGAACAACCCTACACACGTCCACCAAGCTTCGTTTACGAATGCAGCACCACCCAAGCAGTTCACCAATTGCCACACGTAGCAGCACCTCCTGGACGCGCTGACTCACCCCATCAAAGCCTATTCTTGACACACCAGTTGATGGCGCATGGATACATAAACGAAAAGGCGCAGCGATTGTCAACTGTCAAGAATGTGGCCTTCTTATATGGTACACAGTATATGGTCCATACGGTATAAGAAGGCCACTTTCTGACAGTCAGTGAGTGGCAACTTAACGTTTACGAAACAAACAAAGTGCCATTTACAAAATCCTGTATCATATGATGCACAAAAGAACAAAAGTTAAAATTACGTTGGCTATTCTGAGTGCACTGCCGATGCACATCACAAAAGCAAAAAATATGCTGATAAGAAAGAGTTCTTACATTTATTAATGCATTTTATTTTACAAGGACACAAAACTATGGTTGTTAGTGCTAAAAACTAAACTTCGTGATAATGTAGTTATGTATAGGTGTTCAAAATGAAATGTACAATAGAATGATACGATGCGGAAAAGTTTTCTGAAGTTGTGCTAACTTCAGAAAGTTTTTTCACGTCGTATCATCCCTCTCCAACCTCGCTTTCAACACGTCCTTGATATTAATTCGAAAAGCATATAGAAATATTGCATAATATTGTTGAATTATTTTTTCTAATAATTTGACGAAATGACACGAATTTGAAATATATTTCCAGCCCGTAATCTAAGAACAATCAACTTAAAAAAATACGCTATCTGTTATCCAAAAACAGCGGCTCAAACTTCGCCGTGACGCGCTGTGCACGCAATCTCTCGGATATTATGCGAGGTATTACCAGCCAGAAATGAACCTCTTTCCTGCGCGATATATAACGAATTTACAAACAGATGCCAATAGTTATATTTTTCCACGAGCTCTGCATAATTTTTAAAGTAACATATATTTCATGTACAACGATTTGGAGTACAAGTCATTTATATTCGGCCGGTAATCGTTCGTCTACGTAAATTATACGCCACATTGGTCTCTCGAAACCCATCTCCTTGTTTCCGTAGGAAATGAGACACGCTGAATCGTTTTTAAGCAATTCTAACGTTAGTCCACGTCACACATTTCCAACTCGAATATATTAGCTATAACGTCCAAAGTGTGATAATAGATACAACAGACAGTCTCGCAAATGTTAACCCAAATTCACTATCTCGGACAAATTAAAAAAGAGTTAGCAAATATTTAATTATTTGCAACATTTTATATTTTTACTTTTAAAACCTACTTATTTTTTTTAGACAGATGTCAGTCTTAAAGTATCTTAAAATTTGTTTAGCAATGGCAAGTGGATTAGCTGACAGCGTGTTGATAAAAAATACAGCCCCGACTTGACGGACCAGCTGATGGCGGAAGGATACATAGTCACATGTAGTCAGACGTAAACAGTGGCGCTACTTTCGCAGACCTGTCAGAAAATGGCCTTCTTATACAGTATGGACTTTACCATCATCCACTTGTATATAAAAATCTAAATTAATGTTTTTCGTTCACCTTGAGGATAGGGTAACATAGGAACAAATTTTCATCAAAATCAAAAATGGCGCAGCTTCAGCCCCTTGATTTCACATGGAATGGCTGGTGAGAGGAGTAGGTGTCTCTTAAGAAAAAAGTAAGGTATTAAAATAAATGCTTAGCAAGAAATTCATAGTGCAACAGTCTCTTATTCTCACAGATATCAGTAAGTGTATAGTCTACTTTTTTAACTTCGTCAGTTTTGAATGGTATTCCAGTAATACACTACACAGTAGTCAGTTGCATGCAATGGGTAGACAAAATGAACATTACCCAATAATTCAACCAATCTGAACTTCTGACTGAGGAAGAATTTCTCGTAAATGACAATACACTTTAACTAGTTATGTTTCTTTATCAATTCCTAAATTATTGTGTAACTTGCTTCAAACCAGTCTGAATGTAGAGAACTATCTTTCAACAGAAGCAGAAGAAGCTGGTGCCAAAAAAAAAAAAAAAAAAAAAAAAAAAAGGGAAACTCAGTTTCTTAAATTTTTTTTCCCCATGATCTCCCTATCATTTTTGCGAGGAAAACTCTTTTACAACATCTGCATGCATCATAGAAGCAGAATAATAGTAAGGATCACTTTTCTTGAAGGCCATGATGCCATGCAGGAATTTAAGATGGTGTTCGGCCAACCATATTTCTGCGGAGTGTTCTCGTTCTTCACTTAAACGTTGCCTTCTGAATTTTGGATGCATAAGGTTTGCAAGGATATGTGGCGGTTGGATTGCCAAGTGGTGATGATAACGCTCCACAACATCAGAAGGTAGTGCCTTATTTCAACTGCCTACGAAATACATGTTGTTTCTTTCTGAAAATTGTTCAGTACATTTGCAGCTACATGTAACTGTTTCTCAAGATACACTGCTTCATGGTCAATTATCAGGTAGTTTAAGATCTTTGCAACATTTGGATAAAAGTCTTGGGCATGTTCAAGGGCAATTTCCCTGTACCTATGATAATTTGTCGCAAATGATTTTGCACGGTCAGGGTAAGAGTTCCATCATGTTTCATTTGGCAACTGTGGCATCACACAACCTTTCTCCAGAAGCCATCCATGTGCTTGATAAACCTGTAGAAAAATACTTTTGCACTTCCACAATATGACCCATAACTGTTTTAGTAGATATCTCTTTCTCAACTAAATTCAAAAGATGTGCTAAACAGCCATAGGTGATAAGATTTGGATGTCTTTCTTTCAGAATTTCCATCATTTTGCCCATTTTATTCTCATTATCAGCAACTAGTGCAAAGATGCTGCTGTGCAAGTTTTCTTGGCATTCTTTCATTACTGCCTCTATAATTGCTGCACACTGCTCAGACTTTATCTGTGACCCTGCACCATAGACTTTAAGAAGGTAACTTTCTGTCCCTGTATGGACCGTGACTGCTTAAATTGGGTCATTCTTAATGCTTGACCATCCATCCAATGTTACTGTTAAACTGCAATTTTGTACTTTTTCTACCAGACGTAGCTCTATTTTTGAACAGCATCATCCAAAAGCTTCCCACCGATATCTTTTGCTGATGGTGCTTTGTATCCAGGTCTTAATATCTGGATTATATCCTTGAAGTTATTACGTTCAGCAACATTAAATAGTACATTCGCAGCATAAAAAAACATTGACACTGCCTTGTCAAGGTTTCTCTTTTGCTCTTCAGTTTTCTTAAGCACATCATCACTAATTAAATGTTGCTTTCTGTTAGTGGATGAGAAAGTACTAGGTACTGAACTCTGACAGGCGGATGCAAAAACATTTGTGGAAGAGGTTCTACTCGATTCGGTACAGGAAGACTGCACTGCTAGTTGTTGATGTTCCACATTTTCTTCACTTTCACTCTCCTGTACCTTTCTAGCTCAACATTTCTGTAGGTGAGTTCTTAATCTACCATCTTGCAACTTAAAGTCAATTCACAATGTTTACATCTACATTTTGAATAACCATCAATTTTTGTTACTTCTATCCACTCATTTGCCAACTTACGTCAACTCCCATGCACTTTTGGCATTTTTCATCTGACGCGTGACGAGTACATAGGGTAGGAATTGCGCTGTATTCACACCCTGGGAGAAGTATCCTCGGGACAGTCCCGCTGTATAAGGACCCTCGGGGAAGAACCGAAGTCGCTAGAAACAGGGTAAGTCCCTAGAAATAGCTGATATAAGCCCTCGACAAAGGAATCAAGGGAACCCCCGCCGAGAGATAAGTGCACACACAGTTCCCAGGAATCCCCGAAAACGTTCTACCCCACCCTCCCTTCACCCTAGTTGGAGCGCCAAGCAACTGACGAGACACGTAATCCTAAACAAAAAACGTGTGAGGTACACAGGGGATTTCCCGTTTTCTCTCGAGAATCTGCTGACAGTCAACTTGAATATAGCAGGAGACGGGTTAAATTGAGAGGCAACCAAGGCATGGTGGTCAGTCGTTCGAGATCAGTGGTAATCAGTTGTTGACGAGAAGTTGTTCGGCAGCCGCGATGCAAGACAGAAAAGGCAGTTAGGCAAGAGGCAGTCGTATCACCGGGCCGGAGTTCGGACCCGGCCCAGGCAGTAATGTACAATCAGTTGTTCGCAGTCAGTTGTTCGGGATCAATTATTGCCAGCCGAGACGGGAGTTGTTCGGCGGTGCAGCCGTGAGACGAGATAGATGCAGCCGAAACGGTAGGCGAATCAGACACGGGAGTAATCAGTCGTGTGACGAGAACAGTGCCGAGAATATGAGTAAATTCCCGGAGACGAGTGGCAGCCCCAGTCCGAGAGGCGCCAATCCCCGAGAAGACGTAGCCGTGCACCGTATGGCGACGAGGCGAGCAGTCAGTCAGTCAGTCAATAGTGACGTCACCGAGGAGAGAACCCAGGAACAGCCAAAACTTCATGTGTAAATTCCAGAGACAAACCCATTAAAAGTGCCGAGAACGTATGAGTTCATTTCCGAAACGTAGTGGCAGTTTCTGCGGTGAGGAAGTCAGAAACGCGTGTCGGAAGCAGGACGAGGAGACGCGCTCTCCAACCAGGAACGCCAGCCGAGGTCGCAGGGAAAGTACAAGTCACTGGAAACCAATCCCGGACTTCCAAGAGAGTCAGTCAAAGCCGCAGGAAGAAGCCAACTTAGTACAGCACGTCAACGAGAGCCAGTCCGAGGGCCTGAACCAGGGCCACCCAACTCACCATGCCTCAGCTACCAACGAAGACAACAAACCAAAAGCCGCAGTATAACTCAGGTGGCCTAGTAGCGACACATTTGATCGTGTTCCTCTGGAATCTCAGATATGGTGTGCAGAGCTCGCTCCTCGCGAATTAACGTTTTAAGGTCGCCACTCCGTCAATTCACACAGTACACTGAATTTCCACTCTCTCACAGCATACAACTGTCAAGTGAAATAGGTACAACTCAAACCGGAAGACCGAAATTGATGCACATTTGTTTCATGTGTAAATGCATTGTTGTTCAAAAATGTATTGTGGCAATATACGTAAACGGCTTGTAAACAAAGCCCAAGATGATATTCCGAAACTGCTTAAATCCAGTTGTATATATACTTATAGGTCTTTGGCGCGTCTGTACAAATATACCTTGTGAATCACGTTTTGTGAATTAAGGTTTGATTTCCATAGGCATTCTCGCATTTAACATGGTTCAAGAACTCCATTGAAATATATTTTACAAAACATTTACATGTTTTACTGCAAATATACCTCAAACTTCATAGCTCTCCTCACTATCACATTTCATTGTATATACTGCAAATTATGTGACCCCCCATGAAATTCATATTAAGTGTGATTTGTAATGTCCATATAAACTATTTTCAGGTATCATTTTGCGTGATTCTAAATAATTACAGTTGAAGTTATTGTAATATAACTATGTAACGGAGTTACGCTACCTCACGACAATCTGGCTCGGGTGATGGGTATTTATGTTGTTGAAAACGCTTGCCCGCTGACGGCAGCCCGAGGAAGCATTACACTCCGTGAAGCTGGTGCCTGGTGGCTTCGGCAGAGGCCAGAGTTTCACTGAGCTTGCGCTACATTCCTTCCACCTAGCAGCGGCTGGGGCAACTGAGGGGGGTCGCCTTGTGATGTCAGCGCTGCCTTCGAATTTGATTCGACGCCGATCTTCTTCCGTGTCGAGGACGTTCTCAATAACTTTATGGAGGAATACTATTGCAGAATCTTTACTATAAATGCCCTGGCAAGCTAAGCGATGGCTGTCACTTGAGGGTAGGTCACACTAAGGGGTTTGTCTCACTTTGAAACACATAAAATGTAAAAAATTTTAAATTTAGGCTTTACTGGGGAATGTGTGCCAGTTAAGTACTTATCTTGTATAGTCTCATTATTTCAACAGCACACTTTCATGTAACCCCTTAAATTTTTATAATGTCTTAAGTAAATGGGGAATTGTTAATCTCAAAATAATGTCATATTTTGTACTCCTTTTTCTACGTAATTATTTTTGTACCATGTTCCTATTTCATATTCTGTATCTTTTGGGTGGAGGAAGTAAAAATAAAACTGATGAGAGGTGGTAGGAAATTAAAATTCCTAAGGGAAACTAGTTTTTTTCACTTTCTGCAGTCACCCTCTTAAACTAATTCAGTATTGCTATTTGATTTGATTTTCCATCTTATTTATTCACCTCAAATTTTTTTGTGCATCATGAATGACATGGTTGTGGAGTTGGGGGCAGATTTTGTACATGTGATGATAAGAGTAGTCTGGTGGTCACCAAGGACACACTGTTGCAACTGGTAATGTAATTTCAAGTATCTTGTGCACGAAGAGCTGACACGAGCCTACTAGCCAGAATCAGTAACTGGATTCTGTAGGGATTACTTTCAAGTCTCATTTGGCAATAGATCATGTGCCAGTTTCAGAAACCAATAATGTGATAAGGACTGCATACGAGGCTCCAACCAGTGTTCCGTGACAGAGGCTTGGTGGCCAGACTTAACATATTCTGCACGTGGGTTACCAGTCGATGCCGGATACGCAAGTGACTGGATGACCACCTTGCAAAACTATTACTTATTATCGGCACTGTACGTACCCCATATTTTGTAGACAGCCATGACACTTTTCTGCTCTACGGCATCACTTGCAGGTACCAATGAGTCTTAATTCTGCTGGATATGTACAGGAAGTCATGCAAGACGGTCATTTAGGATGCAGGTCGCCAAGGAGGCCCTGTATCAGGCTGGATGGGCACATACAAGTTAGGCTCTATATAACCTCTGGGATCGAGCTGCTCAGGGTCAGTTGCTGGTAATTCGTCAGTTGTTGTAGGTCATTCGTCAATCCGAATCCAGTCAGCAAGATGGCAGTCAGTTGCGACCAGCCAGCAAAATCGTTCATCCGCTTGTCTGTAGTATGTAACTCTTAAAAATTTCTGTGCACAGTCTTAGTCTTTTAATCTCAGAGGTAAATTGACTTGGGATGTAACTTTTGGATTTGTAGTAAATTTTGGATGTAACTTTTGGATTTGTAGCAATCGCTCCAGTGACCCCCTAATGTCTCAGTTCTGTCCCTTTGCAGTGAACACATGAAGCGCATTATTTTCGTTTCCAAGCCAGTGNGGGGGGGGGGGGGTCCACCATTTTATTAAAGCTGAATTATAAACTCCATTCACGAAGGATGAGGCTGTACAAATATTATTGGTAGGCGTATAGTCAAATAAAGTAATAGAGTATTTTATTCAACGCTTGCAGAAGATAAATCATCATAATGAAATTATTGTTTGTACCTTAAGCGACATGAACATTGTTCGTTACTTGAGACAAAAATAGAAGTGTGTCAACATTTAAGTGCAAAATGTGTAGTGTGTCATGTACAAAGTTAACATTCTGACGATAATGCTATGAAAATAAATACAACTGAAGTAGATAGTCATTTCAGCAGGCGTTACGATATTGACAATTGGCCCTGATAACACAGTCAATGAATATACCATACCAAACATCTCCAGCCCAACTTATATCGAGTATAACATATGATGTTCTGTGGGTCTGAATAAACTGCGTTAGAAAAACTGGCAAAAAATCATCAAATAAGACGCGATAATTGCTCTGTAGTGCGGTGAAATTGATAAACACGGAATACCTGTTCTAACCGTGGTTGTTGATGTAAGTTGGCCAAAACCTTCTGTAGAGAAAAAACAGTTCTCTTACGGGTTTGGTAAGTAATCTACCGCATGTTGTATTAATATCTTTTCATGGTTACAGTTATAAACAATGCATAATAATACAATTTATGAAAATTAATTTATACACAGCTCATGGTTTTAAGTAGTCACTGCAAATTTTTAAAACAAATATTGGTACATTTTGGTGACTTGAAAGGCCTATTTATTTATTTATAGCATTTTGATCATAATAACGATGCAGTGCATCACTATATTACAAAATACTGTTATGGGTGATAGAGTTTTCACAATTTTTTACTTGTAAAGTCACTGAAATATACTCGCAGTCACTAAAATATGCTCGGAAGCTATACGTAAATTTAAAATAAAGTACTGTAAGTGCTAATGGAACAAAGCATATATACACTTTTTTTATTTAACTAAACAAACTATAAAAACGTATGCACCTCATAGAAACCTTGTTATTCGTGAATGTAGCGATACAAAAGCCAATAGGCCTACAGAGAACCGACGGAGATATCCGGAGAATACGCTTACTATACAACAACAGTCTACTATGACAGCTTCCTTCAGTCATATTCTAGGTTCTAAAGCAGTGACTTCGATCATATTACCTGTGGTAACATTTATGGTGTAAAAGACATTTAATCTTATTGTTAACAAAATTTGTCGTGCGATCCCACGATACATTTTCTGTTCGTCCGGGCTATTCTGAACCACAGATTGTAGCAGCAAACAATCTAAAAAAAATCGTAACATTTTTTTTAATTGAATGCATTAGTACAATGCGAAACTCTAAAGTCAGCTCCTATATAATTTGTACCATTACTGTACACTAAACTTTGCAGAATGATTAACAGTGGCCATAGTGTACAAATATAGCAGTCTTTATTATAACGTTTCTTTTTGTAATTGATATTCTAAATTAATTTGTAATAATTCAAGGAAATAAAATTTATTATATTTGTGTGCTCCCAGTTACGTTCAACAGATACACGAGCTGGACATTAGAGCAGAGGTTTACACAACCATTAGACTACATGCGATGCTGTAAAAGTTCTTATACTGGAGTAACAGCAAGCTCCTTTAATCTTTTTCTGTTATATGTAGACACTTAATTATTTTGATTGTTTTATAGTTCGTCATTTAATGGTTAGGTAATTATCTAGTGTCACTGCTTTTCTGAAGGAAACGTCCTAGACCAACGAAAGTAGCATTAAAAGGTTCTGCACAGCTTACCTTTTTAATATTGAAGTTGGCTTAATGTTAAAATAAGTAAAACATGTTTAAAAAATTTGTCAAAGGTACGAGCACTTCAGCTGCTGTGTTTACGTCGGTCGCCACGTTTAATAGCTGCGCATCGCTATTTCCGACGCTACCTACCGGCAGCGGATATTCAGGAGGGCATAATGTTAAAATAAATAGGACGTATTAAATAAAATATTTCATAGTACGAGTGGCCCGCCACTTTATTTACATCGGACGCCNTTTAAAATAAATAGGACGTATTAAATAAAATATTTCATAGTACGAGTGGCCCGCCACTTTATTTACATCGGACGCCTTTATTTTTGGTGAATTAATGCATTGGTGAGGGGAATAAATGTGCATCGTGCTGTCACCTCATTGGCTGTTTACTGTATCTGTATATGTCATCGCCACTGGATTTTACGTTGCAGTTGAGATGCCATTAGTTGAATTTGAGACGCGAGACAGTGCAGATGTGATTTTTGCGAAGGTGAGTTCTGGCGTCCGAATCCGACCGTGCGAAGGCTTGTGATTCAAGATTGGAGGGTGCAAAAACGAGTGCTTCTGTGCGTAATATTCGCCTACGTGGCGGGTGTTACTTTATGCTATAGTAGATCGTGGTGTTTTGTCGATTGAAGTAAGATGCACAGCAGTTGAATGGGTCGCCTGCCTAGGTGAGTTGATTCATAGACTTCCGGTGTGTTTAACTGTTACTAAACCCCTGAAATCCTAGATTAGACTAAAAGCCTACCGTAGTGTAAAACCCTAAAATCCGAGGTTAGACTAAAATCCTAGCGTAGTTTAAAACCCTTTTATACTAGGTTAGTTTAAAACCCTACTATCCTAGGTTAGATTAACACCCTACAATCCCTGGTTAGTTTAAAAATGTAAAATAGTGATTCACTTATCGTGGGGTTGGGTTCAGTTAGGTTAGGTGGGCACATATCATGAAATTGGTCGGACGTTAATGCCTCTAGTATATTCGTGTTCTGCATAATTAGTAGAGTGGAAATATACCACTTTTCGGGTTTTTTTTCTTCAGAAAAGTCTTTACACTAGATAATTACCAATGGTGATCTTGCACTGTTATAAATAATGTCTGTGAATTTATGGAAATTGCTGATAGAAATTATTCATGGTAATTATGCAGTTTAAGGGCTTTCCTGAACGAAACGTCCTAGACCAACAAAAGTAGCATTAGTGGGTTCTGCACAGCTTACCTTGTTCATATTTAAGAGGACGTAATGTTAAAATAAGTACAATGTATCAAATGAAATAGTTAAAAGTACGAACCGGCCACTGCTTGTTTACGCCGGATGCCATGATATTTGGTGAAGTCACTATTACTGCCGTCAGCTTATTGGCTTGTGGTGAAAACGTCATGATTCCTGCCATCAGTTTATTGGCTTGTGGGAATTTTTCAACAGCCGTTGAGCTCAGTAGCCATCGAGTCGTTGCCGGGGTGACTTGTGGTGTCCTAATCCGACGGATTTAAAAAGAAGAAAGGAAGAATGAGTGTTTCAGTGTGTTATATTTACCTATGAACCAGTGCTTCAGTGCGTAATATTCGCCTATGTGGCATTTTAATAGATCATGGTGTTTTGTCGAGTGAGGTAAGGTTGAATTGGCCGAAGACCTGCCCCGCCGCCTACCTAGGTGAGTTAATTGATATTCTTCCATTGTGTTTCATGGTTCCTTTAAATCCCTAACATCCTAGACTTGACTAAATTCGGAGATTAGTTTAAAACCCTAAAATCCGAGGTTAGTTAAAAACCCTACAATCCTAGGTTAGTTTAAAAGGTAATTATGCAGTTTAAGGGCTTTTCTGTAATAAAAAAAAAAAAACCCAGAAAAGTGGTATATTTACACTCTACTAATTATGCAGAACACAAATATACTAGGGGCATTAACGTCAGACTAACTTATTAATATGTGACCACCTAACCTAACAGAACGTAACCCCATGATGAGTGAATCACTATTTTACATTTTTAAACTAACCTAGGGTTATTGTGTTTTAAATTAACCTAGAATTGTTGGGTTTTAAACTAACCTAGGGTTGTAGGGTGTTAATCTAACCAAGGATAGCAGGGTTTTAAACTAACTTCGGATTTTAGGGTTTTAAAATAATATAAAAATTTAGTCAAATCTAGGATGTTAGGGATTTATAGGATTCGTAAAACACACGGAAGAATATCAATTAACTCACCTAGGTAGCAGCGAGTACAATTCCTCTGTCCTCGGCCAATTCAAGTGTTGTACACCTTACCTCACTCGACGAAACAAGTAACGCCCGCCACATAGGCAAATATTATGCACAGAAGCAGTTGCTATTGCACTCTCAGTTTTTAAATTGGTCAGATTCAGAAGTTACAAGTCGCGCCCGCAACAACACAACCACACTGTTTCGCATCTGAATGGCAACTGAAAGTCGATGATCATGACGTATAAAAGACTGTTACGATGACGTCAACGACCTACAGCCAATAAGGTGACAGCACGATGCCGAAAATCACCAAATATTAACGCGTCCGCTGTAAAAAAACCGGCGGACCGCTCGCACTATTAACTATTTTATTTAATACGTTCTATTTATTTTAACATTACGCCCTCCTGAATATCCGCAGCCGGCAGGTAGCGTGGGAAACAGCGATACGCAGCCATTAAACGTGGTGACCAACGTAAACACACCAGCCGAACTGCTTGTACATTTTGCAATTTTGTTAAATTTTTTGGTAATTTTCTACTTGAGGGGCTTTCNTTAACTATGTTTTACTTATTTTAACGTGGCCCCCTCATATGGTATGCTGTGCAGAACCCATTTATGCTACTTTTGTTGGTCTAGGACGTTTCGTTCAGAAAAGCCCCTAAACTGCATAATTACCGTTTAACACCATGTTAGATTAAACTCAACAATCCTAGGTTAGTTTAAAAATGTAACATTGTGGGGTTAGGTTCTGTTAGGTTAGGTGGGCACATATTACGAAATTAGTCATACGTTAATGACCATAGTATATTCGTGGTGTTCTGCGTAATTAGTAGAGTGGAAATATACCACTTTTCGGGGTTTTTTTTTTTTTTTACCGAAAAGCCCCTAAACTGCATAATTACCTTCTTCACAACTCTCCATAAAATTACACACTGCTGTTTGTCAATTACAGACTTTCGGTAATTTTCATAGAACTTTCCGTAAATTCATGGAACCTGTGTGTAAATTTGCTCCTTTAATAATCTGTATTTACTGTTTGTACAGAGAGGTTAAGTAATAAAAAGTTTTATGCACGTGATTTACAACTTATAAAAATATTTATTTTAAAAATTCGAAATTTTTGTTACGAGCGGTGTGGTATTTTGATTACTTTAAGGCTGCTACCAAGTGAGGGGCGGGTTTGTGCACGGGAGGTAGAAATTGATAAATCGCTGCGGACGACGCCGGCCAGCGCATGTAAAGCGATATTGCTTTTAAGCGCGAAGTTGTGAACCCGCATGCAGTGTTCCAGTCGTATTTGTTAAACAATATGACTTTAAGCGGTGGCCCTATGAGTTTATTGAACGGGAAGTCCAAAGCACTCTTCTACCGTAGTCCGATTCGTACAGTTTGAGAAAAAGCCGTCTAAAAAAGCCATTTTCATCCGCGTTGCAGCATATTAAAAATTATGTTTCCCATGAGCGTAATGTCAACTCAGTTGTCAAAACTACATGACATACCACGTAACCTAATGTATCGACAATTTTAAGTACTTACTTTGTATTCCATTCTCCGGCGTATCAAAATCCCAGTTTTCATTTACTGACATAATTTCGAACTACTTCCAATACTTTCACAAGGAATTTATGTTTATGTAAGAACTGTGATCACTCGACCAAACACAGATCAAATCACATTCTTTACTTCAATCACGCGGTACTAACGGGTACTTTCCGTTCTCAGTGTCTGATCTATGTCCTCTGTATACGTTACTTGCTCTGTGATCATTATTATGGGAAATTTTTTGATCGTAATTAACTGTAGCCGCTACCGTGGTGTTATGTAAAATTGAGACTATGCAATAATAACATTTTATCGTAGGGAGTAGTGCCAAGTACTTCAGCATTTGGTTTGGTTATTTTCATCATAATCTTCACCTAAATCACGCAAACGCATGTGGCCTGAGATTTGTCTCGTACAGCCAGCACAATTCTAAATTTCGAATACAATGACCGTCGAAAACAAAGAAAAATTCGATTAAACAAGGTAGCAAAATCCTCAAAACTCGAAAAAGCCATCAACCGAAAGTCCATCAAACTCGCCAAAACTTTAAACAGCACACACACAAATTGGTATTGCAACCCCGACGCCGAGATTCAAAAATCCTTAGTGTCACTTCGGGACTTGCACAAAGGGGTTTGTTTTCTGTATGATGTAATCCTTATGAAAAATACAAGCTCAAAATTCGCGTATTCGATGGCTACAGAGCAGCACTATATTAATGAAAGTTGCCGTTATAGAGAGTATAATATATGATAATTGCATTGAATGTTGCAGTAAAACGCGAATGTTGTGTTAGTTTGTGTGTATATATATATATATACATATATATATATATATATATATATACACACACACATACATATATACATATACATACATATACATACACATACATATATAAACAGGAATGTTTGATGCTGTAGTTTAATTGCATGAACCTCTTATGAAACTTTTTTTAAAGTTTGGAAATTAAGATAACATTTGATGGTGTATGTGGTTGTTTAGCAAAATGAAAATGAAACCAATATTGCCCTGCACTATTCATCAGAACATTTTTTAACATGTCTTTTTTCATTGATAGATGCACAAAATGCATCTCGGTAATTATAAATAAGAATCGCATCTGTTCGGATTATCAAAAAAAAAATCTGAGAAATTCATTTCTCGGCTTACAGATTATGTTGAAACATTATTACGTACAATATGTTTTTAATATATTATTTAGTTTATACTTTAACGAAGTGCGTTGGATCACTTTTAGTTGGCTGGAACATTAGGGAAACCAATATTTTCGTCACTTTTACTCATTTACCATCTATATTTTTGTCACTAGAAGTTCTTTTAAGTTTAATTATATTATTACATTCATTTATTCCAGAATTTCCTTCTTGTTACACATTCCTTCACACTGTCGTTTTACTAGCATGTTTACATTACTTTTCCCTTCCGAGATTATTCTCAAAAACACCATACTAGTCCTTGATATTAGTACTTTGTAACGTATTTTCTTGATTTTTCACCGAAGAACTTAATTATATTTGTTCGAGTATGTAACTTAATTTGTGGGAAAGAACAAGACTACCAAGTCGTCTCATACTGCAAATGTTCTGTCATTGGACAGATGCGTGTGATGTAATTTGAAGACCAAAACATCGCAGCAAATCACATAGTACATGTATTCTCACAGCTCATCAGTACAGCACTTCATAACTGTGAGTCAATCTCTACGGACATGAAGGGGTGGCCTCTGTCTCTCCAAGCAACACAACCTAGCTTTTCGTAGCACACACCCTGGGTACTGTGGTCGGCCAGGAAACTGGCCATCTAGAGCCTAGCCCCTAGTAGGTCAACAGACACAGTGCACTGCATCGTTACTATTTGCCTCACTTCTAGTTAAATAATACACACTCTAGAAAATTCTCGGTTGGTTTATCCCCTCCCACACCCTTCTCGCCTGGGGACGGAGTCGGTTGGAGACGCGATGGCTGGCGGGTACGCTCCTGGGATGCAGGACTTCCTAACTAGCAAATAAAACCTCCAGCCTGGCGCAAGACAACTTCAAGGGGACTGCACTACAACATCAGTGGCTGCAAAAACTCTTAATGCAATCAACCACCCCAACAACCACACATCCAACCCTGATTCGTAGAAATGGAAACAGAAACCATACGGAACCACGAACAGCACGAACAACTCTGCCAAAGACGAAAACAGGGAGATTCCGACTATACAAAATGCCCCTGCCAGTCGCAGTTAGTGGTGCTACAGCCCATACTAGTATCAAACTGGTACACTACCCTTCGGGAAGCCCCAGATGAGACTTCGTAAACACCACCTGGGCCTTCAGGCCACCCACAAGCCAGTCTGCCCTCCCTGCGCTGGGGTACACCCCCAGTATGCCTGTATCACCCTATCCCAGAGCCCGATTTGTCGTAACTGTCAAGGAACCTATAAACACTGTAAAAGCTTTGCCCAAAGTACTCAGAACGTTTCCAAAAATGCAAAGCACCAGTTGAAAAAATCAAAGCCAAATAGTAACTAACATCTAAGTCTGTTACAGGGCTGGCTTGAAACCTGGCTAACTACCAACAAATTCCAGATGCGAAAAACCTACCACATAACTTTTATATGCACAGACATCTATTGGCTTTCAACAACCCGATACAGTACCTACTGTACCCCCCTAGTAGGACAGGAAACAAGAATACAGCACTTTGCCATACTCACCCAAGCAACCACATGACGTCGGAGAGGTTAACCAGGGCTGGTTGGATATTATATTGCCCGGCACTATAACTCAGTGGTGAGCTAATGATAAAGGTTGTCCGGTCGATCGCCCATGGGGACCCTGGTAATCCTCCATCAGTTTGTTGATGGGTGTCGCATACTTAAGGTTGTACTTTTTATATCTGATGGCGAGACTGTAGGCCGTCTCATACGTCTGAAATATGGTAACGAAATGCGGGTGATGCTACAAAGGATGCCCTACAATGAATTTCACTTGGTTGAGCGGTTTATTCACTGTTCTTGCTACAGGTGAATAATGCATGAATGATGAATGATAATAAAACCAGCACTTAAGCTGTCAAAAACACGTGGTCTTATATAGAGACGCGATTGTGTTAAACTCTCCTGTGAGAGTGTGGGATGGCGCTCCCCTCAGTATGTTAATGATAATACAAATGTTCCAGTGACTAATATATTACTATTGCAGTTAAATGATTGCAGCCTATATGCTGGTACTGAGGGGGCTCGCGGAGTGGGCGACCAACGCCGCTGGTCTTGTCCGGGTGCTGAGACAAACTGGGGGGTCATGTCTGCTGTCTCCACAAGTGATGAGAACCGACATCAAACACCGAATTGTGAAACATTGCATGTGCACTCTGTGATTTGATTTTAATGGTGAAAAATGGCATGAATTAGCATAAACAAATTGGAGACATCCCATTCATTAAGAAATGTCTGTTAATGTTTAAGTTGTTAAGTTTATGGGGATGTCACGACACTAAATGAATTGTTACAATCTTGAAGGCCTTTATAGACAATCTCCATTTTAGAAAACATAATTACTCTTATATAAATATACCTTAAATAAGTTATTACATTTTATCATAAAAGTGTTTGCATTTCACTTCCGATGACGCATTTTAATTACACTGGCTACAGCATTGCCAGGTAGCTGTCTCCTGAAGGGATGGACGAGTCCACCTGGGCAAAGGGGTGTGGAATGCCATACTTGATTGCCATTTATACAATGAAAACACCCCTGGCTGTAGCTGTGAATGCAGTGATTGTGTTCAATATGTTTATAAAAATTCTTTACACTACTGGATGGCACTTCGGGGCAATTCTCTCTTCAGCTCTGGCCTACCAACCAGTTAACGACACCTGGTGGGGCGTTGCGTCGTACTTAGCTGTGCGAGCTGCGAGGACGTAACGACCAATTGCCAGTGCGCCCAACAGCTGTGGCTTTGGGGTAAACGACGTTTCGGATTGCCTACCCACTTATTAAAAGAGTTACCTCTTGTAATGCGTCATCCTTGTTTGTCAGAAGGTGCAAGTTCCATTCTTTGTCGACTCGTACTATGCTCTCTTGGCCTGATGTGGTTGGTACGGCCCGGTGTAGCTGGTGTAGTTGCTGTGACTGCGGCAGTCAGAGTGGGCATAAGGAACTCGTGGACACGTGGTTCACGTTACACAATACCAGCCAATCAATTCATAATCTTAAGTGTGCGTGGAGGGCTCGGAGAGACACCCCAAGACTTGAACACGCTGATGCGGTTTTGTCGGAGTCCAACTTCACAGCCATCATGGTACACATTTGTCCCTACATTGCCAAAAGCCAAATACTCACAATTCTACAAGAAGAATCCTGGCTTCTCCTGGAGACGTTAAGTAAGTTCTGCGACTTCTAACCGTATCAAGGCTTCAGAAAAATATGACTTTCCCCTCACTAAGCTGTTCCGGATAATTCCTAGTATTGAGAACACAAATGCAAAGTCTGGCGAGCAACACAAACGATTATAATCAAAACCAACCGATCACAGCACTTACTGTTTGTAATTAAATAATCCCTGCTGCATTCTGTAAGCAAATAACTATTTCACTCACTAAAATATATATCCTAAATTAATTTTACTGGCCACCAATTCCTTAGTAAATGTTTTAAAGACTCTCAAATTGAAAAGGGTCTTTTGTAAACAGATTGAACAAAGACAACATTTCCAGATTTCAAAATTATTTTTTAACCCATAACTGGACCAAATAATCTACTATGAAGTTTTTCTCTATCCAATACATATAAAAATATTTATTTAAGTTGCTTTACCACCCTAATTTAAAAATTGTAATTTTTTGAGTGTTTCCCATAGTAATACTTTATTGTTGCCATCTCTGAAGTAGTATAAATTAACACTGCTTACCGCAATACCTCTCGGCCAATGAAAGACCTCCGACCATGTAAAACTCAAAATTATAATTTTCGTCTTAATTTTCAAAGCTATCTTTAGCAAAATTGTCGCTTTTTCTCAAGTAAATATTAATAAAACAGCTATTTTAACTGTTTTACACTCCAAATTACACGTACTCAGCATATTTCCGTAAACTAAAATCGTTTTAAAGCCAAGAATTTTTACCCACTTTCAAACGCTCGCCAGAGTAACACTCACATGTGAATGAAACGTAATTACTAACAATTAACTTCCTAAACAGAAATAACAAATACTTTTAAAACTTTTAAAATTGTAATTTTTAGTTGACAGCATCTTCCAGTAACGTTTAAGAATACAGTTACCATCAGTAACAGTTTAAAGAACAATTTTATTTCAAGCATTCATACCTTTTTCCCGGGCCACACTCTCACGATGTTCCCTAACTTTAAAACCAATTTGGCATTTAAAATCCAATTGAAATATTTTTTATGACTTAACCACCACTGAGTCCACTCGTGGGCTTGCTGATGGGAAAATTACAAGACCTGTAAAATTCAAAATTCCGGTTTTTGTTAAACAACAGGCGGGAGTTCGCTACTCCCGTCTACCTCTTCCCTTCCTGTGGGCAGGGGCGGTGAGGTAAACATGTTGGTAACCTGTACACCAAGGAAACCTGGTGGATAAGGAATAAATACTTTCTAGCCCTGCCGCGGGTATTACAATTTTATGTATAGCCATCTTCTTGGCCGGAGGGTTTGGGGGGCACTCCCTCACTAACCTGGTGTTTGATAATGATGACCCGCTGAAAGAACAAGAGCCTGCACGCAAAGTGGGGTACCATACAGTTTTAAAATGCCAATATCATTAATGTAAATTTGGAAAAGAGTGGGGCATAAAACACTGCCTTGTGGAACCCTTATGCTAACCTGATGTAGGTTACTTTTATAACTTCCTGCTGTTAGAGTTATTCAAAATGTTGAACCTTTTACCACATACTCATTCCCCCTCCCTTTTCCGATGTAGAGAATTTGAATTTGGAACCTGCAGTTAGATTTATTTTTTATTTTATTTTTTTATTTGATAAGCCATCTTTAGATCCCAAACTTGAGTACAAGTGCTCAAGGGATGTAGGTAGTGTTGTCAAGAGATACATACTTGGAAGTATACATTACATACACCCACTGTGGGTTGTCTACTTATTCATACCCTGAATTCAAACTGTGTAACTTAGTAGTTAAGACAAAAAGTGAAGAATTGGCGTGTCAAAACCATTAAAGGCAACAACAATATCACAACATGCTATTTATAAATGTTCATCTATGATATGCTATCCTAGCGTGTAATGTTTCACTGCACTTCTTTGAATAACCCTTCCCATTTAACTATTTTTAAATTAATTTTTTGAACTTGGTTTCAATGAATGAGTTATTCAGGTATGTTTATGGACATATGCATATTTGTATGGGTATGTGTTGATATAACATCACTGTGACTATCCCAATGTCTCGCAAAAATTAAAAGTAAAAATTCTCAAACTTTAGTAACATACTCCACTGGATCTTGTAATTGTAAAGATTTCGAGCTCCTACAAAATGTGTAAAACAGTAGTTGTTGTATTTGGTAGTATGAAATTGTATCAGCACTAGTTATCTGTTGTGCTTAAATTTTTGTCTTTCCTGTCTAAAATAGATTTTGACAATTCCAAATTGTTCAAGGAGACTACAATTACTACAGCTGACTCATAATTTAAATGCGAAAATACATAGAACTAAAACTAAAATTAAAGAAAAGCAAGATACTTAAGAATAGTTTAATTACTACATTTAGAAACCAGGTTTCCTGTATGCTTCAGTGTGAAATTTGCTCCAATGCATTTAAACACAAGGGTTCAGTGTAAAACATTAGTGGGTATAATGTATTCACTGTAACTTCAAGATTTTCTGAAGCCCTGCTAAAGATGTACTTTCAGGGAGCCGATTATGTATCCTTCCACAGTATGTATACAAAACATTGCCATGTGATACCTGTCAAATGTTTTGTACTTAAACAAACAGTGCCATGTGGGAACTGTCAAATATTTAGTTAACAGTGTCCATGTGGGAACTACCAAAATTTATTTTTGAAGAGAAACAATGCCATGTAAATCTTAACTGTCATATACTTTAATAAAATTCTCCAAATGTTTTAAAAATGCTAATCAATTTAGCAAAATATTGTAATACATACAAAAAGGTAGATTGAAGTATATATCGGAACTGTTAATTATATAATTTAATTAAAGTTTACTTATTGTATTAAGATTTATTTACATATTTGCTGTAAGGAAAAAGTTAAATTTTACATAATAAACTTTTGGAAGTAGCACTCAGGTTAAAGATTTCACTGTGATAAATGGTACCGTATTTTATCGCATATAAGTGGCACATTTTATTAAAAAAAAAATTTATTGAAAACTCGGGGTGCGACTTATAAGTGAGAAAAATTCCTCCAGCCCCACACTAACGTTTCATTTACTACGAATTCACGGCCCGCGGCTCGATTTCCAAACTCTTCAGCGAACAAAATCACTTTCATTTTGAAACCTGCGGTGTAGGTACATCTCTTTTCCATCAAGAAACTGTCTCACTTCACTGCCACAACATCAAAACAACACTATGTGCGGCACAAAGACGATATAAGAGAAATACATGTAAGCCAACGCTAATGTGCTGCTATCTCTTTCTCCTCCACAAAAAGCTTTCGAAAATAATCGATTATCAGTTATTATCCAAACATAGATTCCTTTTAATTCTTTTAAAATATTTTTTTCTGTTAAGGATTACGAAGGGAATTACATAACGGATATATTCAAATGCCTTTCTATATATTGCACGTTTATTTAAAACTTACAAAGATAAACTGCAGAAACAACAACGCTAATACTAAAATTGCATCTTAACCTAGAATTATCTTACAAGTACAAAGAATGTGTTACGTTAGTTTTATAACCACAATTCAGCATCTCCAATATCCAATATGGCATGGTTATACTTCTGAAAAAAAAACATGCCCAAACGGACAAGATGGAGTGTATGAGTCCGCTGGACAGACACTGAAATTTATTTAATTTCAATTAATAACAGTGAAATCTTTACCCATGAGTGTTACGTGAAAATGTAAATATATAGTTAAGAAATATTAACTTTAAAATTACGGCATTAAATTTGTACATATTTATATTTAACCTACGAACTATTTCTTTTCAGTTATAACCAACATGTCCCTTCAAAATCCGTTGTTAATTCGTACGGACTTTTAACAAATTATTATAATTTATTGAAAAAATATACTTAAAACTTAAAACAACCAATTTATATAGTGCTTCAGTGCTAAAAGCAAGACAAAACCTTNAGCGCTTCAGGGCTAAAAGCAAGACAAAACCTTTTTCCATATACAATTTTTTTTATAACCAATTGAACATGCAACTCCTAGGGTGATTTTTCAAAGGTTCTTTTCAAAAGTATCGAAGATACCGTGAATGGATTATAGCCTTGAATCACAGTATTGTCTGTCTCATATAAGTTGGCGAGATTTTGACAGTCAGTGAGTCTCAACTTGATGTAAACGAAACAAACAACTTGCCATTTGCAAATTCCTATTTCAGCTGATTCATGAACAAACAAAAATTAATACTATGTTGGCTATTCTGAGTGCACTGCCGATGCAAATCAGACAAGCATAAAATACGTGGATAAGAAAGAGTTCTTAGAGGTGGTTATAAAAACAGCGGTTATAGTGTTACAAACTAAACTTGTTGGTAAAGTAGTAATGTATAGGTGTTCAAAATTAAATGCATATTAAACGATCCATATTAAAATGAAACAACTTGAAACGTTAGGAGATCTTTTTATGTCGTATCCGCACTCTCCATCCATTCTTTCCATTCACACTTGATGTTAAATCCAAAAAACTACAGAAATATTGTAGGATAATATTAAATTTTTTTTTCATATAATTTGATGAAAAATATTTCAAGCCAGTAATAGGAGAAAAGTCTATTTTTAAAAAGATGGGATCAGGAGGAAGTCCAATGTGCTGCCATCTGTTGAGAAACACATTCGGCTCAAAAAAAGCTATCTGCCATGCCATGCGCCCCATCTGTCTCTCTCCCGAAGCACTAACCAGTCAGAAAAATATAGCTTCCTTGTGTAAAATAACACATTTAAGAACATATACCATCGTTTTTATTTTTCTGCGGGGTCTATATAATTTTTAAAGTAACATGTATTTCCATGTACACCGATTTTGTTTACTAGTGATTTCCTTTGGGCCGGTAATCGTTACGTATACGTCCATTACGCACCATGTTGTTCTCCCGCCTGCTTCGCATAGTCGTTGGTGAGTTGGCGAATGAAAGTGCTTTGTTTAGCAAGTTCCCAAAATTATTTTTATTTCAATTCTTAAAATATTAAGTGTAACGTCCAAAGTGTGATAAGAACTACTATTACCGCCTAGTAAATGATAACCCAAATTCGCTGTCTCGGATAAATTAAAAAAGAGTTAACAAATATCAAATTTTTTGCAAGGTTTTATATTTTTCATTTTGTAACATACGAATTTTTTTTAGAATTAAAGTTTGTTTATCATTACAAAACAATGGCAAATGGATTAGCTGGCAGTGTGTTGATAAAAAATACAGCCTCCACTTAACGCACCAGCTGATGGCGAAAGATTACATAAACGAAAAGTAAACATTTGGCGCTACTTTCGTCGAACTGCCAAAATCTTGCCAACTTATACGAGAAAGTCAATAGTAGTAAGATAAGTTGTGTAGTTACTAATGGTGCTAATGACAATTAGTGTAGACNCCCCACTTAACGCACCAGCTGATGGCGAAAGGATACATAAACGAAAAGTAAACATTTGGCGCTACTTTCGTCGAACTGCCAAAATCTTGCTAACTTATACGAGAAAGTCAATAGTAGTAAGATAAGTTGTGTAGTTACTAATGGTGCTAATGACAATTAGTGTAGACATGTTTCGTGAGATTAAGTTCATCGGCGATCCCAGATTTCTCTATAAAGCTATTTTTTCGTTCGTCGTAATTAAAGTGAACTTGCCATTACACACATATTCTTCTTAGTTCCACTTATGGCAATGTCAGTTTTAAAGTGTATCCTTCTTGAGTATTTGGAATAATTTTAAAAGAATATGTGAAATGACAAATTACCAAACATAAATAAATATTTATGTATCCTTTATACGAATGCATTTAAATCTCCAACTTAGAGCAAGGGAAGAGGGGATGCCTTTAGTTGCCTGTCATACAAATTTAATTTGGATGTTATCAATACCTTCTGCATAAAATATAGGGAAAAATATATAGCCCTAAAGTGAAGATATACATAATTATCAGAAATGCACTATAACAATTAAATAAAGATTGCATACAATTTATCCATGCTTCTCGGTGAACAAAACCAGTTTGGATGTCCATTTGCTGTCATTCTGGAGCCCTTTGCTAAATTGAAGGAGAGACAATGTACACCCTGCTCCCTCTCGTAGTTTTAATGCTACTGGAACAAGGTTCACGAAGAAAAAAATTAACACAAGTAATTACCCAACAAAATTATTTTATAGAGTTGGGTAAACTGAATGTTACCATTTCACATGTACATTGTAAGTTTGATGTACAGGCATATGTGAATGTACATATGCATTGATATGAGTAGTTGCAAAGGTATATATGTATTACTTATGTGGGTGCATACATATGCATTCAAGCACATGGGCATACATTAGCACACGTATGTATGCAAGTGTGCAAAATAAAGTAAACTGTACTGAGACAGATAGTTTTTATATGTGAATTGGGTAATTACTTGTGACAACTGGTTCACAATAACACTTTCTCCTGCTCGACTATGAGGTTGATTAAAATATAATTTACTTTCTGTGAAATAAAACACTAGAAAACGAAGTTTCAATGTCCCACCATGTGGTAGGGACAATCACGAGTCTGCAGAGTCAGCCGCATTGAAAATAGTAAATTATATCACCCTTGTACAGAGCTGCACAAGGGAGTGCCTCGGGGTTAAACTAAGAGGTGGTAAAACAAGGTTCCAGTATATTAAGCACTATATTAGTAAGTTAAAATAGCTGCACTTAAGAGCTCTAACTGTGATCCGCGACTTACCTTGGGGGTTCTCAGAAGGTGGCTGAAAACTGGTGGGTGCAGAAGGCCAGTCGTGCCCATTGTTTGCATGCGGGAGTATGCGAAATCACTTCTACACAATTACACAAGTACACATACAAAATATCCATCATGACAATCAGACATAATTATATATAGGCTGTTACTCATTCTAATATCATATTAATTGTTTCATAGCTGATTTTATAAAGATTTGTATGTTCGGTTCGTATGACCAGCTTGTATGGTTGGTTCACATGGTTGGCTGATCTGGCCGACTGGTATGGTCCTTTGGTATGGTTAGTTGTGAGTTACATATTTTGCGAACATGTGTGAACATTTGCGAAGTTGTGCGAATATTTTGCGAACATTTTGCTAAGTTTTTCGAAACTTTTGTCAATTTTTTTGCCAGTTTTGCAGGAACCGGTCTCGATGTTAGCCAGTCTTGGGTTGAGTCAGTCTCAACAGAAACCAGTCTTGATTGGATTCACATCTTGGGTTGGGCAGTTTCAGTCTTGAGTGATTTCAGTCTTGGGTGGTTTCAGTCTTGCTTGGAGTCATTCTTGGTTGGAGTCAGCATTTGGTGCAGTCAGTCGTTGGCTATTTTGGTTGGTCGGTATGATTGGTCAATATTGTCCTTTAGTATAGTTAGCTAGTAATGGTGAGTATTATGGTCTGAGTCAATCACGATGGATGCTGAGGGGGTGTTGGGAGCCGACGAAATAGTCAATGAAATTTAGTGATGGGGTGGAAGGAATCGAAATATAGTGAGTAAATTGAGCTAACTGAATTAATTGTAGTCAGAGGAGGGGTGCATGACATGGTAGTAGTTGGGGCGGGGAGACGAACTTTAGCGAATAATTAGATGAGGTACGATAACTGATTGGTGAGGGTGCAGTATAACTGACTAATCGGTAGAACTATAGTGAGTAAATTGTGTGGTGGGAGCTCGTGAGAGGAAGGGGTTGTGTGTCGGCAGGTAGGCGGTGGATTTGGGGTTGGTACAGTAAGGGGGTGGAGTATCGGGTGATTGGTTGATGGCGAGGGTGGATGGTGAGGCGGAATAGTTAATGACAATTTAATGGTGAAAGGGATGGGAAGATGGGTGGTAAGTTGATGGCATATGTGGGTGTTGAGGGGGTCGAGCTATAGTGAGTAATTGGCGAGGGAAGTGGAGCGATGAGAGATATGACGTGGTTGTGGATGGAGAGGGAGGAGAGGGCATGTGTGTTACATAAAGTCAATAATTCGCTTTGGGGGTCGGCAGATTGATCGGATATAGAGGCAATGAAATGTAGTCATCTGCTGATCGTCGTACCAGAGAGTGGCTGTGCTCTGCAATCTTTACGAGAATCGAACCCTCAGGGTCACAAGCATTAAACTTGGTTTTTCGCATTAGTATGTAATTTCTTCTAAATTTTTTTACAATTTTTTACATTTTTGAAATTTTTCTAAATTTTTGGATTTAAAGTTACTGGGATCAAGGTAACCTACATCTATTTTTTTTTTGGCCGGAGCAAGTAGTGTAATTTGAGATTTTGATTTGTATCATTTTTTTTTTTTTTCGATTTTTACAATTTTAATTTTTTTTTATTTTTCGGGTTAATGGTTACTGAGGCATTGGTCACCAACATTCAGCATGGGGGTCGGAGTCAGCGATGTAATTTGTTGCAAAATTTTAACGAGTTTCTTTCAATTTTTTACAATATTATTCTCCATTTTTCGAGTTCAAAGTCAATGTCACCAACATCCAAAATGAGGTGTAGAGTCAGTGGTGTAATTTGTTCCTCAAGTTTTGCGAGTTTTTTTAAATTTTTTTATATTTTATCGCTTTCTCTATTTCAAAATTATTGGGGCCAATGTCAATGTAATCTACATACCACATGGTGGTCGGTGTCATCAATATAATTTATTCCTGATTTTTTTATAATTCGTTAGAGGTGGTATTTGTTAGAGGAGTTGGCCGAGCGAGGGAAGGGGTGAGGTAGGTGGCAGGTGATGGAGGGGTGCATGGTGCAGGATTGCAGGTGGAAAAGGGGGCCATGACTACTGATCCGCCTGATCCGCTGGACCTGTCTCGGAGTCTCGAATCCAATGTTACTGCTATGACTACTAAGTGGCTCATTCCGCTAGGAGCCTTCAGCCCGCCTGCTTCTCTGAATGCTTCATCGAGGAGCCTCGAGTCCGCTTTTCTCAATAAAGAATTCAATCGAGACATTTTTCCATTTTTTAATATTTTTTGGTTAAAAATAATAATTTATGGGAAAAATCATTAATTTCTGATGTGTCCATGAGATGGTGGCCCAAGGCTGCCGATCGCGACCTCCGTCTGTGATGTCGACCCTGTTGGCGGATGGCTACGGACTCCGACTCGTGAATTTTGGCCCAAACTAGTGTGTATTGTTTTCTTTTGAAGTTATTACATACACCACAATGAAATTATGTGTTTGCAAGTCCTCGTTACATGTTTCGTGAAGAAAAAATTAGGGACATGGTGTAGCTACCCATCATTATTTACCCAAGCCACCATGCTGGTGCCCTTTGACCGTATGGTAATTACTAAGTATCATGAACAAAAGTGTAACAATAGGTCACATAAGCTTTTACCCTTAGGGTGGAAAATTTCTGTTTGGATAGCTTCTGGCTCCTAGGTAGTGCGGTGCGTATTGACAGCAGTGTTTTTGCGTTCGCTATCGATATTTACTTAATTTTACTTTGATAAAAATTGGGATTTACGAATGGAGAGTGAATGCGCCGGTGTATCGCGGGAATTGAGTCAGTTTTGCACAGGATGTTACACAGATGCTTACCAATAAGCATATTGCCAGCTATCGGGCAGAATTTATTTTCTGACGAAAGTGTGTGTATTGGCCATTTACTCCTCGCTGCCAACATATATGTGCACAAAAATGTCACTGTTACTTACAAGTGAGGACCACTGCATTGTCGTATTTCAGATTCTCCCTCGTTGTACTTTCAACCCAAAATATAGCCACAGAACTGTGATTTCATGCAAAATCTGCACCACTCTACTTCCCAATTCTTCAAATGCAAACACAAGCGAAATACAGTCATTTTGTTCATCCCTAAAGTAGCACACGGGCATTTATGAAAACTAAGGGCTCATTTATAGGAAATGTCTATAATATAAAATAATGCTTTGTATTGCTAGTATATACTATTCTTAATAAATGTTAATACATTTATTTCGCTAGTATATTTCCTATACAAGATCAGAATCCCGATAGAGGGGTGGGCTATGAAAATGAGGAAAAATTGTGAAATAAAATACATAAAGACACGATTAAACAAAAAATGCTAAATTAATAAAAAATGTCAAAATAATAAAAAATGGTTACGTAACTGCAGTTTAACACCAGATCTGCCCCACTCTGCTTCTCAGAGTGCAAGTAATGGCGAGTGCAAAGAGCCTCACAAATTTGCCCTATTCTATTTTTTTTACCCGAAACACAAGTGAAAGTGTATGAGACAATTCGCGGGATAAGTATGAAGGAGGTTAATTGATGCCACCCTTATATGCTTGTCATAAATACAATAATGCAATACAAAGTCGCTGTGACATCTACCAAGAAATTGGTAGGTATTTGAAACAAATGTCTTAAACATTCTTTAATTTTTCATGACGTATATAAATGTTTTCTGCAGATAATAAAATAATTGTAATAAGACTTTCGTTGTTTAAACTTGTAAACAATTTATATATTTATTAATTTTTATTATCAAAAACAATCCGTATTATCAACAAGACATCTTAAGAAGTAACTGGAATGAATTGAAGTATGAAATAAAAATAAAATAAATCACGTTATCAGTGCCAGTGTCGTGAATAACACATTATTATGATGACTATGTGGCACTGCACAGGTAAAATTTCGGGAGAGAAAACAAAATATCACATTCTTCTCAAATTCTGTAATTGTTACAACTGAACACTGAACATGCTGTGCCACCGACATCATACACCTGGGCCATTGGCAATAGTTAATTTTGTAATTGAAAACAAAATGATTTTCTAAAGTTATTTTATGTATTTTAATACATGCGCATCCACCTACGCTCAGGTAATGGCGCTGATCGTAGTTATTTTCAATCTGGTTGTCTAGTGACCAGTAGTGAAATGTAGGGTATTTGACTATAGGTGAACCACACCCACATCAAGGGTCGCCCACATGTTTTCGCCCATATATTTTTAAGCTGGCCTCACCGACCACATGTTCCCAATCTCAAAACGATCCGCAGTGCGTCTTCTCTGCAAAGTTAAATTTTTTGCACCTTTTTGTTGATACAGTCTGTATAATATATACATATTTGTATTAGACATTTAATGTACATCACATAAACAACACATTTACATCTAATAAGCAATACGATAGTAGAAAGGTAAGTTTTTTTCGACTACCTAACAGGTTGAATATATAATAGTTTTTCCATATTTATTGGAATGCAAGCAAATTACTTACTGCTAAATTGAAATTGTTTGGTTGAGGCGCAGACACAATTGCTATAAGCACACCATTAAGCAACACAGTATTATACACAACAGTTACATTGCATTTCATCCAATATGACAAAGCACAATCGTGCACAGCGAAAGGCACATGCCTAAGCACAGTATTATTAACAAAAAGGGTTCAACTCAGTTTAACTTTCCTTAATACTATTGCTGTGCGTCGTTGTTCAGCCAATCAGAAGCCTTGAATGGTGTAGTACATAGTCAAGTGGAAAATTAGTTTGTGAAATAAGAAACCACATGTATTGACTTCAGTTTTCATAGAGTGACTGTCTTTTGTTCACTTGTAGTGTAATTGGAATTCGTGGGAGATCTAAATTAAAACTTAGCTTGTATAATTTGCAGAGATGGATGAGATAGAGAGTTTCGATTTAAGTAATGTTAATTGCGGTGGTTTTCTTACTATTTTGATTAATCATGCTACCAACTAAGAAACGAAATTTTTTCAAGTAGCAGAGTTGGAAAAACAAGCAAATGAGCATTCCAAGTGTAGTGTTAATTGAAGCCAGGCTGTTGTGCTTGTGTTGTAATGTGTTCGTTCGTATCCTTGTGACTGTGCTTTTGAAATGCTTATGTCAATTGTGCGCGGGCATTTGCCAATTCCAACAGTTAATGTAATAGAAATAATCATATTTATTTCACTGCTCTTAAAGTTTATCATGCGAGCAGTAGGCACAATGTTAAACATTTTGTGCCTGAACAAAAACCACATTCGCTACCTTACACGAAGTTGCAACAAATATAGTATTTTACGGTGTCTGGCATAGTCATTTGGATGACTATATATAAATAAAGACATCTAACATACCCATTGTATTATGTGGTCAGTACTTAATATGGTGTACAAATGTATGTAGTTTATACCCACGGGACAGGGAGCCATAGAGGCTGTAATAACTCTGTTGTCAGGTAGCAAATTGCTGGACAAATTTATATGAGGTGTTACTAAATATATGTATTATAAAATTTAATCCATATTCATGTAATAGTAATTATAATTTAAGTAAAGGAATATAAAATGCATGCGTACCTAGATATTTGAAGTGCTTCGTAAACTTTATCATATTCATGTATAAAATACGTGTACACATTTTAGAAATTAAAAATGTCGATATTGTTATACAATCAATCGCTACACATATAATGAATGCTCTATCATTGACATGGATCTTAAACAAACTTGTAGCTCTTGTATGTACATACGTATATCATACATTGTATGTTGTGTGGGTGTAGAATGGCACGGTGCTCAGCCGCACGCGTGTTTCAACACACAGTCACGAGAATATGCGAAATGGGTCTCATGTTAATTCATTGGAAATCCCCAACGACTTCTTCCACAAAATAAATACCATTGTTTTCTTAATCACAAGGCTCCCGTTTACGTGGAGCTTTTTTCCGCGTTTGAGAGCGAGAAGTATGGGAGTGATAAGTGTGACACTGCTACGCGCATCAAGTGCACCATCATCACTACGCGCAAGGCTCTCAATTGGTGTGCAGTGTTCTCGGCACACTGCGTCTACCTATGGAACTTTCAGCGGTTATTTTATTGATGTAAAGTCTGTAGGAGGGTTCGATACAGGGCCACTGAGTAGTGACGTGTAACGCATATTGGAGTAAAAGCCTCGCTGACCCCTTCGCGAGCGCCTACCTGTTGACACGTGTCACGAGGCACGTGGAAAGCCAGAACGGATCGAAGTTACGCGTGTCAAGGTTGTGCAGAGTAAGAGCTGGCATATTGCCGAAGCACCCGGAAAGTGCTACGTAAATACGTAGGAAAGCGGAAGAAATTGCAGAGCCAAGCAACAGCACCTCTAGCTTCACGCCTGAGAAAACGGCTGACCAATTGAAAGTGGGGGCCACGAATACTCCTCACCCCTACCACCCTTGTAGCCAAACCGCGTAAGAATAGGCTGAGATGGTAAATTCAAGGGATAAGATCACCACTCCCCCCCGAACCTTCACGAACCATGGCACATGGTTGAAGGGCTTTGTACTTCCGGCCACCACCTCCCCTCTCCCCAACAAGAGAGACACATGCCGACACTTAGGGAGGGAGACTGGAGAGCATATTAGCCAATTTACAAGTTCACTATCACCGAGCCGAGAGAAGAGTTACGTCAAGAAATCGCGAGAGGAGGTCAGAACGAACCCAGAACACCAGTCCAGGGGAGACGGCACCAAACGCGGGCCTTTTCCAAGGCCGCCCACATCGCTGGATCTCATCCACAGCTGACAAAATACCAGCAGAGTTAAGTATCAAGTCACCGTCCAGAGAAGCCCCCCCTCCACCACGACGTCGCCCACAGTTAATCCGAGTTAGCCAAAATAGAGCACCACACCTCGGAAGTGTTTCTGTATGTTGTTTTTGTTTAAACTCGAGACAATATATCCCTCCAGTTAAGTGAAATGTCAAAATATTCCTATATTGATACATCCTCAACCTGCAAGGCACATTATAGTCTGTGCTTGGAGGAATTAACTCCGACCCTATGAACCACCCTGTGTGTCACACATAAGGAATATCATCAGTAGTTTTGTATGGACCTGACGTGCATATTTTGGGATACAGCACTTTGAAAAAGTAGTTTTTAGCCATTTTGTAGTACTCTGAAATTGTGTTTCTAATTTTTTTTCCGTAGATCAGCACGTTGGACGCACTTTTAATAGTTTTGTTGATAAATGTGTATTTCAAACACTGCAACGCTGATATCGAAAAAATTGTATCGAGTCAGTTATATTTGCCTTAATATTAGATATATTTTTTACGAGGTAGGTCAAAACGTTATTATAGCAGACAGATATTGCAGTAATTATAATTCTGCAATATTCTGTCCCAAAGTCGTCTTCTTCAGTTGCAGGTGTACGATGTGCTGCATGTTCTGTGAATCATGCGTGTGGCCCTACTATACTTGGATATGACAAAGCCTGAAGAATAAGGCGCTCAATACTTTCTTTACAACATGTGAACAAATAATGTGTTTGCATTTCCTGACCAGCATTTAACACAGTTTTCCCAGACTCCATTAGTTATCCTACTGTTTTTGTTTAATTTGTGATGTTTTGTTGAAGTACTGGAGGTGTGCAAATACTACTCTTGTCAATACAAATAATATACCGAGTCAGTATTCCGCGCCNAAGTGCTCAATACTTTCTTTACAACATGTGAACAAATAATGTGTTTGCATTTCCTGACCAGCATTTAACACAGTTTTCCCAGACTCCATTAGTTATCCTACTGTTTTTGTTTAATTTGTGATATTTTGTTGAAGTACTGGAGGTGTGCAAATACTACTCTTGTCAATACAAATAATATACCGAGTCAGTATTCCGCGCCTATTTTTCCGTATCTATGCAACCCGCACACATGATTACCCATCTAACAAATCATCAATCGTAGCAGAACACCACGTGCGCGTTGATTCGTTGTCGTCCGTACAGTAAGCGGTGAAAGGATGGTGTTATGTCAGCAATGTGTTGAGAATCAGTCACTTTTCAAAGAATGCACATCCGTTTATTGCATTGAAACAGATTATTGCGATGTTTACCGAATATATTGGTACGTGACGATTGCGTCCTTAGTAACACACATCTCCCTCGGTTCGAGCCACTGTGTTTCTTCATGTGACAAAAATACCGTTACCGCTTACTGTATTGACGGAAATAAATCAACTCGCATGTGCTGTTTTGTAGCGATTCTCTATTTTCGCGCCGCTGATTGGTGCAGGCTGACAATGGCGTCGAATGTTCAGCTAACAGACGAAGCGCCGCGCCATAACGAGTACATACACGGCACGGGACTCGGCTACAAAAAAGAGAAATATTTTACAGCGGAGGAGATGTTTTGTTAGAATAGTAATAATGTGTGCGGGTTGCATAAATACGGTAATAAAGGCGTCGGCGACTCACCCAGTATATGTGATTATTATAAAAACTACATTGCTGGCCAAGGAAATCACATCACCCATAAGGTATCATCCATTTGCAATTAAATCAAGACTATGTGCCGTACCAATTGAGCAATGTAAATAATTAAAGTGACGTCGCAGAAACGTCACTGCAACATGTGGTAAAAAGGGTGCTTTTGGCCAGTACCCAGTGCTTTAAAAGGCCATATAGCAAGCTAAAATAGATAAAGTCTGTGTGCTAAAAGAAATATCTGTATGCCTCAGTATCGTAGTCGAAAATAATATTGCCACCCATACCCATATGTTCTGATTACATGAAGTTGACTGGCCTGTCCTATATCCATTTATCTTGTCCATGCAGTCACCTCTGTGACATGAAGTGTGGAGGCATGGATACCTATAGGTAGTACATCATGTAGAATAGGTACTGGTCCAGCCCGACTCACAACAGATAGAGAAAATCGTCGTATCTTCCAATGTACAGTAGCATAACATGGCACAACACCCAGATAGATCCTGCAGTTTGTGGGGTCTGCACTGTATTTGCCGGTCTCGACAAGAACCATTCGTTACCATTTGAATGAGGTTGGTCTACAGACACTGTCTCCACTGCACTATTTAACTTTGACCCCTTTGGGTATAATGCAGCACACCATCATTTGTGCTAGGAACCTTAACATTAAACAAAGGAATGGCGATGCCTTGTATACTCCGATGAGTCCCGCTTCAATCTTAACATAGATGGTTGCATCAGTGGTTTGACACCACTCCACAGTGGGCAACACAATGATCCTGCACTAATTTGTGAACTTCATATATCCTGGACACCAAATGTTATGGTATGGGAATGCCATGAGTTATGACAACCGGTTACATATTCTGGTTGTTGAAGGCACAGAGGCAGCACATCCATATGTCAATAAGGTTATGAGGCCCTTATTTTTACCATTTTTGTATAGCGTATCCAACACTATTATTATGGAAGATAATGCTCATTTTCATACAACTCGAACCACTTAACAGGCTCGACAGAATGTGGATACCATTTTTGGCCTCTCAGGTTTCCAGATTGATTTCCCATTGAATACATATCGGATATTATGGGGGGAAGTTTGCACTACCATTAACTACCTGCCCAAACACAGGCTGATCTGTTGTTATGGTTGGTTATATTTATATTTACAAACCATATATTAGGTATTTTAGATTGGGAGTTAACCATATAGACTGGTTACATATAGAGTTATAACTGGATCGCAACAATGTAATACAATTACATTTACTACAACGCGTGCAGGATATCACATTAGATTAGTGCCACATCTTTATTTTGTATTAATGTACACATCTGCTTGCTTACCTTCTTTGAGTCGTCGCCATAGGCTTGTCGTCATTATGGAAACGACGGTCGTGCACGTTGGTGCTGCGTCCGTCCAGGGCAGCATCTTCTCGTCTCCGTGGCTGACTGCAGAGATACAGCTTTTACGGGTGCGATGTGAGTAGATAGAAAATTGGGCTTGGGGGCAAGAGCTGAGGCTCCGAAGCCATCTTGTTTCCGGAGATCATCTTGTTTCTGGCGGTTATCTTGTTTCCGGCCACCATCTTGTTCCCGTCTGCCATCTTATCATTCCATCTCGTTTTTTCATGCTCTATAATTAGGTGTTGTTTTTTCATGCTCTCTCATTCTGTAATGGTTGTCTGTCATTTCATCTTATCTCTCTCATTCCATCTCTTTCTCTCGTGTCGCCTTCATCGCTCACCATCTACATAGTTCCCTCTCCACCTGCTAGGGCAAAGAAAAAAGCGAAGAAAAAAGCCGAGAGTAACGAAAGAATTTTAGAAAAAGAGGAAGAAAAGAAAATAAGTAGATAGATACGGCGGGTAAGAACAATACCGCATCTAGTGGTTACAATGGGCCAAGATGTCGCAACCAAAAAAATATTTAACCCTCCAAAAGCTCGGTAAAGGATCAGGGCTGGAACTCCCTAGGAATTGACTTTAAGCCCTGGTCGGAGGCCCAGACAGAAGTCGCAGCCTCAAATCTCCATGCAGGAGTACACAAGCGAAATTGTCGAAGTGAAATACTAGTTGCAACAATCTGTAGTCAAAATTGCTGGTGGTGGCACAATCTCTCTCATGATAGCATCTGCAGCACTACGCCAGGATCCATACATGCGTGTGTGCTGTAAATAATATTAATCATTTTCACCAAAAAGTGAATAATTATTTTTAGCTGAGGGCAGACACTTCAGAATTAACACTTCTCTTCATGCCCCCAGGAAAAAGCAAATTAGACTTTTATAGCTTGTGGATGTGGGGGAGGTGAAATCGCTTCTGATTTGATACCTCCGATTTGAGGAACTGCCTTTGCATCTTGGCCTCATTCACCCAACAACCAGGAAAGACACATGTTGAACATGCCAGTCCCCCCAGATATACATACACCATATTTTTATATTGGATAGAAATACTAATACACTTATCTTCATTTCGTCTCTTCTTCTCTTCTTTCTTTTTTATTCTCTTCTTTTCTTATTCTCTTCTTAATTTCTACATAATATGACCATATGATACTGCATGAAACTTTTTTAAATTCTCATATCCATACGGCACAGTTAGTATTCCTCCATCCAATATTCGACTTTTGTCGTCCTGCCATGTAGCGCGACTGTATTCACACACTGGATGTAAACTTCATGGTGGTGTGATCTTATATTGTTCATTGTTTCTTGAACGACTTGCTGCTGCTTCAACACCGTCTTGTAATCTTCAAATGTTATTTTATTTTTTAGACTTGTCTTCTGGACTCCCTTTGCCTTCTTGATAATTTTGCTGCCATACATATAACTATACATTTTGGCTCGCAGCCCCATGAACTCACTCATCAGTTCCCTGCCACACTTATATTTAAATTTCCCCACCACTTACTTGTCAGTGGTGGAGTAGCAGGGATGAGTGGAGGAGTAGGAGCTAACATCCATCTCGTATATGAGCTTGGGGTCTGCGGAGAGGCCTGCATAATAATCCTGCGTTTCAATTCCATAAATCAATGAGTCAGTATTTGTATAGAGGAAATTAATGTTGTCTTCATACTTTTTTTTTCATGGTGTTTTGATGGAACCTGTACATTAAAGTTTTGGAGAGGCCGAACACTGAAAAGCCAGCATAAATGGGTTTATCCAACAATATTGATTCTTTTTACATTTTCATCAGGGATAGGTTTTCATCATAAATTGTTCTACACTTGAAGGCGGCTTTGAAATAAATTTTTTCAGTCTTCTCTCGTTACACACTAATTCGATGACGTGATTTCCTCTTATTTTCCACCAGTTTCCCAAATGTCGCATTGTTTATGAGCTTAAAGAAATCTTTTTGAAAATCATTGCCAACTGCCTGCCTTTTTTCCGTGTTGAGGTTCATGGCGCTTTACACATTGGACCACTACACTTCTTATACCTTCTTCAATAAATAAATACTTGTCTTAATCTGTTAGGAGTTCTAGCTCGACCTTGGTGTGCTTCAACATTGCACTGAACGAGAAGCCTGGCGCGCTCACGCAACGGACACAGTCCAGGCCGTAGGTTTCCAGGCAAAGTTTCCTCAAGTTTTCAAAAATGTCAGATAACAGCAACACATATGTTTTTTTTTAAACAAACATTGGAATAATCTTCTATTGTTTTACAATCGAATTTTTCCCAGACTTTTAGTGCATGAGTATAATCTTCTTTACTTATGGCCATGCCTGTCAATGTATTATAAAATTTGATGCTGGGTGGGCATCTGCGTCTCTTTAAGATGTTTTATGATAAAGTTCTCGTCACATGTCAAGTTGTGGAATAATACAGGTAATCTTTTCAGATGGCGGCGGAGTTTGTTGCAGTTATTGCAGGAGGCCCCAATGTAGTTTCCGTTGAAGTGGTCGTGGTCCATTACCTTCCAGTTGTCAGTTGTGAATTTTTCTTCACGGTAGCAGCAGGTATCTGATATGATGTGATTCAATAATTCCATGTTGCTGAGCAGCTTCATGTGTTTACTTGTTTCATAAATTTCCTTCACTTTATTTTCAACATCAACAATTTCCTCGATGAATTTCTTGGCAGCTCCCCAGTGTAAATTATTGGCCCCATTGGATGACTTATTGTTTTGGCGGCAGGTATGATGTCATTATCAATTTGAACATAACAGCTAAAATTGTACGGCTCATGTTTTTGGCAAGAGTGTGTGCTGGAAGTCGGGAGTTTAGTATGGCAGGTTTGAATGGGTAGAAGAATGGCCTCAAAATCAGCATATACAATTATTGGCATCTTGTCTGCATTGTGGTGTTTTTTTTTTTTAGTGTTGGTCTTCTTCTCTTCTTGTCGTGGCTTGGCATATTAATCCGTGCAGGAGCGTGAGGGCTACAATACTTCTTGTGCTCCACCAGCATCGCTTCGCCTGTCTTTTCTGTAACTCGTATGATGTCTTGGTAGGATGTAAAACACCTTTTACAAATGTGAAATTTTTCCTTGTATGCTGTCATTTGAGTCCTCATCATGTGAGAAATTTTTTTTTGATATATGTAAAATGAGCATTGCATTCGGTGGTGAGGAGGAGGAGGAAGTCGAATGTATGAGCTTCTCTTCATCGCAGACTCGTCTTGGGGACACCTTCATTTCATCATTGAGAATAAATACATTTACGGTCACTCTAGAATTTTGCTTCTCGAATTTGGTTATCTGGTGCAAAAATGTGGGGAACTCGATGCCATCGAAGTTGAACTTGTTTTCCAGTTCTGTATCTATTTTTGCTCTTTCAGGATTCCAATTTTCAATGTAAGTAGTTATAAATGGCCGGTTTGGCGTCACCTGGTGCCCTGGTGCGGATGTGGGGACGAGCTGTGGTCATCTAGACGTCACGAGGCAACCTCTTGCTCTGTCATTCCTTACTGATGTCGGCAATTTTCCCAACCAGTACCAGCTATATTACCTCACGCTCTTGCATTCCAAGCGAGAGGGGTTTCTCCGAGTCTTCCCGAATTATATTACCTTGTTTGTTCATGCTCTTGCATTCCCATTCTTATACTTCACGCTCTGGCATTCCGATTTTATTTTCTTATGCTCGCTCATTCCTTCCTTTCTCTTTCTTACTTTTCATTCCTTGGTTTTCTCATATTCCTTCAGGTTTCCTTTACTTGCTCTCTTGCATTCTATCGCTTGGTTCTTTCACATTCCTTCTGGTCGCCTTTACTTTCTCTCTCGCATTCGTATCTTCCTCCACATTTAATTCCCATGCCTGCCCCCAGTTGGCTGCGTAGGTGGCCATATTTGATTTTCGCGCCCTCGACCAAAGTGTGCGAAGTTATACTTCTAGGAGTGCTTGTATCGATGCGATCATTTTGCATGGTAGTTCATTAGTTGCCTGCAAGGGTGCACTAGCATCGAGGAGTGTAGTTCAAACAGTGGGAATTTTTAGTTGTTTGTGAACTCAAAAAATGCAGGAGGCATGCTGGAACATTCTGGACACCCTTGGGTTGCCAGTTCAATGCCTTGACCACACGACCACCATTGCATGGGATGTTTTAGGAGACGAAATAACGTATATACACTCACTGATATACTCACTCGACAGACAATAAACTCGTAATCGCAAAAAAAATCAACATTGTAAGGGTTACGAGAAGAAATATACTAAATACACGCATAGTTGAATGTCATTTCCCAACCATTAAAGATACAGCTACCAAATTCGTAACATAGACATCACCTCCGACAACGAAATTGACCGCAGGGTCAAGTAGGGAACAAGTGCAGTCATAAATATAGTTGGGTGTAATAACCGAACCTTTTAAGATACAGTCGCGAAATTCAAAATGTATACCCTAAGTGTATGTATAGACGTAGTTGGCTGTAATTTCTGAACCGTTTATGATAGTCACAAAATTCAAAACATAGGCATCACCACCGACAACGAAAAAGGTCGCAAGTTTCAAGTACGTCCTAAGCACACTTATAAAAAAACCGATGGAGCTACAGTCCATAATAGTTATACCAGTGTTGCTATCACACCAAGAAGTTTAGTAAAAAGCTAGAATGTACGTTGACATGAGAAAGATCGAATAATCACAAGGACCAACCACAAAAATGACTACAATACATCAAATGCGATATGCATTACACGACTTGTGAGGATGGTTTTTCTTTGCTTGTCACAAAACAGCACACATTTAAACCACTTGGCGCGCAAGAGAGATGTTACTGCTACCCACTGAGACAAAAGGATATAAAAAATAACTATAAAACAAATAGTTATAAGCATTTAACAACCTATGTATATGGCACGAGCATCGTGTGCTTTACATCACATTAGTAGAAAAAAAAATACTTTTGCGAAGCCGAGAGGCACAGGTGCGTTAAGGGCAGCACTGCTACACTCTGATGCAAAAGATATTAAAACAAAATGTAAAGGGAAAATAGTTATAAGCACTAACCAACCAGCGCAATCACATATTACACAAGCGTGTGTGTTAAACAATGTTATACAATACCAGACCGTCCTGACCAGTGCAACAGAATAGCAAACGACTTCCTTACGAACCGGCTGAAGCGAAACCATTGCATTCAGTGTAAAATCAACACTCACATCACTAGCAGCGGAACACATCCGACCCGGCCAACTTCGCACGATCAACTATCATCACGAGAATCTGTAAGGCTTTCCCAGGCAGCCAACCGACAGGTTTTTAAGGCCCGAAGGCCAGCACACCCTCCATCCTCCCGCACTGTATATGTACTCTGATGAGTAAGGCAGTGCATGGCACTTTCTCCTCTTGGTCTCCTCGACCCATTCACTTTTATTTCTTGCCGTANGCCAGCACACCCTCCATCCTCCCGCACTGTATATGTACTCTGATGAGTAAGGCAGTGCATGGCACTTTCTCCTCTTGGTCTCCTCGGCCCATTCACTTTTATTTCTTGCCGTAACTCGGTATTCTACCATTTCTTCTCTTTTAAAAACCTGTCCTCTCCGCCNGCCCATTCACTTTTATTTCTTGCCGTAACTCGGTATTCTACCATTTCTTCTCTTTTAAAAACCTGTCCTCTCCGCCAATCAAAAATACTCCGACTTATCACTTTTTATGAGCCTTTACCTGAATATTCCATTATGGGTCATCAGAAATTCGCCAATTCCATTTATCGAAATCTTCCAATCTCCTGCCAATTTTTGTGGCGAATTCATTCCATAGCTTATGCATTTGTTTGTCTTCCATGATAGTTCCAATTTCCATGTGAATGCCTAATTCTTCCATCCTTTCCTCCAGTCAGTTTCTCAAATCTTCCGACTTGAGACACTCTGCGATCACATGCTGTATGGTGTCATCGACGCCACAGACCTCACATAGAGGAGATCGCAGAAGCCGCAGGCTGTGAAGCTTCGCCTTGAAGTTACCGTAACCAGTAAATAGCTGCATGCT
The DNA here is from genome assembly GCA_002778355.1 of Clitarchus hookeri. Classification (NCBI taxonomy): domain Eukaryota; kingdom Metazoa; phylum Arthropoda; class Insecta; order Phasmatodea; family Phasmatidae; genus Clitarchus; species Clitarchus hookeri. The sequence continues at coordinate 374,453 of NQII01000618.1, read as the reverse complement.
GTAGTGATTAATCTTAATCCATTTGCAGTGCAGTGCTGTTCTTATGTTTGGAAGAAGTTCAAACGTCTGCCTTTATCAGAGTTTATCCATCTCTCTTGCCTCTCTTCAATTAGATCGTTGTAAACTGTTTCCTTATCTTCCTTTGACAGCCTGCCAGCTCGCGATCTCTCCGCCACCAAGCCCTTGTATCTGACCAACAAGTACACAGGCAGCACTCCGGCAATCACCTGGAGTGACTCATTGGGAACAGTTTTGTATGTGCTTGTAACGATCAGCAGTGCTGCTCTCTGAGCACTAATTAATTTCCTTTTGTGCCACGAAAGTTCAGTTTGATGATGCCAAATAACTGCACCAAAAGAAATGATAGCCTCGAAGACAGCCTTGTATATAGTATGCAGGGTACTATAATTTAGTCCTGAACTGGTATTACCAAGTCTTCTGAGCTTTTGGAACACTACCACTGCCTTTCGTGACACATATTCAGCATGTTTCAGGAATCTCATCTTATCGTTCATGATGACTCCGAGATACCTGAACTCTTGCACATATTTGATAGGACATCCCCTGAAGCGCACCGACGGGTATCTTTTAAGCCTTCCTTTTATCAACATTATCTTGATCTTTTCGATGGAGAACCTAAGCTTCGAGGCTTTGAACCAGTTCCATGCCTTTTCGATAATAATATTTGCTTTGGTCTCAAGCTCTTTCCTAGAGTTGCCAGATACCAAAATCAGTCCATCGTCAGCATACCCGAAAACTGTGCACCCTAGTGGGAGCCCTAACTCCAAACATCCATCGAAGAGGATGTTCCATAGGATCGGTCCAAGAACCGACCCCTGGGGGCATCCCTTCGTCAATCTCTTTTGCACTTGTGCATTCTTATTAAAGTAACTGCTCCACCTGTTGGTGAAGAAGTTTTGGATGATCCTGTAGATGTTTGCAGGGCACTTGATCACTTTTAGCTTAAACATCACTTCCGGTCACCAGGCATTGTCGTACATGCCAGATATATCTAAGAAGAAACCCATGATATATTTTGTTGAGGATTCCCTGATCTTACTCATCACATCATGAAGAGCAAAGTCAGTTCCCATTCCTCTTCTGAATCCACACTGGTGTTCATTTAGCATTCCTTGAGCTTCTTCCAGGGCCATTATGAGCCTCTGGTTAATCAACTTTTCAAAGACTTTGCCCAGCACCGGAAGCAGCGTCAGTGGCCTATAAGACTTGGGGTCATCCAGTTCCTTGTTATTGCCTTTGTGCAGAATTCTCAGACATCCCAGTTTCCAAGGGGAGGGAAACACTCCAGTTTGGAGACAGTCATTCACAATGTCTAGTAGTATAAACTTGATACGAGAGTAACATCTCTTCAAAATCTCAGTTGTTACTCCGTCGATTTCAGGAGCCTTACGATTTTTCGTTTTGTATACTGTTGCTGTCAGTTCCTTCAGACTGAACTCAGGAGCATCCTGCTCTTCGGGAATTGTGGCCATAGACTGTCTCTTAGCGGCATGATCCTCCCCCTCTTCCTCCATGGAGTCATCAGGAAGGAGCGCATGGAGTAGAACTTCCATTGATCTTTTCTGATCTGTGATCAGATTACCATTAACTTTCATACATGGTAGTGGCACCATTATTTTAATTTTGTTGGCTGCTAGTTTTGTATAGAAGTCCGAATGGGTCCTCGTTACCTACCTTGGTAACAAAGTCCTCCCATGATTTGGCTTTCTTTTTCCGGACCCTACCGAAGTAAGCCTGCTTCTTCACCTTGTAGTTGCTGGAGAATTGCTTCCTTTCTTCTCCTCGAAGCCTGTGAAGCTGCATTCTTTCTCTTATTAGGGCTTTCCGCTCTTGCTCCAAATCTTCATCCCACCAGGAAAGGTTTGGAAGTCCCTTTGATGTTTTCCGCAGATTCTCTTCACATGTCTCCTGGATAATCCGAGTTAATTTCTCGACTCGGTCATCCAGTGTTCCCATATTGACATCATACAAGCGTAGCTTACTCAGCAGGGCCCGGTCAAAGGCCGGCCAGTCAGCCAAGTTGTGTATATAGCTGGCGCTATTCCCCACCTGTGGCATACAAGGTGGTATATAGGGTCGGAGTTAATTCCTCCAGGCACAGACTATAAGGTGCCTGGGATTTGAGGGTATTTCAATAAGGTAGTCTTTTGACATTTCACTTAACTGGATGGATATATTGTCTCGAGTTTAAACAAAAACAACATACAGAAACACTTCCAAGGTGTGGTACTCTATTTTGGCTAACTCGAGTTAACTGTGGGCGACNAAACAAAAACAACATACAGAAACACTTCCAAGGTGTGGTACTCTATTTTGGCTAACTCGAGTTAACTGTGGGCGACTTCGTGGTGGAGGGGGGAGGCTTCTCTGGATGGCGACTTGATACTTAACTACTCTGCTGGTGTGGTACTGGTATGTTGCCGGCTGGGGATGAGATCCAGCGATGTGGGCGGCCTTGGAAAAGGCCCGTGTTTGGTGCTGTCTCCCCTGGACTGCTGTTCTGGGTTCGTTCTGATGTCCTCTTCGCGATTTCACGATGTAACTCTTCTCTCGGCGAGGTGATAATGAACTGTGTGATCGTCCCTACTGACATACTGCTGTGGCTGGGGGTCCTATATCCCCTGGATGCTCTCTGCGCGACTGATTTTCAACTGATCACTGATGCGTACTAACCTCTCAGTGTGGTAATCTTCAACTGTCTCTATGTACTCACAAACTGATGTACTGATGTATTGTTATGGCTGGGGGTCCGATTTACTCCGGACTTCTCTCTCTGTGCGACTAACCTCTCTGTGTGGTACTGACGAACTCTCTGGCTCTACTGACATACTGCTCTCTTTATGCAGTAATAATTAACCGCCCACACCTTCCCTATAAAGAGGCTTATATCCTTTCTAGTCTCTCTCCCTAATTTCTTGCATGTGTTTCTCTTGTTGGGGAAGGGGGTGGGTGGTGTCCTTTCAAATCTTGTCAGCTTATTTGTCCGCAGTGCATGTTCACATTGTCCTGTGGTTAGCAGGATT
>NQII01000618.1:313961-360782 GCA_002778355.1 Clitarchus hookeri | reverse complement strand
CCGTGGTGATAAACGACTTGAGTGAGGGGTATTGCTCCGTGGTGATAAACGACTTGAGTGTGGGATATTGCCCCGTGGTGACTAACGACTTGAGCGGGCGTTAGTTTAAAGTGTCCAACTAAAAAGACAATGTCTCATCTGACAAAAAAAAAAAAAAAGTTAACAAGTGGCAATTTATATCAATCAGCAGAAAACTATGTTCAGTGTTTCACCCCCNGACAAAAAAAAAAAAAAAGTTAACAAGTGGCAATTTATATCAATCAGCAGAAAACTATGTTCAGTGTTTCACCCCCCCCCTCCCCCAAAGACTGGCAGCTTGAGCGGCCATTAAAGTTAAAGTTTTTTTAAATTTCATATAAAATACTTCTTATGTAAAATTAATATTTAATATGAATAAGGTATCGAATAAAAACCCTGATACATATATTTTTATAAAGTTTTTATTATATTTTTTTACACGTCATGACCTTAATTTTTTATAAATTTTTTACAAAATTAATTTTGTTTTACATTTTCCACTCTTTAATAATATATCATAATTTTGTTTAAGACTTGTAAAATATTGTTACATGCACGCAACTAGCAGCCTTAGTTAAATCAATTACAGAAGCAAATAACACTACTAAAAATTATTATGACAAACAATTTACGTAAAAAATTATTGCAAAATATAACTGAGTCGAAAAAACCGTTTGCATTAAGTTTCACAAAAAAAAATAAAGATTATAATGAGTAGCACATCTCTGAAACCTCGCCTCAAAATATCACCCATACAAGTTATTACAATTGGTGACGCAGGATAGGCCCTCTGACCGAGTTTGGCGTATCATATGAACGCGTCTCTTCACCTTCCTCGAAAGGAACTTCCATGGAATATATTACTTTCTTCTAACAGCTACAGGTCTATAGTTCGATGGTGGAGTTGTGTTTCCGCATAGAATTTTCGTCGTGTACTGCGGGCGCAGCAGGCATTTATTCCTCGCTGACATTCTGTTATTTCTTGGCGAAAGACACGAGTTCGTCAGCAATGCAAGACAAAGGTGTTTATTTTCTCATGTAGAAAACTGGACAGTTCCCATACGTAGAACATGACACCATTTCTTGACAGTGTTCAATCATTTGTGGCTCGTGAGCTAGCAGATAGTGCCCTGTGACATCGCATTCTTCCGTGTATGTAGTCATGCATTCACCATTGTGGAAAGTAAATGTTATGGTGCCGTCACCAGATTGAACCTCTGAATAGCTGTTTGAAGGATGAAACCGTACCATGGTGCCGACTGCCGCTTCCAAACTGATTTGATTCGCGCTCCGCAAATTCCAGTGTTTAAAAATGTGACGTCACTCGTGCAGATTTATTTTTCTTCACAATCGTCCTTACCATTTCCAGTTAACAAGGACAGCGCACTTATGGTATCACAAAATATTCTCTTCATGAATTTTTTAAAGTCATTTTAAGTATAAAAAATTTGTTTCATGCAGTTTGTGAATTATTACTACTTGTGGAGGCAGCTTGTATTTCTTCGCTAGGATTCATCAGCGCCTCGTCGTCGTCGAGTAACGGCATGGAAGGTAATATTTTGGCAGCTTTCTTCTTTCTGGAGCTTGCAGGTTCTGTACCGTTGTTCGTGCGTTTGCTGTGTGCAGATGGTTTCACATCTTCGATGGCTAGAGGCGGCACGCACATAGATATACAGGATGAGTATAAAAGAATATCACAACTTTGAAGGTATATAATAGAAAAACCAAACAAACTACAACCTTTGTTGGCCAAACAAATGAACTGTGGAACTGTGAAGTTTGTTTGTGACCACCACGAGCGGCCCGAAAGACATCTACGCGATAGTCAAACTCGTTCCACACTCTTGTCAGATTGTTCGGTGTTACGGTTTGGATGGCATCTGTATTTCTCGTTTTGAGGTCGTCAATGTTAGCCGGCAATGGTGGACGAAACACTTGATCCTTTATGCACCCCCATAGAAAAAAATTGCACTGGGTAAGATCCGGGCTTCTTGGGAGCCAGTGATGAAGAGCCTGATCACCAGCTGCTCCTCGAACAATCCAGCGTTGCGGCAACGTCTCGTTCAGATATCCGCGAACAGCTAGGTGCCAATGGGGTGGCACACCATCCTGCTGGAAAATGAAGTCCCCCACCACCTCTTCTAACTGAGGAAACATCCACTTTGTAAGCATGTCAAAATAAGGGATTCCAGTAACAGTGGGCTCGTGAAAAAATAACGGGCCGAAAACAGCGTCTTTGGTTACAGCGCAAAACACGTTCACTTTGGGGGAAGCGCGTTTGTGTTCGGTGGTTTCATGTGGAGGTTTCTGACCTCATATACTCACGTTGTGTTGGTTCACCTTACCATTTGTATGGAACGTCACTTCATCGCTAAAAACCAGCTTAGACATGAAGGCATCGTTTACATTGTTCTGGGCACATAAAATAAACATCAGACCGTCCCCTTCACATTGATGTGTCGAATGCGAGCTCGCTTCCCCCTCACCACATCAAACCGAGAGTTACGAACGCCATCCAAACCGTAACACCGGACATGCTGACAAAAGCGTGCGTCGAGTTTGATTATCGCGTAGATGTCATTCGGGCCACTCATGGTGGTCACATTGCATATTTATGAATGTATGGTAAACAAACTTCATAGTTCCACAGTTCATTTGATTGGTCAATCAAGATTGTAGGTTGTTTGATTTTGATATTGTAGATCTTCAAAGTTGGGGTATTCTTTTATAATCATCCTGTACAGTTCGGCGCATGCAGTAATATTTTAGCATCTTGATTTTTTGCCAATGCAATAACCTGTTTAGGAGAACACGGAAACTTGGTTTCTGCTCGCATGTAGTAAACGCATCACTCTCCATAACACGTAGAGTAGACTATCTGTTGGCTAGGTTCACAGAAAACTGATTCGTGAGCGTACAACGTATGCAAATTACCGTCACATTCTTCCGTGTAGGTTCGCAGCAAGCTGCCGGACCAGTAGGCATAGGTGACCCTGCTTAAGCTGAACTCAGTGCTGACATAGTGATTTACAGGATGAAATGTAGACATCTTGCCGTGCCGGCGGTCGGTAGCGAATTGGATGCAGGACGACTTGGAGAACTGAGTCATCGTAGCACTCACTTAAATATCTCGGCAAGTAAAAGCAGTAAACTGGAAACATGGTCACATAAAGCTTGGAAACACTTGCATTTGCTTCTGAAAAAAAGTTCACCTTCAATCGTGTCACAATTAGAGGCACTGGAAGATGTGTCCGTAGGATCTGAGTTCATGATGGCTGCCAGGCAATTAAAAAAACACCACAGTTTAATTGCTTGTATATATGGCAAACATCTGGAGTACAAGGCGACATCCACGTAGTTTCACATGAGTCTACGAGGGTCGTGTGTGGAAATACGTCAAGGCGTTCTCTTCAGCTAAAAAGGTTTTCTGAGCCTACGTATCCCAGTGTATAGTTAGTCAATCCAGTCACCATCTATTTCGTCTTTCATAATTTCACTGGCACCGCACGTATGACGAGGGCGTCTCCACTTGTTGGTACCTCGCTGTTTGGTTTGAGATGGTAAATTTCACGTATTCATAATTGTAGAATGGATGAATATCTTCGTGGAAATTATCGTAGAAATCAAAGTAACCCCTCATCTGAACTGTACCATTATACACTTGCACTTGCTCAAACTCACATACCGGTTTGTAGATAACTCTGCCGTAGCCAACGAGGTAACTCGTGTAGGCGTCCACATCTTCTGGCTTGAATGAAATATATTTGTATCGATGAAACATTCTGGCTGCTGTCGAACCTCTCCGTAGCAGGCTACGATGACGATTGGCAGTGGTGATTTTCACATCGACGTTTCCAGGAAGATTCACATGTTAGCGGAGCACATCATCTGCCATGTTGTTTTCCCTCGATTCAAAATGGCGGTGTGACGTTCTCCATCGCAGTGCTTCGACCATCTTGTAATGTTGAGACTGTCAGGTCTCTTGAGTGCGTAGATGATTCTATGCATAGACCACACTTGACGTAAATTTTCCTCGCCAACTTGAGTCATTAAGCAGTTTATAGTAGTAGGTAGTTTACTGTCTGGTCGCATGTAATACACGGGAAAATTGGCAAAACCACAACATATTGGAATTTAAGTCATACAGTCGTCTTTGTTACTATAGCATACCCAATGTTCGAGACCTTTTCACGATTCTACTTGTTCGCTCAAGCCAAGGAGCTTAAAATAGTTACGTCTTCGTATTTGCTAGCATCGAGCGTATTGAAAATTACATACATGGTTACGTGCTCGCAGGAAGGCTGCTGATAATAAACAAAAGATTTTTTTCGTTTCCATTACGAAAATTATAAAAATTGAGTGTTTTTCCTGTTTGCGCCAGGTTTCATGCCTCCATGTTTCAAGTACACATCCAACAGGTTAAGAGCCATCATGCCCGTCTCGTTAATCAGCTGTACCTAGCGTTTTGGCAAGTTAACTCTGAAATCTCCATTTAAAAGACAGGCGACGCTCTCTCCATATGGCGTATTGATTTTTTGAAAACCTGAAGCCTTGAATATTATGCCTATCTCCAAATCTCCCAACTTTTTACACTGCACACAGACACGATTCAATTTTTTTTTTCAAATCCGTCCATGGTACTATATCCGCGTAGGAAGACCTCAAGATCTAAGCTAAAAATTACAACCTTGATTTTCAGCAGATTTGATAATCTTGCTAGGTCACGTGAATTAAAAAAAAAAACTCTCGGCGAATGGTGTGGCAGTATTTTGTCCCCCACCTCTATACAGAATCAGTCGTCTCAACATTCCATAGCCCACGTTCGTAGCATGAGCACGTTCAGGCACGAGCAATACCAGAGTTGTTCGAACCCACTACAAGTGTGATTAAGATTCGTGTAACGTGCTTTTAATTTTCAAAAAGATGGACACTCGTACTCGGTTTGCAAATCGAATATTTTCACGCTTTCATTAAAATAAATTCCCAACTATCGTTTATGTTCTGGTCCAGCAACAAACACACAGCCATCTGTTTCGACACTTAGCAATTCGGTGATTACCTCGCTTAATTTTTCATAATTTTTGTCACCATCTAGCTATGCCAGGCCATGATAGTGCTTTGTCAACCATTTGCTAGTGAATTTATTTTATCTAATAAACACCCCGGAAAAGGAGGCAAGAATTTACATGACCTCGTGCTACCATCGCTGTACGCTATGCCAATTAATTTTATTATAAATCCTAGTTGGGAGTATACTCCCTGAATGTTGACGAACATGTTGACGTCCAGACGTTAACGGAATGAATGTAACACTTACGTTAAGATTTCAACAACCCTGTCTCGTACATCGTAGGTAACCAGGCGGTCGTGAATTATGAGAGCACATGCCTGGGTATCTACTGGAAAATTTTCGCTCGCAGTCATTTCTATGTGACAGTCTATTACCCCGATGTTTATTCCATCGTCTTGCTAGTTCACGCCAAAAAATAGTAGAGGCTCACGAAACAGTTCCGTTCTAAAGTCGGTGAAGTCAATTGGCCATATAATGATTTTTGAAACTCTGAGTATATTTGATATGACACCATATACATTCCATTCGAAAAAACCAACGTTTAAATCACCGTAGGGGAAACTTTCCGAATTAAAAAATATTTTAACACTCTTTATTTTTCCAAGATCGAATGTGGAACTGTTTGCCTTTAAGAATTTTTTTTTCTCGTCGAAATGCTAGGATAACGAATCTGAGTTTTTCAGTCACAAATCTTGACTTTACATTCCAGTTCACGTCTAGAGACCTCGTTAGGTTCTGGTACATTTACAAACTCCACGTGCGGAAAGCCATATCTATGTTCCGCCCTTTCTCCACATATTTTAAAAACTTAATGTGCTCCGACGACATTTTCACCTGCAAGTGGGGCAGCAACCACTCAATCGTATGTATGCTCAGCATTACATTTTCGGGATTTTCAGCAGCGTCTCGGATGCCATTCATAAGCGTATTTGCTAAAAGTATGACCAACTCTTGCTTTGAATTAATTATAATATGTTTGTAATCTTCTGCGAAACCGAGCAACACCGATAGCGGAACACACTTTTAAAATTTCCCCCCCAATCGTAAATGGATACTTCGTAATCAGCTTCGATCCCCCACCCGGCCATTTTTGCTGCAGGCAGTTGATTGCGGGTGAGAGAGAGATAGTGTCTTATAGCAGAAATAAAACCTACGTTCCTACAGCTATCCACATAACATCCATTCAGCTCGTACGAAATTATATTTATCATATGGAGTATGCCATTTCTGATTATTTTGGTGGTTGTAGGCGGTGCACCATTAGCATTTGTAATGGAGCCGCGGAAGCGTTAATACGAGTTACACGGTACCGTATAAATGTCTTGGTTTGTATCGGTATGCGAATCTCAGACAATAGCGTATATGGGCCTGGCATATATGGAACATAGGTATGGAATTCCGTCTTTGTGATGCTACCTTCATATCTTACTGGCTAGTCTACGTTAAGTATTTCTGCGTCCAAATTTCTTGCAAACTTTAAACCCTTGAGTTTTAAGAAAACGTGTTTTTTCACGTGCTAACACGCTGACAGTCTGGCTGGCGCTTACTGAGCTTGCATTTGCTGCGGGAGGCCTTTTTAAAACTTTTTTTAAAATTCAAAAATATTTTTCTTCAAATATAAACGTAATGTAATTTCTTCACCTCTGAAATTTATTAAATGATTATCTTGATCTACGATTCTCACTACAACTTCTTGTACTCTCTTGGTCAGCGTATTAGGGACTTTGACGAGCTTAAAACCGGGCGGAACCAAGGCCGAGAATTCGTGAAGTGTCTGATTCGGTTTTCTGTTAAGATATGTCACAAATTAGTTGCATGTAATTCTTATTACATTTATGGGCAAGATGTTTACAGAAAGCGTAGATTCGTGTGATTTATTCGCTTTGTAAAATTTATTTTCAAATCCAAGCATACGGGCTAGAGAATCGTTTTTCGTAAATTCAATATTTGCAGAAAAGAATATTTCGCTTTTCAGAGTATTGGGGTTGCCAATAAGCAGAAAAGCAATGCCAACTAGCTGCAAAGCCTTCCTTAAATACGTAGCAATATCATCCAGTTCGTAGCTGCCTGTAGGTAAACAAATTTCGCCAGTGGTGCCATCGAGGTTCACATACCTGAAAGTATCATTGATAAGACTATGTTGGACACAGAAACATACGTATGAAAGTCTGCCAGAGCGAGAGACCAGACACCGTCTAGCTTCAAGGGTGGAACATGTATGGAACAAAGTTCCGAAGTCCTGCCAGGCAGTATCAAAGTTTTAGACATGACTGATACGCTGTAACTAAGTGCACTACTTTTCATTAAATAATTTTTGTGAAAGGAACCATAGACACCAGTGCCCGAAATTCGACTAACTCGGAAGTTGCTAATTTTGGTAGTTATAACTCATTTTCACGCTGCCCAAATACTTTCTCAGTTCTGGAGGAGCCCGCAGATTGCACAAAGCTGTCAAAATACTCGACATTGTTTCTACGCTTTTTGTAAGCGGTCCAATGAGATCCCGGTCCTTTACTAGTATCCATATTCACGACGGCACACTCTGAACACTTAGGACTACGCGGTAATCTATCGTACACGAATACCCCGTGAAAATAGGGTATTTCTAACTTGCGAGCAAACTTCATTATGTCTACGTTAGTTAGAGGGCGTTTAGGTAAAGACTTTAAGATCGCCTCTTTTTTCACCTTTGGCGGTTCTTTCTCTTCCTTCTGCCTCCACCTACAGATATGATGTTAAATGTAGTCCTTGTCCGTTTTTTTACAGCTAGCGAGCGCTTCCATTGTCTTATTGTGTCTATCTGCCTCTGTTCATTGCTAATGTTCGTTTTTTGACGTGTTATATGCTCGCGCAATACCACTAACTCCACCAATTACCCCGTCCAAAGCTCCCAGCGCGGGTAAAATTAGAGAAATTACACCTCCTCGCTTCACCCATTTACGTGCCTTTCTCCAGGTCTTCCTATTTTTTTCTTCCTGCCAAACTGCATACCCATACCGCGTTTTATTTTAAATCTGATTATTTTTGGAAGGCCTAAAGCAGCCAACCGTTCGCCGAACTTTGATCGTCTCGCTTTGGTAATATTCTTGACTTTATCCGCGACAATTGCATCTGCTGCGTGCCTGTCTTCCAATGTATCACTAGTTGCGTATGCTATATCGTGCTATCTACAAGCCGAGTCTAATTCGTTTATTCCCTTGTCGTTACGCGCCAAGCGTTTAGCTAATCTTGTGTCCTACTCACAGAAATCGTAACCAGGCAGATAAACTTCGAAAGGCATGTTATTTATGATATTGTTTATCAATCCACGTCTCTTCTTGATGTTACCTTTAGTGGCATCACACCATACTGATGTTTTTTACCTTCCATGTCACTACTTTATACACAACAGCTCCTCCATGTTGCTACTTTTACATAAGCTAACATTGTAGCATACCACCGAAAAAATCTATAAATACCACTACTCTGAAGCGCTTTGTGCCAGTCTCATGGAGATCGTTAGACAAGATGTCAGCCTCCCCATCAACATTACGCCCGAGGACGAAGAAATAACTCGCGAATCACGACATGGCGTCCTGTTGCATATTACAGTGAGAGGGTTGATTTGAGGTTCATCCGGGTGTGGAAAAACATGCGTCTTGCTAAGTTTACTGGAAGAACCTAATGGTCTTCGGTTCGAAAAGGTGTGTCTATATTACAAATATTTACAACAGCCCAAATACCAGCGCCTAGCGCTAATTTTAGGTGCCGTTGACGGACTGAATTATTATTCTTGCAGAGATAATGATGATGTACCACCCGAACAGGCCAAACCAAACCCAGTTTTTTTTTCGACGATGTGGCCCACGAGAAGGAAACGTGCATGCAGTGGTATTTTTGTATGGGCAGACATGCCATTGTAGAATCGTTTTATCTTTGTCAAACGTATTCATGCATACCAAAGCGCGCAGTCGGAAGATGGGCACTGTGACGCGGACGGAAAACGAATTTAAAATGTTACAGACCCCAAACATGATGACGACGTAGTTTAAAGGCGTATGTTCAGAACACAAATAACGAAACACTTAAAATTCTGTCAACTATGGTGGGCTAAATCTCCACTAAATTAAACACATATCACGCAAACTTTGCTAATTTACTGGAAAAGAGACTCGAGATTATGGAAAACTGTATAATATAACAATGAAGCATGGCTCATATGGTAAGTAGAACATCGCTGTCACAATCCCCCTCCCTCGCCATTTTATCCTCTCTGCGAGCACCTACAAGTTGACACGCATCGCAAGACACGTGGACAGCCAGAACAGGGCAACCCAGAGGACGGATACTCAGTTGCACGTGTCAAGGTTGTGCCGAGTAAGAACTGGCATATCGCCGAAGCACCCGGAAGGCGCTTCGTAAATATGTAGGAAAGTGGGCGAAAATTCAGAGCCAAGCTAGAGTGGTGCCAACATGCACCTCTAGTTTAACAAAAAAAAGGGCTGACAGTTGGGCCACAGGTCCCCACCCTCCCCTAACAAAAAGCAGGAGAATCTGAACACGCGCCGAAAAAGTGCAGAAGTAAGCGATAGAGTGCAGGTCACACACCCCCCATCGCCAACAAGAACAATGGCATGTGTATGAAGTATTCTTTGTTCTGCATCCTCCTACACATCCCTCTCCAACAAAGGAAGGCGCATGTACAGTCTTAGGGAGGGAGTCAAGTGAGGATATAAGCGAATTTACGATAGAAAGGGGCCAGTTTTTATCACAGCCCCGAGAGAGTCAGTTGAGTCGGGAATCGCGAAAGGACGTCGGAGCTGGGAGAAGAGTGTCGAGGAGCGAACCCAGAGCAGCAGTCGAGGGGAGATGGCACCAAATGTGGGCCTTTCCATGGCCGCCCACATCGCCGGGTCTCATCCAGCCGACAACATACCAAGCACTAGAAGCAGAGCTAAGTATCAAGTCGTCGACCAAAGAAGCCCCCCCTCCCAAGACGTCGCCCACAGTTAATCCGAGTTAGTTAAATTGAGTACCACGCTTCGGAAGTGTTTCTGTATATATAAACTCGAGACAATATAACCAACCAGTTAAAGTGAAACACCGAAAGACTCCTTATTGGTTACCCTCAACATATCAGGCACCTTATAGTCCGTGCCATCTAACATTAACTGAGGACCCTACTACCGCCTCTGTACACCACAGGTGGGGAGTAGCGTCAACAACTTAAAGGCGTATTAATATCACCTCTCTCTAAATTAGAAGCGTGACCCGTGCTTGCGCAACCGGCCTCAAACCTGCGACCTGCTGTACATAAATATGTGCTACCGAAGCCTAATTTACCACCGCCCAAAAATAATATTTAAGCAGGGACACACATGCATTTAAGCATAGTCTGCTCACATGAAAGTTTCAGTGTGGATCGTTATGTCACGAATAACAGCTATCGAGTGTCAACAATTTTTGTCACGGCAATAAAAATCATACACATGTAATTATTGATGAAATTGAAAAATTACTGGACGCGAAGCTCTTACAACTGGTGGCCGCAATTACGGCCAAATAATCGCTGATCTGGCCGATATGACTTATAACGATGCACCGTGGAAGCACTACGCACTTGTACGCAATGCAATGGATAAGCATTGGGAGCTTATTCGTGATAAGCTGGACGAGTACTGGCATAAAGCTACAGACGAGTAAGCTGTGTGAGGTCTCGAATCTAAGTTAATCACATAGCTGCAATAGTATATATAAACCGCGTACTTGCAGTTTAAATGCACAGTACGATGGCGTATGCTATGAGTGAATTACAGCGCGTCGTAGAAAAAGTGCGCACGAAATATCTAGCTGCTAAGCGGACCCGTCTGGAACGAGACACTGCGTTAGTGGTAGCGTTTAAGCCCGTTACCTCAAGACTAGATAATTTACAACAAACAGTTCCCTCTATTTAAATGAAGGAAGAACCAGTCATCGAACCCAGGGTGAATAAAAAGAATAAAATATTGTTGGAAAATGAACAAGATGATGACGATTTGCCATTATCTGATTTGAAACGTAAAAAGGAGAAGTCAAGTTCTCGATGCGCAAACATTCGCAATTATTTATCTTCGTACACAACTCGGTTTAATGATGGGGCTAATGGAATGTACAAACGAAATAAAAAGTGGTTCATGGGAAATAAACAAATTTTTTTCCTACCCAACGATTTAATGCAAGTCGGTGACGTAGTTATACAGGCGGCGCCGGGACTACAGGAATTAATTTTTAAACGCAATCCTGTCGAATATTCTCGCGAGTCATTACGTCAGTATAGACGACTGTTCAAAGTTACGAGTGCTCATTTAGAAAACACTGATACTAACAGCAGCAGATACAAGGACGAAACCCACTCGAAATTTGCATTATCTCAGAATTGTTTCCTGAAGTAGGAATATACACTGGCTATGGTATACAAATAAAGAAAATAGAAGACGGAAGGATACCAGAATATGTTTATTGGAACGATGTTAATGAGCTCGTGCAAATATTACGTCTGCTAATAGATTCTCAACGAGCGGGAAATAATTCATACACGAACGAAATTATAAATATCCTGGAATAATTACGAGAGGGCGAATACATAAGGTGAGTCGCGCAAATTGCAAACGAGCTTCACAAACCTGCTAGACATAATTACCCCAGGCGGAAAGTACTCGTCTTTGGGCTGAGAGATCTGTACCATGCCAGCCTAGTTGAAATGATCCCGTATGCAAGAGGGAACAGAGGTTTTAAATACATGTTAACAGCAATAGAGTCATTCAGTAAACATGTATGGGGAATCGCAGTCAAGAATAAGTCTGCTAAGTGCATAACTGAAGCAATGAAACTTGTTCTACGAGATAAAGGCCCTCCAAACAATTTGCAAACAGATCTTGGTAAAAAATTTTACAATAGCAAATTCCGTGTCTTAATGGATAAACATAAAATTAACCATTATTCAACTCACAGTGGTAAGAAGGCGGCAATTGTCGAAAGATTTAACCGTACATTTAAAACAATGATGTGGAAATCCTTTACCGCTCAAGGAAGTTATAAATGGCTAGCAATTTTACCTATACTCATATTTGCATATAACCATAAAATTCACCGCACTATTGGCATGTAATAGACAGTTCACTACTGCAAACTGTATTTAAGAATGAGAAAAAAATGGACATGCATAAATTGAAAGCGCGTGTGGGGATTATGTGCGTATATCTCGAGTAAGGGTACGCTTGAGAAAGGCTTTGTGCCAGGCTGGAGAAATGAAATATTTAAGGTGATAGAAATCCACCATTATCAACCCAGGATGTATTACTTGGAAGATATGAATTCTCAGCCGATTCGCGGCGATCTATACGTTCATAATCTAAATTACAAAAATTTCTAAATACATATCTCGTAGAAAAAGTTGGCAAGGTTTTCATAAATCTGCAGACAGCTGGATAGATAAGAGCACTGTCTTGGATAAATAATTCTTTAATGTAGGACTATTGCTAAGAAGATATTTCCTCGGCGCTTCAAGACGTACTAGATTTGAAGTAAAAAAAAAAGTGTTGTTTAATAAGTGATGGTGTTCAATTATGTATATATTTATTTATAGTAAAAATTAAAAAAAAAAATATTTTTTTTTACAAAAAAAAACCATGGTCGTGGCTAGAGAGTGTGCGGCCACTAGCTTGTATCCCTAACTGCCCTTCCTTCTCATACACTACCGGGGTGGTTAACTGCCAAAATTGACGAACGACCGAGCTTCCGGAGAAAACATTCTACTGTACCATTATTCTCACCTGTTGGAACTGTCCCCTACCGCGGACAAGGGCAATTTTTTCTCCTTAAATGTATATATTTTGTACTAGACAGTTAACTGCCAACATTTATAAACGGGCGAGATGCTCTGAACATGGAGCAAAGCTGCTACACCTTACCTAGCCTTAAAAGTAGACAGTAAACCTGCCTACATGAAGAGAAATGAAAGCAAATGACCACCGGCGTCGAGCATGGCCGACATAATTTATATACAGGCTGATTCTAAAATCATGTAACAAACATTGAATGGTGGTAGAGCTCACTAAAACAAACACATATTGTATAGGAATATATGGGTGGAAGTGACGCGCTGAGGCACAAACACAAAAACATAACACATTAGGAAACATAAAATGTTCATTAGAAGCATACGTAACGAGTGATTCCGTACAGAAAATGTTAAAACAGTTGCTGGAAATGCATCCACCAACAGTCACGCATGCTTGGCGACATCTACATATGGCGTGATTGGCTGACAATGGTGGCGTGCGTGAAATACCCGGTGTATTTGAATCTGTTCGCCAATCACTCCACTGACGCTACCAAGCTTGCATTACTGTCGGTGGTAGCAATTTTGAGCAATTATTATAAACATTTCTGTAAAAATGCATTTAGCGGCGACGTTTTAAATAAACAATGTGTTGCATATCATGTGTTATTTTTGTGTTTGTGCGACAACGCGTCATTCCCGCCCATATATTCCTATACAATAATAGTTTGTTTTAGTGAGCTCTACCACCCCTCAATGTTTGTGCCATGATTTTAGAATCATCATGTATACAAGTGGACACTGTGACTTGAGTTTATTTCGCATCCTCAGAGACGTTGCTTCGTAACAAAAATGGAATACAGCTGGAACAGCGAAGAGGACTTGCTGTTGATGGCAGAAATGGAGCGCATTTTTGGCGACGAACTGGCAGGGCGAGAGGCGGCTTGCAGCATCCCCCTTCGACGGCCGACGCCAGCAGCATCATCGTTGTGGGCCGCCGCGACATGGTGCGAGCCACGTCGCCATCGTCTACCACAAGAAACCGTTCACCTTTAATGCGGACGGCCTACCATCCGCCAGTATCACCACCAGTGTCAACTTCATCGGGGGACTCTGCCGCCGGACGCCAACGTCAGGCCACAGTCGTCATCGCTGCCACCCCCTCCCCTACTGATAACGCTCGTTACAATTACTCCGTCTCCCAGAATCGCTATATTTGGGTGGTGCTCAACCGCTCGAATATAGTGATATGGACGAAGAGGAAATGCAACGAGCGATATCAGAGGCAGAGTGGGTAGCTACTCTACCAACGTCACCACCCTCTCCTCTCTCCAGCGCGGAAACGAGTATCCAGCAGAAGTTGTGATGGGCTGGAGCCAATTGTAGACATATTTAACCACAACATGTAGACAAAATTATTGGTTTAAAAAGCACACGTTTTTTAAAAAAAGCATGTTTTTTAAAATTGTATAATTTTATTTAAAAAATATGTACATTTAAAATTAAATCTTTTGTAAGATATTAATTTTTTTAGGAAGAAAAACGTTACTTCTGTGCACAGTAAGTACTGCCACCATTTCTGATTCTATACCGTTGCTCATTTTTTGTTTTTTCCATGTATGTTAGATTACAAAATCGCGTTCGTTAATTTGTTTTGCATTTGTCTATTTTTTAAATAAGCACATGCAAGGTAATTTTTTTTTTTAACTTTGATGCTTTTGAATGGTTTCTATTTCCTTGTAATTGTATATACTGATACTGGTCTAAGAAACCACTTGGAGTGACTTTTTTTTTCATTTCCAGACACAAACCCCAAAAATATACAAAGACATATGAGTAAGAATATAATTTTTATTAAACTGATAAAAAAATATTTATTCTAATCAATACATAAAAAAACTACAAATAATGTTGCTGCGGAGAAGAAGAGTTGTTGTAAGAAGAATATATATACATATTTAAAACCTATGACTATAAAAAAAATCTTAGGAGAGGACTGGAACTTATATATACACTTGCATACCTACACTAAAACATATGTATATATATTTTAAGAAAAAATACTTAAACAGAAAAAAAGAATTTACTTGAGACTATATGAAATTTTTTTTTGAATGTCTGTGACTATGTGAAAAAAAAAGTTATTGCCGGTCTATATAAGTCTCGGATAGTCAAAAAACGTATATAAAAATTCTTATTGCATGTCTATGACTATATGAAAAAAATTCTTATTGCTGGTCTATGCCTCGGATAGTAAAAAAACTTCTATAAAATTTTTTTATTACATGTATATGACTATACAAACAAATTCTTATTGCCGGTCTACATCTCTGAAAGTAAAAACACTCATATATAAAAAAATTATTACTACGCATTAGAATAATCATGACAAAATATTAATTCGGCCTCCGCACACACATACCTATTACTTCTTTAAAATCCCTTCCTCTAACACATGCCCTGATAGCTCAGTTGGCTAGAGCTTCAACAAATCTTGTGACCACAAGGTCCAACAATTTGACCCCGCCCCCCTCCACAGAATTATTTGAGCTCTGCGAAAAAGTAAATACACAATGCTCCTGGTTGTCGCTCGACGACTTAAAATACTGTAAACAAGATGGCATACACACACCCGAGCCTCCTAGCAGGCGATGAAGGAACCACTGCAAACAAGATGGCGAACACGCCAGCGCCCCTAGCAGGCTATAAACGAACTACTGCAAACAAGATGGCTGACACACACCAGCGCTCCTAGCAGATGGTGAGGGAACTATGTAGACGGCGGGCGAAGGAGACAAGAGAGAAAGGAAAAGGATGGAATGAGAGAGCCAATACGGAATGAGAGCGCATGAAAAACAACATGCCATTATATAGCATGAAAATACAAGATTTAATGATAGAGCATGAAAAAAAAATTAAAAAATCAAGCATTAAGCGCAAAAACAAAATGGTGGACGGGAACAAGATGGCTAACTGAAACAAAATGACGACCGGAAACAAGATGGTGGCTGAGCCCTTGCCCACAAAACCACATTTTATATCTACTGATATGCTTTTATTAACGATTCTGTATTATAAACTTGTCATAGTTTACCTTCCGCCTCGTGGCGAAACTGTTGAGAGCTTGTTTTGTTCCCGTAGGCCCGTGTTGATGTGTCCTCGTGGCTAGCGTCGTATTGGCATTCTTTCGCCACGGGTGTTTGCAAATTGTACTGAATACTGCGGTGTCTACCTACGGTGCGTTTAGCGAGTATGTTGGTTTAAAGGCAGGTTCACACCTTAGCCCATCATAACACTATGTACGTGTACAGTTGTAGGAAACATGGTGTTATGTGCCTCAGGACACTAACTGCCACCTGTGTGATGGAATGCCTCGTCACGTCGCTACCTGAACAGCGGCGAGACGATGCTCTATATCAAATTGAATGCGTAATTTGCAGATGATAAACAGTTCACCCTCTTTGCATGAAATACTAATCACTGCTCATTTGTTCTATCATATATTAGCCTGTGATAGTTTAATAAGGATTTACGTATGGTGAGATGGTGTAACGATTTCCATGTTCAGGAGTGTATATTGTAATGGGTAAATCAGAATGGTGGTTAAGAAGGGAAGAGAGAGAGAGAGAGATGGAGAGGGAAGTAGGGAAAAGGAGAGTGAGGAAGAGAGAGAAGGCAGAAAATGGGCACACAATGAAATGATAATAAGCGGGCGAGGAATAGTATGTGGAGGGGAAGGAGGTGACCAAGGGCGTTGAGGAGGGATAAGGGAGAGGGCAAGGCTGGGGAAAGAAAGGAAAGAAGGGAAGGTGACTGAGTGAAGAGATTTGGGTGGCTATTAACGTCGAGGTCTTGATAGTCGATCATGGTAAAACGAGGTGAGTATGGAGCGACGCCGGAATAAAGGGGCAGAGGAAACGGGAGATCCCCGAGAAAACCCGCCAACCAGCGGCATCGTCCGGCACGATTCTCACATGTGAAAGACCGGGAAAGTCCCCACCGGGAATCAAACCCGGTTTACTTAGACGGTAGGCGAGTAGTCTAAACACTACACCACCATGGTCTCAAGAGTGGAAGGTGTCGAGTAACTACTCATTATTTCAAAACTACAGGAAAACTTATTGAAACTTATTTACCTCAGCTAACACTTCTTAATTTTACGGGGACGTCCCCCACTTGCCATTTAGGTTGGCAAAAAACCAAACTACTGCACTTGACCTAAACCGCAAATAAATTTGCTTTCTCTTAGTCTGCAAGAGGAACCTTAACCACTAGTTCAGTATGGGACTGCTAAGACACTAAATAAATTAAAATGATCATAAAGGATTATATATACTTGAAATTAATGAAAAGATTTAGCACTTTAGTTTATGGATATTTACTAAAAAAAAAAAAAAAAAAAACTCAACACAAGTAGTTTTACTTTTCCAGAAAATTCAAAACATTAACAAATAAATAACCTGGAAATTTAGGATAGCAATAAACAAAACAATATGGTACAAAAGGGAATGGACCTTCTGCCAAGACTTATAAACACCCACAATTTGTGTACTCCTTCAAATCACTTTTTAATACCGAAATATACTAAAAACATCGCGTTAACTAACCACCATGGTCGAGCAATTCTAATGATATGAAAACGTTGTCAACCCAATTCTCTAACTAACAAATTTACCAGCATACGTCGTAAGCAATACATACCATTAACATAGACTTAACTACTGAAAACTTATAGCAAAATGTGAGTATTTAAAACGTATGTTGAGTCCCCGAACCTACAGAAACTAACCGTCAGCGAAGTCATTCTTATCCTCAGTTCTTCTCTACATGCTGACTGCTGTAAAGGGCCCCTCCAGCCCTTAAGGTGGACTCACAATAGTTCTTCGCATCCGTCAGTCGTCCGTCCGGCAGTCATCCGTCAGTTGAGAGCGATTCACAACAATGCGTCGTCCGTCAATCTTTCTATACGGTAAAATTTCAGTGTGACAACTTAACGTCACGATATTTGTTTAGTTGGAGAAATATTTTGGTTAGAAATACATATTTAAGAAAAAAAATTGGGGAAATAAATTTTTACGTTGAAGGATAATGAACACAGATTCACCGCCTTGCATTTTATCTCAAAGTGCGTATTCACGTCTAAGGAATGTCGTTAGAAGGAAGTGGCACATCCGGCCGTCCGTCGAAAGTTAAAGTTTGGTAAATATTTGACGGATGGACGGATATAAAATAAAGTGGCTCAGCGATTGGTTGAAGATCACTTGACAAATCCAGATTAAATCTTTCCTTTTTCTGCTGACAATCTATCAGATATTGCAGGCTCTTCTTTTGTTTTTTTTCTTAGCAGAGAAAATAAGGCTTGGTTTCCATTTGTGTTTCTGAAATTGGGTTGAGTGCATGAAATTCGTGTGTTACTTTTACTGTTTTGTTTTGTTAAAGAGAAATTATGTCTATGGGAACACCAACTCCAGATATGGATATAACTACTGCAGGAAAATATTTCGATAGACATTTTAATACCAAACTGCATTTGAACAACAATATTTGTACTCCTTTTCACACAGAGTCTACGATCATCTGCTCGGTAACTGCATGACCAGAGTCCCGTGAGCTGCAGACCGCCAAGCTCATCGCTCCCGTCAAGCGACGCTCACCCTTCAGCCACTCGCACGCAGCCACGGCTCTCCACCCACACACGTGCTCACCAGCCCTCGCGGTGTGTCAACTAGTTCACGCACTACAGTCGAGCAGTTCTGTTATGCTAAGCACACACACACCATGCCAGAGTCGCCTGCACTTCCTGTCAGCCAAAGTTCACGTGAACATACAGCTGCAGCTTTGGCGAGGTCCGTAGCTGGCCTGCATGTCTGTCAGAACGTAGCCGCTCAGAGAAACCGAACTAAACCACACTTCAGCCATTAGGATTTTAAAAAATGGACTAACAAGTAAGAAAAAAATCTGAGAAAACCAATAAAAGTAATACATAACACTGCCTAATTTAAAATGCTACACAGTCAAAACAAAACTAAAATTACTAAAACACGAATAAAAATAACACAGTTACGCATCTGACGAAAAAGCAAAACCCAACAACTCGAAAACAGAAACATTTTATGGTAAAGCATGAGTAATACCAAAAAGCCAAAAAATTCCTCTATATAGGTGTTTTTCGGTGAGAAGAACACGATTATTTTAACTAAGCACGAATGTCTTTTTTACAGAATGCAGATTGGTCTAAAATATGGTCAAATATTGACTTTTACTTTTATTGATTTACTGAACAACTCATAATTTTCATGGCCCCAATACAGGGAACACTTTATAGTTTTTAATGCTTCACAGTACTCTGACATGATGCTGAGTTCAGGAATGCGAGGAGGTGACATGATGGGTTCACAACTCTGTAGACACAATTTATGAGACAATAGCCCAACGAGAATATAATAAATGTAGGCTGTTCACGGCAAATTTAGCACTTTTGAGATCCTAGTTACTTTTCCCCGTCAGTCATTTTTTATCTTTGAACCACCTTTTTATAAAAAATAAATATGACCAGCAAATAAGTAATAAACACAGTGTTCATATTCCACCGCACTTGGAAGTTTACGTCTAAGGCTAAAATAAAATATCTTTATTGACTATTATTTCGAATGAGAGGGCTTTCAAAAGTGCTAACTTTAGCGTGAATAGTCTATAGGAATGCTGGCTGCTCAGATGTCTTTGTGAGCAGTGCTGTGAGTGTCGTTGGTCAACCTCATGCTTGGCTTCACTCCTCCGTTCCTCCACGTCGTCCTGATGAGTTGATGATGGTTGTTTATAGGTAGGTGACTTGTGGTGCACCTACCTATGACCATGCACATTTCAATCATAGGGGACTTGTGGAGCATCTTTACTCACTAGTTTTAAGGGTCCAGCACCCCCGATAATTCCAAGAAGTGGCTTGGTCCATAATGCAAATAACATCTGTTATTTAATGAGTTTTATTAAACAGCTCACTTGGGCACACATATGATGTACTGTACATCCAACACTTTGAGCAGTCCCAGCTCACCAGCCTGCTGGCAGCATAAGCGCTAAGAAAGAGCGCGAAGCACACATAAGACAAATTAAATGTGAAATGAAGGTCCTGGAACACAAGAATCTGCAGGAGTGAGTGGCATGCCTCCAGGGAGAAATGAATGTACAATAAAGGTACCTATAATAAAGTTACTATTGTAGACTAACGGTGATTGGCGTGAAAAATAAGCGCAGGCCTAAGAGAGGCTGAACAGCACCAGAATTCGAGCCCACCTGGTCTCAGACTGTTGTCATTGGCGCGGGCTCAAAAGCAGGAAGTGAGGATGCTTACTAATGCAATGGAACAAAGAGATGTTCTCTTCACATCAAATAAACTCTTTATAACATATAAGAACACTTAAAAATTAGAAATAACCATGTAAATAATATAAATCACATAAGATGACCCTTCTACACTTCTAGGAAATAACATATCAATTTTATTTTAAATATACCTGCATTTGGCTATCTTTCTCAGTCTGTAGGAGGTTTAAGCTGTAAAGAAAAGGAAATGGATAGATAAATGATTATAATTTTTTTTTGTATTTCACTCGATTCATGTGCATGGCCTGTTAAGTTGGTACGTGTAAAGCATAATTAGAAATAATTATATAGTTAGTTGAGGCCTGTATTATAATATACAAATATTTGAGTAAACGAACATGTTAATTAGATTAATATAATTGGATATAAAATAATATACGTAATCTTAACCTTTAATTTTTAATGAAATGTAAACGATGGCAAGGGCAGTTATAGAGAATCATTTATTTAAGTATTAAATATATTAAAATTGTAATTTAATAATTTTAATGGTGTTTATTAGCTGTCTAATAAATTATTATTGTAAAACACGATATATACACATAATATACATGAGTTCGTGTTAATATTTTAAATAGTACTGTTGGTTAATTTATAAATACGACATTTTATGATGTATTAAATAAGGGAATGATTTGATATATAATTGTATTTGGCTATAAAATTGTTTTATAGGAACTAGTATATGCTGTAATGAGAGGCAGAAAGTACTAAATGAACTCCATAACGGTTGGGAGGGCTGAGCGAGGGACGGCTCTCGTTAAATGCCCGCCCTCCCCCCGGATCGTGAGACCTTTTTTTTTTGCGCCAAGCTACCATCTCGTCACTGAGTTGCGCCATCAGGCACTGCAGGATAGGGTGGAAGGGCAAACCCAGCGAGGCCGCATAACGTGAGGACCCAGCTAAATGTGTAGTAAGTCACTCTTTGTGAGGCTGGATTGATATCAGGTTGTCGCTGCTAGGTGTTGTCGACGTTAGAACAGAATGGGGAAAGAATACGCACTTAGTATTTAGACCCAAATGTTTGCTGTGTAAATAAAGACAAGAGCAATCTATTACTTATAATTAGGGCCGCCTTTTTTTTACGGAAAGATTTACGCGAAGGCTGGACTCCAATGTCTTATGGCATGTGTGCAGTTTTCCGTTGGTTGATGGCCACTTGTTCTGCGCATTTTGTTTTGGTAGTGAGGCAAGTGTTGAATGAAACGTTTCCAAGCCGGTTGTTAGAGCATGGTGGTGTTGCAAGATGGCCAGCTTGCTCCCCCGTCCTCACACCTCTTAATTTTTTTTCCTGTGTGGAACACTGAAAGAAAGGATGTACAGCACGGTTTCTACCACGCCAGAAGACATGCAGGAACGCATTGTGGCAGCTTGCAGAGGTATTATGCCAGAAACACTTCAGGCCGCTCGTCACTCACATGTGCGTTTACAGATGTGTATTGCTGTCGATAGCATACACATCGAGCACATACTGTGAAAAGACCTAATGTGAAGCATTACAGCCATATATGTGCTCTTTTGTACTATGCATGAGGATGTGATTGCATTTCTCCTTACATTGTTTGTCCTATTCTTGTTTTGCATCTGTACGCACTCGTTACTCAATACAGTTAATGACTAGGAAACAAATCTCCTGAATTACTTTGGTATCTCAATAAAATGCAATGTATTGATATCAGACTTGCACTCACATTGCCCTCCTTCCTTCCGTTGCGGTGCTCTCCTCTGTCCAATATCGCATTCCATGCCCCTTGCCCAATTAAGGTAAGCGCTACGCTGCTATAAGGAAGTTGTCGTGCCAGGATGAGTCACGGCGCGTGTCGCTTGCTTACAGCTGTGAGTACAGGTCCACTGCCGCATGCTACCGGCCNACACTTCAGGCCGCTCGTCACTCACATGTGCGTTTACAGATGTGTATTGCTGTCGATAGCATACACATCGAGCACATGCTGTGAAAAGACCTAATGTGAAGCATTACAGCCATATCTGTGCTCTTTTGTACTATGCATGAGGATGTGATTGCATTTATCCTTACGTTGTTTGTCCTATTCTTGTTTTGCATCTGTACGCACTCGTTACTCAGTACAGTTAATGACTAGGAAACAAATCTCCTGAATTACTTTGGCATCTGAATAAAATGCAATGTATTGATATCAGACTTGCACTCACATTGCCCTCCTTCCTTCCGTTGCGGTGCTCTCCTTTGTCCAATATCGCATTCCGTGCCCCTTGCCCAATTAAGGTAAGCGCTACGCTGCTATAAGGAAGCGGTCCCGTCAGGATGAGTCACGGCGCGTGTTGCTTGCTTACAGCTGTGAGTACTGGTCCACTGCCGCATGCTACAGGCTCACTTAACTTAATCATATTGGCACATTATTTCTTGGCGTTTCTGTGTTACTTTCCATTGCATATGCTATATCACTGAATTCCTCTTTGCACGTGCATTTAGATGCTGTTGAAATAAATGTATGTTTCCAGAGGAAACATCATATGTGGTTTAATTATTTCTGTCCATTCTGGTGTTACGAATAGTTACTATGTGGCAAATTACTTGTCCCCATTCATAATTTCATTTAACGAAAACCGCATTTCGTGATTGCAACCGTTCCGGACATTTTGGAGGTGTCCACGTTAGGGAGACCATCGTGCATATTTTTTGTAACTTTTTACTGTGCTGTTTTTTGACTCTATTTTGCTCTTATAACTTTCCAGTGTTGTATACGTATTTATTTTCTCGTCCATAGGTTACTTGTTTTTTAAAGTATTTTTTTGAGTTCAGTCTTGTTTTTCCATGACAGACATCTGCATCGCAATGGCGAACGTCCAAAAATCTCCATCTAAAAATGTTGATCCATTGAACTTTAAATAAATTGTGTTTTTTTTTTTACATAAATGTCAATATTTTTCCTGCAATGATGTTTATGTTAACACATTGCGAACATGTACTTTTACTCCCACTGGTGGGGTAAGAGTTCGCAGCTAACCAGAAACACATAAGAAAAAAAATAATAACTAACTGAGTTGAAAATTGTCTTACAGATAGTTAAAACGCAAGGTTATTAGAAAATGACAATGGAAAAACAGATAAACAGATTACATCGAAAACCTTTTATTCCAATTGCTAGGAAAAATATTTGGTATCTTTAAACAGTTATCGTGAATTGGAAGCACCTTTTCTTTATAAGCAGATTATTCTCCGTGCCATCACTCTTTGCCATCTTTATACATTATCCAATCTTTGCGTGGAGGATCTGTGTCTCTCTCGTCACACCCTAGACAGAGCAGTATGACTTCTGTTTCACTTGCCTTTTTTTTTTTTTTTTTTTTTTTTTTTTTTTTTTTTTACACATTTTGGAGCGTAATCATTAACACGCCTTTACATATGAACAACTCCAAATTCCTGAAAAATGCATAAATCATAACTAATTAAAAATAAACGCAATGGCACCATGAAAAAGTATAATATGAGTATAATAACAAAAAAGTAGGGAATATCATTATACATATTTAGTAGGTTGAGCTACTTTTTCTAGAAATAGTATTTTTTAATTACACCGTCTACTTAGTAGTCATCTAAACGCAAGTGATCCTTAATTGTTTAAGTCTCTTACGCAGAGCTGCCTCTCATATTCCAAAATTAGTAGTGATTCTATGTTCCGCAAGTCTCTGTTGAGCTATTACCAACGTCTCCGGAGTACACAGTTTTCGATTCGTTTTCGTCTAATAATTCCTCCAACATTATGCACCAATTAGTCTATCAGAGGTTGCACTGAATGCATTGTGATTAAAATCATAATAGAAGTGTGTTTCTTATTCGATGAATATTTTTTAACTACTGTAATTAAAGTTCACGTGGAAAAAAAGTGATAACTGCGATCTTTTACCACATTTAAACATGCATCCATCTTCTCTACAGTACAGATGTCCACTTCCAAGGACGTGGTGCTATCTAAGAATAACAATATGAACTTTCTGTTTATCACGAGGCGCACCAAATGCACTAGATCTGAAACTATAGTACATTACTATTTGCAGTTACTTTTTATTACGAAATACTGTATACAAGAAATAAAAGTATTACATCAAGAAGATGAAAAATGGAACTTATCTCATTGCTTCGTTGCCATCCACATAAGCAAGCTATTCCTACATGCATGGGTTGGTTCACAATAAAAAAAATAATAGGCACAGACGAAAAAAAAACATTCGTACGACCTGAAATATTGTGCGGATCTACTTCACAATTGAATGCTCATGTATTATTTTTGTCAATGAAATTTTGCGACAAGTCTGACGTCAGTGGGCAGTGTTGGTTCGTATTCCTTCACCCCTACAACATGCAAACTGAGAAAACAAGTTGTTCCGTTACCTGTCAAGAGCCGCATCTGTGTGCATCATGGTCTCTCTACTTCCGGAAAATCTCGCCCATGAACTTTAAATGGGCTAGAGCACAAATATGTCGTGCGTTGATGTCACATTGGCGTGAATTTCTGGCAGAAACGTGCCACAAGTTAGGTTAAATAGCTAAAAGATTTTCAACTGCGAAATTCATTGGTGTAGTAGTGAGGAATAGGGCATTCAGCCTCAACGGCTGTAACTGGGGGAGTGGGGACACACTTTCCAAATTTGAAAATGACGTAATTTTTCCCTTTTCCCTTTTTACCATCGAAATTCCCCTCTACCCCCTCAAAAAACGTTAAAATTTCCTTTTTCACCTAAAAATTTCCCGAATTTCCCTCAAAATTTTCTAAATTTTTTACAACGAGACTGGTTTGCACAATCCGGATGGAGCCGGCTAAAAATTGTGCAGTGTCAGCCGGAATGTGCAAGCAGGTATGCAAGACTCTCGTCTCTGATTGGCTACGCGAGGCTCTCGAAGCCGGAGTCGAGGGGAATTGTACTCGTGGGGCGTCGTCCGGGGAGCCAGCGGCGATCTTGGATTCAAATAGGCGGTTTTACCCGAGTCTTACCAAATCCCTTCCAAGACACCACGACTGATCCCTACTTCATGCTCTTGCATTCCATTATAGGGAATTTTCTCCGAGTCTTCCCAAATCCCTGCCACGACTACCAGACTGGTTCCTACTTCATGCTCTTGCATTCCATGATAGGGAGTTTCCTCTGAGTCTTCCCAAATCCCTGCCACGACTACCAGACTGGTTCCTACTTCATGCTATTTCATTCCATGCTAGGGGTTTTTCTCAGAGTTTCCCCAAATTCGATTATCATTTAATTCCTTTCTACTAGATCGTAAACGTCATGCGCTTGCATTCAAAATGAGGGTTTCTCAGAGTCTTCCCAAATTCGATGAACATTAATTTACTTCCTACTAGATCGTATACTTCATGCTCTTGCATTCCAAACTGGAGGATCCCTGCGACGATGCCCCGACTGGCCCCTGGGTTGTCTCAGAGTCTTCCCAAATTATATTATAATTTAATTCCTTCTTACTAGAACGTAAACGTCATGCTCTTGCATTCCATGCTAGGGTGTTTTCACCGAGTCTTCCCAAATCCCTGCCACGATGCTCCGACTGGTCTCTACTTCATGCTCTTACATTCCATGCTAGGGGGTTTCTCCGAGCCGCGGTGGTGTGGTGGGTAGACGACTCGCTTCTTGGGGGCTGCGGTGACATGGTGGGTAGACGACTCGCTTCTTGGGGGCTGCGGTGACATGGTGGGTAGACGACTCACTTCTTTGGGGCCACAGTGAGGTGGTGGATAGACGACTCCACCTTCCTGGGACCGCAGTGATGTGGTCTTGGGGCCACGGTGGTGTGGTGGGTAGACGAGTAATTTTTTGGGAGTCACTGTGGTGTGGTGGATAGATTACTCGCTTATTGGTAGATACCTAAAAAATTCGCGGATTCATTTCGGTACAACCTTGAATTGAAACACATGTATCTTAACGTTACTTCTACAATTGGCTCACGACCTATTTGACCTGCGAACAAAAAAATTGAAAATTTTACATTGACCTTGACCTTTGATCGCCGCCATGAAATTCTCGAGGAAAATATGAATTTGACCTTGACATTGACTTCCAAAAAATTGCAGAAACATCGTTACAACTTCCCGTCTGAAGACGGGAGCATGTTCTCGTCTTCAGCTCCGACGATGTCGAATCGCTTCGCCATCGTCGAAGCCGAGAAGTTCTTACGATTTTTCTTGGATTTTTTTGGAGGTCAAGGTGAAAGTCAAATTCATATTTTCCTCGAGCATTTCATGGCAGCCATCAAAGGCCACGGTCAAACTTTCAATTTTTTGTTCGAGGTTCAAGGTCAAGGTCAAATTCATTTTTTAAATAATTCCATGGCGGATATCAAAGGTCAAGGTCAAGGTAAAATGCTCAAACATTTGTAAAAAATTAGATTTTCGGCAGATATTTTGTCAGCCAGAACGCAAAACGTCATTCTCTTGCATTCCATCAGGGAGTCGTCACAGGGACGACCCTCGCTTGTAATGCAAGAGCATGAAGTAGGGACTCGTTGGGGCGTCGTCGCAGGCTATGATTGTTTTTATAAACATAATATAAATTTTTACCCTTTGTGACATGGTTTCTACTGTTGCGAGTATCTGTCTTGCATCTGTACATATATACAACACGCAAAGGTGAGTGTTCTGCATTCTGCACGACGGAATTCAGTCATGTGTGCCGACATTAGTGCTCCTAGCGCGAAACATTGGTAATGCAAACGATGTTGACATCCCCCCCCCCCTGACAGGTGGCAGGGGAAATGTAAATGGCTGAAGGCTAACGCAACCCTATCAGACCCTGGGCTTCCTCTCTAGCAGCCGACTGGAGAAGCGAATATGTAGAAAGCATCTGTGTGTATTGCTCAAGCATTCCCACAGATAGGGAACTGAGTTCGAGACTTGACACTATACAAAAACTAATAATTCTCTTTTAAACTTAGACGAATTCTGTTTTTTTTACTCTCTAATGATGGCGGCGAACTTAATGCCAGTGTGGGTTAAGATAATAGAATAATATATAAATAATTTATACACTTTTATCTTAATTTATAGCCTTATCATAATAAGTTTACATATCATTATTTGATACATGCTCAAAATATTCTTCATTCAAGCGATACATTTATGGCAAGCATTTTTGCCTCATGCTCTACCATTCCAACTAGGTTTCCTCATGTTCCTTCCAGCATCCTTTCATCCAATGTCCTAGTGGTGATGAGTCTTGTATAAAAAATTCATATATATAATTATAATGTAAACAAGTCAAACATATCCATGGGTTACATTAAAAACAGGCATGTGTTAATATAGGAATGGTGTATGGAAGGAATATGAGAAAACTAAGGTGGCATGTCAGAGCATGCGTCACGTCTCCGTCAGGATGTTAGGTGAAAGGAGACCGGAAGGAATATGGAAAAGTCAAGGTGGAATGGTAGNCATATCCATGGGTTACATTAAAAACAGGCATGTGTTAATATAGGAATGGTGTATGGAAGGAATATGAGAAAACTAAGATGGAATGACAGAGCATGAGACAGATCGCCATCCGGATATCTGGTGATAGGAGACCGGAAGGAATATGAGAAAATCAAGGAGGAATGGTAGAGCACGAGTCTCGTCTCCCACCAGGACGATAGGTGAAAGGCTTCCAGAAGGAATATGAGAAAACTAGTGTGAAATTGATGTTGTACTGATCAGGATGGTCTGGTCTTGTCTAGCATCATTTAAAGCATCGTACAGCACCCGACGCTTGTGTAATATGTAATGGCTGGTTCGTAAGTGTGTATAACTTGTTTACTTTACAATTTATTTTTATATCTGTTTTGCCTCGGTATGTAGCAGTGCCAACCTTGTCGCTCTCCATACTTCACGACTCTGACATAGTATTTTTACTTTAGTCTAATGCTATCTGTATTGCTTGTTGCATGGTGGAATTTGTATGTCTCTGAAAGCATAGCTCGGATGGAGGATGTATGTGAGAAAGAACTTTTTCTATTTTGCTGTACTAATCAAGGCAATCACGCCAGTTTTCAGACTCGCAGTGTTGTCTAGAATCGAGTGATGCGCTGTAAAGTGCTCGTCACTTGTACACTACATATTAATTGGTATGTGATAATAACTTCTTTCCTTTTCTTTTTATGTCTACTGGTATCAGCGTTTCGAGAGTGTATTTTTTTTGGTCTAACCTAATGTACAGTGTTCGTTGCGTGTGCAATATGCAGCGGCCGGTAGGAGTTTATAACTATTTAACTATACATTGTTTTAAATATCTAATAATATATATGTATATATACATATATATCAGTGACATAGACTCTTGCATGACCACTAGTTAACATACACTATGTTTAGTAGCAAGCATAGCATGCCTGCGCTCGTGTGTGTGTACGTGTGTGTGCGTGCATGCATGTGAATGAGCATATGCGTGTGTGTGTGATCTGTATGGATATACTGCACGCATAGGTGAGTANCATGTGTGTGTGATCTGTATGAATATACTGCATGCATAGGTGAGTGTTCTGCATGTCGGAATTCAGTCATGTGTGTCGATATGAGTTCTCCTAGTGGCCGTCATCGGTAACATAAACAATGTTGGTGGCAGGGGAAAAGAAGATGGGTGAAGGCTGTTGCAACCCTAGAAAACGCTGGTCGTGCACTCTAGCGGTCGACTGGAGAAGCGAAGATGTCGAGAGCGTCTGTATGTATTGCACAACCATTCGTCTATAGAGAACAGAGTTCGAGACTAGGAACTATACAAACAACTATTAATTCTCTTCCTGTCTTTGACAAAATCTGCTATTTTTTCTTTTCCTAGTGATTTACGTGAAACTAATATTAGTGTTGGTTGTGATAAATGAATAACATTGAAATATTTTATATACTTTTACTTTTTTTTTTTTTACAGACTTGAGAGACGAGTAATTATTTCTCATAAAAACGGTATTATTCCAGCGTGGACGCAGTACGTGTGAGAGTGTGTGTGCGGGTGACAGAGTGTGCACATGTGCATGCGCGCGCGTATGTTTGTGTGTGCGCATTTGTGTGTGCATACATGTGTCCATGTGCGCGTGTGTGCGCGTGCATACATGTGTGCGCGAGGCTGTGTATATGCATGTGGGTGTGTGCATGCGAGCGAGTGTGTTCATGCGTGCGCGCGCATGCACATGAATGTGTGTGCGCATGCGTGTGCGTGTGCGTGCGCGTTCATGTGTGTGTGTGTAGAGGGGATGTTTAATGAGACTGGATGTCTCGTCTCTCAGAGCCTACATATCCAGAAGATTGTGACATTCAGCGTACATGTTACTTGATGTTTGTTTATGACTTGTCCAGCGGCTGTGACCTTCAGTGTACATGGCACTTGCACCTTGTTAATAATAAGTATCTCACCCTACATACTTGACGACTGCAGTCTCCAGAGTACATAGTAATTGTTATCATTCAAATAATGTATCTCCCTACATAACCAATAGATAAGGGTTACATTAAAACACGTATATGTTAATATAAGAAAGGTGCATGGAAGGAATATGAGAAAACTAAGGTGGCATGTCAGAGCATGCGTCGCGTCTCCGTCAGGATGTTAGGTGAAAGGAGACCGGAAGGAATATGGAAAAGTCAAGGTGGAATGGTAGATTATGAGACTATAACCTGCCAGGATGTCAGGTGAAAGGTGCTCAGAAGGAATATGATAAAACTGAGGTGGAATGGTTGTTGTACTGATCGGGGCGGTCTGGTCTTGTCTAGCATCGTCTAATGCACCTTATGGTACCTGAAACTTGTGCAATATATCCTGGTTGGTGATTGTTTATAACTTGTTTTCTTTACCTTTTTTTATTAAATTTTTTATATCTGTTTTGCATCTGTATGAATGTACTATACGTATAGGTGAGTGTTCTGCATGCTGGAATTCAGCCATGTATGTCGACATGGTGCACCGAGCGACTGACAACTGTAACGCAAACGATGTTGACGCCCTTCCTGACAGATGGCAGGGGAAACGAAGATTGCTGAAGGCCTTCGTGGTTCTAGCAGATGCTGTGTGACTTTGGAGTATGACATAACTCTCTCTCAGCTAGTGTTCTGTGTCATCCGATCAACTTGCCAAGACCTGCACGGTGCTCATGTCGCTGGCTGACCATCTGAGCTGCCTCACATATTCCCTGGCATACGACAACGGTCGCGTTCCGCTCCTAGTGTTGTACATTAAATGCAATGGGTTCGTTTCAGTTGGTTTATAAGGAAGGGGTTTGCTAGTCTGTTGTACTGAGCAGCACAGTCTGGTATTGTATATCATTCGTTCATTTTTTTTCATTTTATAACTGGTTGTTAGGGGTTACCTATGTTAGCTATGACACGAACTGTTGACCCTTGTGTAGTATTGACGATAATCGTTTATATTATCATATAAGTATTTGTACAGTTATACCAAGACTATGTGCGTCATGTATGTATTACATGATTATATATACTGTTTTTTCTTGCATTTCTTAGTTTACTATAAGT
Source organism: Clitarchus hookeri (assembly GCA_002778355.1). Classification (NCBI taxonomy): domain Eukaryota; kingdom Metazoa; phylum Arthropoda; class Insecta; order Phasmatodea; family Phasmatidae; genus Clitarchus; species Clitarchus hookeri. The sequence continues at coordinate 330,037 of NQII01000618.1, read as the reverse complement.
TATTCAACCTGAATTTTATTTTAGTGTATGTTTTCATATTTATTTGGTTCAGAAATCATAGTTAACTATGCTTATATGAACGCTTATAACATATGTATACATATATCCATGTAGTTATTTTCGTTGTCGGTAGGGAGTGCTTCTTTGTGTATTGCTCAAGCATCCCATCGATAGGGAACTGAGTTCGATACTTGACCCTATACAAAAACTATTAATTATCTTTCAGACTTTGACAAAATCTAGTTATTTTCCTAGCAGTGGAGGTGAACTTATATTATCGAGGGTTAAGGTAAATGAATAACCTAGCAATAATTTATATACTTTACCTTTATTTACAGTCATGACATAATAAGAATACATAATCATATTTGACACATGCTCAACATATTCTTCATTCAAGTGGTACATTTATGGTAAGAGTTTTTGCAAAACAATTTCTGTTGTGAGCATTCAAGCTACTCTTATTAGAATATAAAATACAACAGTTAACACATGGTAACATCTTGTAGAGTGTGGCAAATATGCAGTTGCTATCTTCATGATGTTTGTTTCTGGTGCGCTTACTGAATGTCTTGCCAAAATACATGCACTCGCTTCCCGATAAACGATAAACATGTCCTTTGCACTTCTTGTTATGTCTATACAGATTATCACTGTGGGTAAACACATCATCGCAGTTATCATAGTGGAACACTTTGAATGCTGGGCTGAACATGCAATGAGCGCTTTCATGGCGACGTGCATTATAACATTTACTAAATGTATTTCCACAATAGTGACATTGATATCGTAATGCTTGCAACGTCTCTTCAGAATCTCTTGCTGTTGTTAGTGTTACAGATGGTATGTCTTCGACCATGGATCCAATTTTCATATTGTAGCAGAGTACACAATCGCAGTAGTGAAAATGATACTGTATTGCTTGTAAGGTCTCTTCAAGGCTTCTTGCTGCTGCAAATGGTAAATCTTCCACATTGTTTCCATCTTAATATTGTAGCAGAGTACACGTTCGTGGTAGATAAATGTAGTAATAGTAGTAACAATGTGCTTTCCTCCACCACTCTCGACAACGAAATAACGTTCATTTTACATGATGCTTGCTTATATGTGCTTATAAGTATTTTCCTTTTCAATTTTTTTTATGTCGGTTCGAATCAGAGTATGGTCATGTTGACCTTATCGATCTCTTACATTACAACTGAAATTTCTTCATCTAAAATAATGCAATGTTTACGTTGCTTACGCAATATGCTACAATATACACTGAAGAGCAAAAAAATCTGGCACACTTGCCTAATTTTGTGTAGGGTCCCCCGCGAGTACGCATACCTGCCGAGAAAATTGGGACTGTAGGGAAAGCAGTGTTTAGAAGAACACATAAAATACTGAAAGTAAAATGCTCCAGTGAGAATCGAGATGCCACAGCTGGGGAAAGAAGGAAGACCTCCATTACAGAAATTCAAGAATTACCATCACAAAAATAAATGACCGATCGTCGTTTATGCAGAATTCGAGTCCTTGCTCAAACCCATTCAGCCGGGCGCACTGGATCCCAACTACTAATACATGTACTCCTACCAAAAGCACAAACTGTACAGCTATTGTATGTACGTGCAAGTCAATAATAATGTAATTCCCGAATCGCTAACTACGTCACTGCCTAAAGAACTAGCACTGTATAGGGAGCCATATGCGGAGAAGGATTTCAAGGAAGTGAGAGTGGATATTGACAATACAGTCAAAGGTATTTACGCCACTGCAAAGCAAATGATGCCACTCACACCAACTGAAAAGGCAAGCTACTCACGGGCAACAAAATGCTGCTACTGCAAATTAGAGCTCATAGTAGAAAATTACAAGGGGAGAGTCAATGAGCACTTCATCGGATGGTACATTGAGCATGCATGCACCAACTGCAATCTGCTGTGCCGAAGATCGAAGAAATTCGTTTTCTTCCACAATCTAGGCTAAGACGAGAGTTTCATTACTAGGCAGCTGGGATACATATGAAAGACATCTTGATCATTCCACACATGAGCGAGAATAGACTCACTTTCTCGAAGCAGATGGGAGAACCATTTTTTTTGGTGAAGTTTGTCAATACATTGCGGTTCATGGCCCGAAGTCTGGCATCCTTGGCCGAGTACATGCAGCCTTACAATTTTAACAACACGGCGTAATTCATTGGGCATACTAAACTGCCACTCGTCATATGTAAAGGCGTGTTTCCATACCTTATGTAGATAGTTGGGTGAAGTTGGACGAGCAGCAGTTGCCCCCGAAAGAGGCATTCCACAACCGGCTGACCAGCACCGGCATCACTACCGAAAATTACGCTTATGCCCAGGCGGTATGAGAAACATTCAACTCTGCAAACCTGTGAAAGTATTCTAACTTGTACCCGACGATAGATGTGCTCTTTCTGGTTGATGTCTTTGAAAATTTCAGGAACTTGGTATTTCCATGTACAAGCTCGACTGTGTTCACTATGGCAGTACCCCGGGGTTCGTTTTCGACGTATTACTTAAGGTATTGGGTGTAAAGCTGTCGCTACTCACCGATTACGACATGCATATGTTTATTGAAGAAGGAATCCGTGGTGGTGTGGCACAGTGCGCCAAACGGCATGCAGTATCGAATAATATTTACACACCCGAGAAATACCATCCCAGCATTCCGACCACATTCCTGCAGTATTTGGAGTCCAACAACATTTACGGATGAGCCATGTCGTTACCCTTGCCAGAACGAAACTTCAAGCGGGTTGGCACAGACATTGACATCATGGGCGTGCCTGACCATAGTAACACTGGGTGCATGTTAGATGTTGATGTCGAGTACCCTGCAGCCCTGCAAGCAGCACATAAGAACCTGACTTTCCTACCTGTCAACGAGTGTCCCCTTGGCTCCAAGCATCCGAAACTGATGACTCTCGAAGACAAAAATAATTGTATCGTCCACTGCCATTTCCTTTACCTGTTCCAGCAATATTCTATGTGGGTACTTGACTACGAAACCTTGTTTAACATTCTGCGAGTCCATTACTATCAAAACAGATGGGGCTAAAAACCACAGATAAAAAGGCATATATATGTCTTTTACTCGATATATTGGTCTCGCAGTCAACATATACAATACAACACAACACAGGGCCATNATTACTATCAAAACAGATGGGGCTAAAAACCACAGATAAAAAGGCATATATATGTCTTTTACTCGATATATTGGTCTGGCAGTCAACATATACAATACAACACAACACAGGGCCATATATATTAATTTGTTATGGTGCGGTGGTTAGACCACTCGCCTTCTATCGGCTCTCAAGACTCCGATGTTAAGAACCACCAAAATCTCTTTACTCACTCACCTCTTACCTTGATAAACTGAGTTTGATAACCCATAATCCACTTTAAATTTTTAATTTGTGAGAAAATACTGTGCACATAGCCATTGACAACCAGGTTTAAATGCAATAATTTATTTTCCTCCACCATGTCATTTCAATACAGCTGCAGCCATATTTCGTTTCACATTCACTGGTGCTCACTGTTAGGCACAGTCCAACTCTCTACCATAATATAACCGTGGCACATAAACTCTCCAAACTTCCCTTTATGTGAATATTTTCATATCTAAACAGCTATGTTTTGCATGCAGAAGAACGTCTCTTTTAATCTACAAAATGCATTTCTTTAGAAAAAAATTATTTAAATAACACAGTATTTTTTTTTGTAATACCAGTGCTTATATTTTACAACAAATGCGCCACTCTAGAAAAATTATTTTATTTGAAATCTCTAGTTTTTATGGGTTGAAACGACATCTCATACATTATATACCAAAAAATTAATCTAAGGAAACACTTCGCCTACTCTCAGAGCAGGAATGTGGTGTTACATACCAGAAAGAAAAGAAAGCAATATGCCATAAAAATATTTTGGAATGAAATTATTTAGACATACCATTCATGACATTAAGGTGATTATGATCCCGAAAATGCATTGATAAAATAGGCATCAATCAGTGTTACCTTAAACATCTGTGCAGCGATGATGTCCAGTCACATACATACATAAGATAATAACACTATAACTTCGTTACACCATCAGCTTAAATATGCCCATGCTTACAAAGTTCGAAAATTTCAAATTCATACATCAATAACTACTTATTATAAAACCGGGATATTAAATTAATCCTTAATCCCCTATGAATATGTAATTGAAAAAAAAAAAAAAGATCCTTCTGCATAAACCACGATGCCCTGTCATCCCAAGAGAGTAGATAGAAATGGCCGGTAATGGCACACCTGACGCCTGGCAGGAATCAGGGAGCCGCCGATTTTTCCCCTTTTTCCCTCGAAACTTCCCTAATTTCCCTCAAAATATTATTCTTTTAAATGACTCCACAATGTGGCTAAATTACTCATTTTAGGGCAATGAGGGGCTGAAGAGCTGAGAAGCCTACTCATAATCGACCCATAACATACTTCAAGCTCTGGCACTCACAGGGTGCCGTGGTGGCGCAGCAGATAGAGGACATGTTAAACTTCACCCCCTTGTATTCCAAGCTGGGAGGGTTATCGCAGAGTCTCTTTAAATACGATGTAAACTACAAATATACATTTAAGCCCTATGCGAACTTATAAGCAAAGTTGGCTACTATTTAAGATGAACTCGTCAAATTCATAACACAGGCATCGACGCAGACAAGGAAAATTAACAAATAGACATTTAAGCCCTATGCGAACTTATAAGCATAGTTAACCATAATTTCCGAACCGTTTATGATGCACTCGTTAAATTCATATCATAGGCATCGACGTAAAAAAAAAACGAAAATTAACAAATATTTATATAAGCCCTATGCGAACTTATAAGCATAGTTGGACGTAATTCCCTAACCATTTAAGATGTAATAGTCTAATTCGTAACATAGGCATCGATGCCAACAAGGCAATTTAAAAATAGTCATTTAAGTCCTATGCGAACTTATAAGCATAGTTGGCTGTAATTGCCGAACTGTTTAAGATATAGACATCAAAATCATAACATAGTATCGACACAGACAAGGAAAATTAACATATAGCCATTTAAGTCCTATGATAACCTATAAGCATAGTTGATCATANTAATTCCCTAACCATTTAAGATGTAATAGTCTAATTCGTAACATAGGCATCGATGCCAACAAGGCAATTTAAAAATTGTCATTTAAGCCCTATGCGAACTTATAAGCATAGTTGGCTGTAATTGCCGAACTGTTTAAGATATAGACATCAAAATCATAACATAGGTATCGACACAGACAAGGAAAATTAACATATAGCCATTTAAGTCCTATGATAACCTATAAGCATAGTTGATCATANGGTATCGACACAGACAAGGAAAATTAACATATAGCCATTTAAGTCCTATGATAACCTATAAGCATAGTTGATCATAATTCCCGAATCGTTTAAGATGTACTCGTAAAAATCATTACATAGGCATCGACAACAACAAGGAAAGTTAAGAAATAGTCATTTAAGCCCTATGCGAACTTATAATCATAGTTGGCCATAATTCCCGAAATGTTTAAGATGTACTAATCAAAATCATAACATAGGGAATGATGCCAATACGAAAAAATTAACATATTATAAGCATAGTTGGCAGTGATTCCCGAACTGTTTAAGTTGTAGGTGCCAAATTAGTAACATAGGCATCAATGCCAACAAGGAAAATTAACAAATAGTCATTTATGCGCTTTGCTAATTGATAAGCATTGTTGGCTGTAATTCCCGAATCGTTTAAGATATAGATGCCAAATTCTTAACGTAGGCGTCGACACAGGCAAGGAAAATTAATAAATAGTCATTTAAGCCCTATGCTAACTTATAAGCATAGTTGGCCATAATTCCCGAACTGTTTAAGATGCAGGCGCCAAATTCATAACATGGGCATCAACACCAACAAGGAAAATTAACAAATAGTCATTTAAGCCCTATGCGAAGTAATAAGCATAGTTGGCTGTAATTGCCGAACCGTTTAAGATATAGACGTCAAAATCATAACATACGTATCGACACAGACAAGGAAAATAACAAATAGCCATTTAAGCCCTATGCTAACCTATGAGCATAGTTGATCATAATTACCTAACTGTTTAAGATGTAGGCCCCAAATTCATAACATAGGCCTGGATGCCAACAAGGAAAATTAACAGATAGTCATTTAAGCCCTATGCTATCTTATAAGCATAGTTGACCATAATTCCCGAACCATTTAAGATGTAGATGTCAAATTCGTAACATATGCATCGACACCATGAAGGAAAATTAACAAATAGTCGTTTAAGCACTATGCGAACTTATAAGCATAGTTGGCCTTAATTCCTGAACTGTTTAAGATGTGGTGGTCAAATTCATAACATAGTTATCGACACCAGACCCACATACCCTAACATAAAGGGTGATGCGAAACAGTGCAGCAAAGTGCGTGAGACATAAAGCACAACACTGTACACTTCAATGACACAGGCGTTTTAATATAATGTATGGTGCCGAACACTTCAACAACTCATACACCCTAACATAAAGGGTGATGCCAAACACTGCGACGAAGCGCATGAGGCATAATACACACCCCTGTACACTTTAACGGAGCAATCATTTTAATATATAGGGGTGATGCCGATCACTTCAACAATGCACGAGCAACCTAACATAAAGGGTGATGCCAAACACTTCAACGATGGACCCTAACATATACACACACAAACACACACTTACCCAAACATATGTGTGCTCACACATGCACTTACCCAAACATATACGTGCACAAACACACACTAATATAAACATATATGCACACACACATATGCACTTACCCAAACATATATGTGCTTAAACATGCACTTACCCTAACATATATGCACACACACATGCACTTACCCTAACATATATGTACAGACACACTTACCCAAACATATATGTATACAAACATGTACTTACCCAAACATATACATTCACACATGCACTTATCCAAACATATATGAGCACAAACACATACCTAACCAAACATATATGCACACAGACATGCACTTACCCAAACATATATGTGCGCACACACACATGCACACACACACTTACCCAAACATATATACCCACAAACATGCACTTACCCAAACATATACATGCACAAACACATACTTACCCAAAAATATGCACACAAACACGCACTTACCAAAACATAAACGCGCACAATCACACACTTATTTGAACATATACGAGCACAAACATGCACTTACACAAAGATATACATGCACAAACTTGCACTTACCCAAACATATACATGTACACACACATACACTTACCCAAACATGTACGTACACAAACATGCACGTGCCCAAACATATGTACACACACATGCAAACACCCATACATATATGTGTACAAACATACACATAAACCAGTTGCTGAAGATAAGAGCTATTNACATGCAAACACCCATACATATATGTGTACAAACATACACATAAACCAGTTGCTGAAGATAAGAGCTATTTGAAGTTGGGACAGAAGAAACGTAGATTAAAACCTAATAGTTTAGCGCTTCATCACAGTGTTCAGTGTCGCCCTTTATGTTAGGGTGTGTGCATCGTTGAAGTGTTTGGCGCCATCCTTTACATTAAAATGTTCGCGTCGTTGAAGTGTGCGGTAGCATCCTTTATGGCGTGCACGCATCATCGCAGTGTTCGATGTTGCTCTTTGTTTGGGGTGCATGCATCGCTGCAGTGTTTGGCATCGCCCTTTATGTTAGGGTGCGTGTTGAAGAGTATGGCATCATCATTTTATGTTAGGCTGTACGTTAAAGTGTTCGGCACCATCCTTTATATTAAAATTAATGCATCATTGAAGTTTATGGGAGCGCTCTTTATGACACGCATGCTTGGTATTTGTGTTCGACATTGCTCTTTGTTAGGGTGCATGCACGCCGCAGTATTAGTGTCGCCGTTTACGTTAGGGTGCCATTGAAGTGCTTGGTGTCAGCCTTTATGTTAGGGTGCGTGCGGCATTGAAGTGTTCGGTGCCATATTTTATATTAAAATGCCTGCATCGTTGAAGTGTACAGTAGCATCCTTTATGCCTCCCGCGATTCGTCGCAGTGTTCGACAGTGCCCTTGTTTAGGATGCATGCGTCGCTGCAGTGTTTGGCATCACCCTTAATGTTAGGGTGCGTGCATCGTTGAAGTGTTCGGTGTCCCCCTTTATATTAAAATGCATGTGTTGTTGAAGTTTATGGTAGTGCTCCTTCATGTTATACTGTGCTCGCTTCGTCGCAGTGTTCGACGTTGCTCTTTGTTAGGATGCATGCGACGTCACAGTGTTTGGCATCGCCCTTTATAATAGGGTGCCATTGAAGTGTTCGGTGTCACCCTTTATGTTAGGGTGTGCGTTCAAGTGTTTGATGCCACCATTTATATGAAAATGCACGCGCTGTTGAAGTTTACAGTTGGGCTGTTTATGTTATACCATGCACACTGGGGTGCATGCATCGTTGAAGTGTTCGGCATCACCCTTAATGTTAGGGTGCTCATGTGTTGTTGAAGTTTTTGGCGTCATCCTTTATATTAAAATGTCGTGCATCGTTGAAGTGTACAGTTGTGTGCTTTATGTCTCGCGCACTTCGATGCAGTGTTAGGCATCACCCATTTTTGTAAGGGTGCGTGCATCTCGTGTCTATGCCTATGTTATGAATTTGATGACCACATATTAAATGGTTCGGGAATTACCACCAACTATGCTTATAAGTTCGCATGGGTCTTAAATTACTATTTGTTAATTTTCCTTGTTGGCACCGAACCATATGTTATGAATTTGGTGCCAACATCTGAAACGGTTCGGGAATTATGGCCAAATATGCTTATAAAATCGCATAGGGCTTAAATGACTATTTGTTAATTTTCCTTGTTGGTGCCGATGCCTATGTTACGAATTCTACGTCTACATCTTAAACGCTTCTTGAATTACAGTCAACTATGCTTATAAGTTATTATAGGGCTTTAATTACTATTTGTTAATTTTCCTTGTTTGCGTCCAGGCCTATGTTACGAATTTGGCACCTACATCTTAAATGGTTCAGGAATTATGGCCAACTACGCTTATAAGATCACATAGGGCTTAAATGACTATTTATTACTTTTCCTTGTTGGCATCGATGGCTATGTTACGAATTTGACGAGTACCTCTTAAACGGTTCGGGAAATATGACCAACTATGCTTATAATTTCACATAAGGTTTAAATGACTATTTGTTAATTTTCCTTGTGGGTGTTGATGCCTATGTTATGAATTTGGTGCCTACATCTTAAACAGTTGGGGAATTAAAACCAACTATGCTTATAAGTTAGCATAGGGCTTAAATGTGTATTTGTTAATTTTCCTTGTTGGCATCGAGGTTAATGTTACGAACTTGGTGCCTACATCTTAAAAGGTTCGAGAATTACATCCAACTATGCTTATAAAATCACGATGGGCTTAAATGACTATTTGTTAATTTTCCTTGTTGGCGTCGATGTCTATATTACGAATTTGACGCCTATATCTTAAATGGTTCGGGAATTACGGCCAACTGTACTTATTAGTTAGCATATGGCGTAAAAGGCTAGTTGTTCATTTTCCTTGTCTGTGTCGATGCCTATATTATGAATTTGGCGTCTACATCTTAAATGGTTCGGGAATTATGGCCAACTATGCTTATAAGTTCGCATAGGGCTTAAATTACTATTTTTAAATTGCCTTGTTGGCGTCGATGCCTATGTTACGAATTAGACTAGTGCATCTTAAACGGTTCGGGAATTACGTTCAACTATGCTTATAAGTTCGCGTAGGGCTTATATAACTATTTGTTAATTTTCGTTTTTTTACGTCGATGCCAATGATATTAATTTAACGAGTGCATCTTAAACGGTTCGGGAATGATGGTTAACTATGCTTATAAGTTCGCATAGGGCTTAAATGTCTATTTGTTAATTTTCCTTGTCTGCGTCGATGCCTGTGTTATGAATTTGACGAGTTCATCTTAAAGGGTAGCCAACTTTGCTTATAAGTTCGCATAGGGCTTAAATGTATATTTGTAGTTTACATCGTATTTAAAGAGACTCTGCGATAACCGTCCCAGCTTGGAATGCAAGGGGGTGAATTTAACAGGTCCTCTATCTGTTGCGCCACCATGGCACCCTGTGAACCCAAGTGCATGAAGTATGTTAGGGCTCGACTATGAGAAGGTTCGTCATCTCTTCAGCTCCTCATTGCCCAAAAATGAGTAATTTAGCGACACTTTGGAGTCATTTAAAAGAATAATATTTTGAGGGAAATTCCGAGGGAAAGAAGGCACTTTTTAGGAAAAAAAGTGGCATTTCGTAGGAAATTTCGAGGGAAAAAAGGGAAAAATTGGCGGCTCCCTGATTCCTGTCAGGGGCCAGGTGTGCCAGAACCAGCCATTTGTATCTACTCAGAAGGCCTCTGTGGTTTTGTGGTCAGACTACTCGCCTCCCATCTAGACGAACAGAGTTCGATTCCCGGCGGGGCCGCTACCATATTTTCGCTTGTGGGAATCGTGCAGGACGATGCCGTTGTTTGGCCGGTTCTCTTGGAGATCTCCCATTTCCCATATCCTTGCATCCCAGCTCTTGTCTATACTCACCTCACTTCACTCTAATCGACTCTTAAGACCACGATCTAAAGTGCCGCCAAAATATATTCTCTCCATCATCACAGAGAAACTCAATACGAAGCCTTGTTTATTGAAGGCAAGCAGGTCAGGCATCCATCCAATAAATATTATTCCGCACAGACACCGGAAATATGCGGGGCTGGACATCCAAAGAACTCAATATATCACCAAGCATCCCTGAAAATACACTGGGGTGAGTAGGATGCTCAACGCAATATTTTCGTATTTAAAAAAATTGTCCAATAGAGACACTTATCAAAACAGATCACTCGCGAAGTAACTGCAATACAAAGAAAGAGAAAATTTTTTTCTGCTTTTTGCAATTATCTAGCTCCCTTGCTACCCTTTTTTCAGTAAACTAACTTGGGTCTGGATGAATTGGGTGTCATAATAGTGGGAAAATGACATTGCTCTCTATACAGCATAATAAAAAACGAGACACACCTATCAGTTTTTCCAGCAGATGAGATCATGAATCAAGGAATTTGCTGGACAAAATTAGGCAGCTTATCACTTAGAAAGTAGGCTGACAGTCAACAGGATGTTTCACAGTGTCGAGTTCACAAAAGCGAGACAAAGATAATGCCAACATATTTTGTAAATTGAAAGGCATGGGAGCACAACGAGAAAACCCATGTACCATATTCACACAATGAGAAAACCCATGTGCGCTGTTCGCACTAGCTGAGGTTCCCAGAAAATACATAGTTATTGATACATCTGTGAACTGACTTTATTTCATATAGCATGTGCAAATGTGCAGGTACACATTCTGAAAGCGACAAGCATAAATCTACAAAAGATTCTGACATGTTTTTATACAAACTGTGATCTTCAATTGAATTTATTTATGTCACCAATATTACCAGATGGGGAGCGCAGATAAGTCAGACGATCTTACCTCCACTGCAAGGTATAACTCATACCTTGTCTGAGAGTTATTATTTAAATTATAATTATTTTTTGACGAACACTGCTTCAAAGAACGACCTCAGGTTATATATTTGATTAGTTCTCACCTCGAACCTGTTCCAATCATTATGCCAAACTATCGATTCCCATTTTCTCTTACAGGTTTTCATGCATTTTACGGTTTTTTATTTATACTTAAACATATTTCAAAAACATTCTCCCATCATTCGGAAAAATATGTCCGATTTTTTATAAGCCTGAAAGAAAATTAATGTATTTTTATTTATGAATTTGGTATATACGGTCTTGGGTGGAGTTAGTCTTGATTGGAGTTAGTCTTGGGGGAGTCCATTGTGGTTGGACTTGGTCATGGGTGCAGTGAGTCTTGGGTGGACATTGTCGGGATGCAGCAAGTATTGCATGGAGTCATTCGTGGGTTGACTCGTTTTTGGATGGAGTGAGTTTTGGATGGAGTTAGTCTTGGGTGGAGTTAGTCTTGGGTGGAGTTAGTCTTGGGTGGAGTTACTCTTGGGTGGAGAAAGTCTAGTTTTTGGTGGAGCGAGTCTTGGGTGGTGTCAGTAATGGGTGGAGCGAGTCTTGGGTGGAGTCAGTCATGGGTGGACTTGGTCGTGGGTGTAGCAAATCTTGGATGGAGTAAGTTATGGGTGGATTTGATCTTGGGTGGAGTTAGTATTGAGTGAAGCAAGCCTTGAATGAAGTCATTTTGTGTGGTATTAGTCTTGGGTGGAGTAAATATTGGATGGAGTTAGTGTTGGGTAGAGTCAATCTTGGGCGGAGTTAGTGTTGGGCAGAGTCAATCTTGGGTGGAGTTAGTCTAGAGTAGTGTTTGGTGGAGTTAGTCTTGGGTAGAATTGGTCTTGGGTAAAGTCAATCTTGGGTAAAGTCAATCTTGGGTAAAGTTAATCTTGGGTAGATCAATTTTGAGTGGAGTCAATCTTGGGTAGAGGTAGTCTTCGGTGGAGTCAGTCTTGGGTGGAGTAAGTCTTGGGAGGAGTCAATCATGGGTGGAGTCAGTCTCCTGTGTGCACATGTGTGGATTCTGTAGCTGATGTACAAGGGTATGAGCTGTGCACAGACGAACACGAATATTTTTGAGTGCTTTTGTAATAATATATTCTAACAAATAAAAAAAAATGGAATATTTTATTTATTTTTGTAACCTTATATCGTAACGAGTCCAGTGATACATAACACTGTAAAGATATGCATTAAATTGTTTAATTATTAAATATTTTTTAATATAAATATAAATATTTTAACATTAATTTTACCTTATAGACTCTGTAGTGTGGCTTGTCGAAGGTGGAGGAGATCAGGATACCTAAATGGTGTTGTGAGCCATAAATATCCTGGAGATAAAATGCACTTTCATTTTTTTTTTNATTAATTTTACCTTATAGACTCTGTAGTGTGGCTTGTCGAAGGTGGAGGAGATCAGGATACCTAAATGGTGTTGTGATCCATAAATATCATGGAGATAAAATGCACTTTCATTTTTTTTAAATTATAAAAACCAATGTACAAATTGAAAAAAAACAGTATTATTAGCACCGACACTGTCATAACATATTTTTCTACNAATTATAAAAACCAATGTACAAATTGAAAAAAAACAGTATTATTAGCACCGACACTGTCATAACATATTTTTCTACTCAAACGGGCAATCATTAGAGGTCAAACATGGCAAGCCGATATTTTAAGTATTTGTTAAATTAATTTTTATATAAAATAAATATTTTTATTAAAATAATTTATATTAAAATAATTTTAGGGTTACGGTTTGCTGGAAATGGCATGCCGTGGGGTAGGTAGTGGCGACCTTCGCTCGTGACGTCATATCAGGCAGCGAGTCATCCTCCATCCTCCCCCAGGACCCATTACTCCTGGAACCCCATAATGATACTACTCTCAAAATACTCATATGCTCATTTTATTCAAAAATGTAATTTATTTGCCTGGACCAAGAGAAATTGCACGTAGGACTTAAAATAATGCAAATTTACAAATAAAAATTTTTTGAATGGCTGTTTCTAAAATTGTATGAACAGGATTTTTTTAAACTGATTCATTTACTAGCACAGGCAACAAATTAACATATTTATACTTAGCACATAAAACTATTGAAACAGTTTCATGGGCCGTCACCATAAACTGCAAGTGCTTAAAAAGCTTATAATTGCAAAGGTTTGTTTTATAGACTTAGAGATGCCCAGTCGTCTCATCATTCCACCTTCAGGACGGACCATACTTCTGCACGCACCACAATATTTCGTATACTCTACCCGCTTGCAAGAATATTTTTCGGATGGCGGAAAAAAAACTTTCTACCAGATATTGCCCCCTACCATTTAAAGACTCTGCAAAGCTGATCGGGTTGATGGCTGCCCTGATCAAGAGCATAAGTTGCCCGGCAAAGCTATCATTATCGACGATAAAGGGGTCCCGTTGTAAACCTACAGCATAACGCCTCACAAAACTGGTCTTCACGACGTGGGCCACTCGACTGATGCTTTGTATGCTTTGTATGTTATTCATGACGTCACAAAGCGCTAACTGGTTCCTACCTATCCACCTAGCTGTGTTGCAAGTTGGAGAAGATGGTTTTAAAGAAGGAAAGGAACTTTTGGTACTTTACTACGCCTGCGCATACTTGAAAATAATTACGTGATTTAAATTCAAATAAAATAATGCCACTCTGTTATGTTTGTAATATTTTCCCGGCTTGGTAGGGAGGGGGTGGAAAATTAGAGTCCCTGGCTGGGGCCGATTTCAGGTGTGAATCGGCTCCCGCCTGTCGTCAAGATGACACAGGGGAAATTATAAGGGAATGGCAAAATCCTTCAAGCCAAAATCCTGGTTTTAGTTTCTCAATTTTTCTTGGGGCGGATAAGTATAGATTAGTGAAAAGTGTTTATGTTCAATATAAAGTAGAATAGTATTTGTGAAATATTTTATGCTAAATGTAGGGCAGACTCAACAGTCAGAATAATGTATAAATGAAAGTGAAACTAATATTTTATGGCTTATTTTGTGCCAGTTTTAAGTAAAATTCAGTTTTACAACATGTAAAAATTAAAAGCGTTTTATGGGCACGAGATTAACGAAGTTATTATACAAACTTATAGAAATTAAAAAAANACATGTAAAAATTAAAAGCGTTTTATGGGCACGAGATTAACGAAGTTATTATACAAACTTATAGAAATTAAAAAAAAGTATATTTTGTGTTTTCTGTTTCACAGAGTGTACACATTTTCATTTTGCAAGTTCCTTTAACGAGATATTCAACATTTTCCATCAATAATCAGAATCACCAACTTATTGATTTTGTCCCTTGGAAATAATATGTAGGTCCTCTGGGAATTTGAAAACGGGGTTTTTGGTGATATAAAATATTGTCATAATTTTGGTTGTTGGCGGTTGGTGTCTTTGCTTGTGACTATCGGGGGCCTACACTTGGCGACCAAGGGTCGAAAGTAGCGGTTCCGGAATTGCCACTTCGTAATTATATTATCATCCATGCTTAAAATTCTTATTACTTTAGCGTGTAGGTTTTATTTTCAATTTTTGGCATACAGAGCACTTGCTGTATTTTTGAATTAATGCATGTATGTTTTTGATAAATGACGTTTACATATGAGAACAATTATAATACAATTTAGTGTATTAAATTGTACTGCACGTTGCGCTAACTAGTTTTCTTACGAAGTAATGTGTAATGCTGTGACACGAACCACAAGTTTCGCTTAAAAAATTCAATTGTCTCAGAAATTCAAAATTAACTTTATCTGTAGAGTTTGGGTTCCGTAAATACATTACCAGGGTGGGAAAGTATAAATTTAAGCCCACTTAAGCTATAAACTCCTTAAATCAAGACTGGCTACCACCGTTTTGCAGGAATATGCACTAGTTGGCAATTTACGGATACCAATCTACGAATAGATTTCCACTCTTAAAAATTAAGGTCGACTAATACTTAATGTGACTGAGAATACGAAACTAGCAATCGAGTGCCGATTTACGCTTCGTTTCTAGTGGCAGCGGTCACTAGATTCCTCTCTGCATACGGCCTTTGGAGTCAGCAAATATCATAGTGTTTATTATTTACTTGATAACTCTCATATTATGAAGTGTAATCGAAAAGTTTACGGGATTGTCTTCCAGACTGCAAAGAAGTGTCAATATTGTGTGCGTATCATTTTGGCGAGGGGCATAGCATGCCTGAGGGCAGTTATAGCGCATTTATAGTTATTTCCAATATTTCTAAAGTCCTACTTAAGTCCTAATATCAGGCTATCTCTCCGACTCATGCTAAGAATGTTTAACCTAATCTCACTAAAGATACAACGCAGTGCACTCAGATTAATAATATTTTGCTTGAGAACTATTACTTACACGGCATTACCAACACAC
>NQII01000618.1:116244-312956 GCA_002778355.1 Clitarchus hookeri | reverse complement strand
GGGGGGGGTTGTGGGCCAGCATCGCTCGAAAATTCCTAAACCGTCACACGACAAAATAAAAGCGAAAGTAAATTTTAACCAAAAGTAAGATACTTTTATGTTAACAGAAGGATGAAACATTTGTAATACATGCCTTATTTAGGCAACAACCAAACACGTCATGCGTGGGGTGATTTTTCAAAGGTTTCATTCATAAAATGCCTTTGTAATTTGATGCCAGGCCGTAGTCTGAACAACGTGCGATCATACAGTTCAGGTGAAAACTGCGTAATAGAGTTTGTAGTAAATGGCTCTGCAAGTGGTGGGAAGGCGAAGGTAGTTTAAGAAGCCCGATAACGCATAGTCACTCGTCGCTTGTTGTGCAACGATTCCTGGTCAACATCTTACTTTCATCATCTAACCACCTACGGTCCCAGCTTTGATATGAAGCGTTCCGCTACGACGAATGACGTAAGTCAGAAGTGACGGCCAAACTCAGCAGTATTCCAACCTTATTTCTAGAAATCGCAGGATCTATGCAAAATATGTTTGTGTGTTTAAGGATCCTGCTTGGAAGGCGATTATGTACATGTTTCCGCATGCCAAACCATTAAAGCCCTCTACCACAACTCCACAAACGTTTCGACTACCTTCTGTATAGATATAGAAGATATATTAGAAACTCCAGTTTACCTATATAAGACTCTTTCACTGCATCTGATAACTGCAATACAAACGTTATGGAAAATATCCCCTGGCAGAGCATCAATCATCGCAGAAAATTATTTCATCTTGTAATTCTAGGTGCCAAGACTGTACGGCAACTTGAATCCAACTTAAAAAAAAAAGTTTATATTTTATGAAAGTGTTATAGAAACCAGTTAAGCATTTTTTGAAAGAGATGAAACTCAGTTTTAAAATAATTACGTATCTCATTTAAATTTTTATAACTTAGTACATAAAAATAAAACATTTGAAATAATGAAAATCCTTATTACAACAATCAAAAGAAACAATAATAGGAAAATTAAATAAAACTTTTTAATCGTTTTTTAAAATAAAGATAAATACATAATATAATCGGCGTATGAAATACAAGAAAAATATAATTTGCACGAAATAATTAACAACCGTACAGAGCTCGCAGTCGTAACTATTAATATATATTCTGTGTTTATTTGCTGCGGATTTTTCGGTGCACTTCTTTCAGACCTTCCATTCCGTACATGCCTACTTTAGCTCCTGCTATCTGGCAAGCGAAAACGATGGAGTCGAGAAGAGAATGTCCAGAGTTCAGGCTGTGCACTGCCGCGCCAACGAAAGTGTCTCCTGCAGCTAGCGTCTCCACAACTTTCTCTGGCGGGAAACCTGGAGACTTGACGACACTGCCATCTGGTGACCTGGCCACTGCACCTTGCTCGCCCCAAGTCGCTATTATATTTGCACTGCGACAGATTACAAAACAAGCAATGAACTTTGTGTACGAAGTATACAGTAAATTTAAAATAAACTTTATGTGCGTGGAGGTTATTTATTAAAATTATCTATATGTAAAAAGTCAGAATTTTAAAAAATATGCAGAACACTTCATAGGTTTTTAGAGTTTTTCCCCCTTGTTCTTGTTACTGCTGTTGCGGTTGTCTTTTATCTTCGGTCCACGTTTTCCGCCTTTTGTTCACCTACTTGGCTCCTACTAAAAACTGATCCTGTGTGAAAAGAAAATATTTTTTTTTTCACTAGTAGAAATTTGTATTACTTTTAATTTACATGAACACATGTTTAGGTGTCGGTTTACAGGAACAGGCACACATGAATATAATGTTTTAGAATTTGTTGTTGTTTAAATTGATTTTATGTCCAATCGGATCTATGTTCTATTCTTCAACCTGTATATACAATTGTAATGTCTCAGTAACATTAAATGGGGTGTGATTGCATGCATATTAATGTGGTCTTGATAAGGGAAGTTTGGCAAAGAGTACGCACTAATGAAAAAATGTTCTACACTTTAAGTAAACAACGTGTACCTAAAACATACCTACAAATGTTTATAGGTCATTAGGTTATTCCTGAGGTGGAAATAGAAAGGTTGAGATAGGCAGCCCATGGTTCAGGTCAAATAGCAGGAGACGTAGATGTTTTATTGCCATGTTTAGGAAACTGTTTGTGAGATATAAACAAAGTAATAGTTACTAATTATTTAAACCGTAATCATTAATAAAGTGAATATCGTGTACATATAACCCACCCCGATCATGTTGAAATGTGGTGATGACCCTTATTTCTGCAAAAAAAGCATGTTACAGGAAAAACTCCCTGTTTTTGACTAGAGATAATGAAATGCCGACAAAAGTAGCAAGATAAGTGTCTTTTGAAAAAAATTTCCAACTCTTTCCCATTTCGAGTAAAAATTACGTTTGATTTCACAGAGAAGTGTAACTGCCTGCCAAGTAAGTAACCAGTTAGGTATGTCTGTGCACGGCGCCGTAGTGGTTTGGGGAGATTACGTACATGTGGTTTGTGACGGAAATGAATAGTAACTTGTTTCGTGTAATGGGTTTTCTAAGAGGCGTGGAATATTGGCGTGTGCCATGATTGTCACCAACTCTCATTATCAGTACTGTATTTATCCTCCATAACAGAGGAGCAGACTGTTGAATAAAAACCCACACTTCAATGCATGTTGCATGCATTCTACTACAAGTCAACATGGTGAAGTATACGAACTCAGAAATGACAGACATGATGGCTCTGCTTTACGGTGAAGTTAAAGGTAATGCACGAGCTGCTGTACGATTGTAGCATGAGAGGTTTCCAGCGCGGTGACAACCTCATCCCGAGACCTTCGCAACTGCCACTCAGAGAGTGCGTGAAACAGGAACGTTTAAGGCACGAGGTGGGTCTGGTCACCCGAGGAATTTCCATACGCCGAACGTGGAAGAAGTACTAAATTTTGCAGAGGAAACCCCGTTAACAAGAACCCGCGCCATTGCGCCATTGCTGGAATAAAAACAACAAAAAAATGCAATTAGACAGATCAAAAAGTCGCGCACATCATTCATATTTATTTAGAGATGCGGATTTATCGCGGGAAAAGGTGACTGTTTGCTAGACTTCAATGCTCTGTGCATATGACTGAAAGTTTTCTATCGCTATTGGCTATCATGTACGTGAGACAATAGTTCCGTATTGTACTGGGCCAATGAGAAATCAACTGCTGTAAAACACGAACGTATGTGATGCGTCAGCAAACCGTTGAAGGCTTGAGGCGTGTCAAAAAGTGCATTACCCAACAAAAGCAGGAGAACGATGATATAGTGTTTTGAAAATTACTTGGACTCAAAATGTTTTCGCAGTTTCTCTACATATTAATATATCTAGCCATAGATGATACAGCTGTTACAAAGGCATTACCTTTATAACTACCTTTAGTTTGATTTGCGTGACTTTTCGATCTGTCTGTACTTTTGGGGTAATAAAAGAAACCTCCACCTGCATATGTAATGGCAACTAGCGTACAGTCTCTTCAATAGCCACAAAGAAATTTGTTAAATGTTCCTTTTTTTCCCCTCTCCGCCCTCTTTTTCAATGGGTTTCTTTATTTTCCAGATATTTCTGAAGCACTTCCTCTTTACTCATTACAATCTTTCTTTTATTTTTCCTATTGTTTTGATTGTATTGAAGATTAGCTGGCGATGGAGCACTGGAGCCAGGAGACATTTCAGTATCCTGAATTTCGTCTTCTACATCCGGCCCCTCTGCCAGATTCGATGTTTGATTCTTTGAAAACATAGAAAAAGTCAAGAATGATCTTTGCTCTTTGTACCTCCCATTTTTTTCATTCGTAAAGGCCTGGTCACTTGTGGTTTTCGTTTTTGAAAGAACCTTTTTTTAGAAGTCTACTATCAGATAGTCTTAAATTTATTTTTACCATACTACACAATTAGTTTGTTACATGGCTTCTCCAGCACTTCTCCTATCTCGAGCCAAATATTTTCTCTTCTCAAACAATTACAATAGAGTTGGTGGCTGGTATCTTAAATGAGTGGATACCCTCTCACCAATTCAATAGCCCTCTTTTCAAAATTTGGAATGTCCATTGTGTAAGGTCATTCAAAACTGATCGCTGACTGTCGAAGACGGTTGGTATAAGTGGTAGGGGAGAGCTGGTGGGGGTCATTTTCCCTCTTGTGCCGTACCCTCCCTCCGATCAGATTGCCCTCTGAAGGAATGCTTCCGGTGGCTGCCGAGACTGTTCCGAGGGGTCCCTACTGCGCGCCACCCCATACAAATACATTGGTAGAAATGCCTCCGGCTTGCTGGAGCCGATACGTGGATGTTCCGGACATCTCCAGTGTGCGAGGACCTTAAAACATTTCTGAGAAACAAGGACGAAATTTTTACTCCCAAAGGGCGAGGGTTAGACAATTTTTGCAAAATACATTTATTTTGCTAATTTTGCCCGAATTTCACAATCTCTAGTCAAAAATAGGAGATTTTTCCTGTAACTGACATTTTTGCAGAAATAAGGGTGGCAACACCACCTTTCAACACGATGGGGGTGGGCTTCGTGTACACGACATTCACTTTATTAATTATTTCAGTTTAAATAATTAGTAACCATTTCTTTGTTTCTGTCCCGCAAGCAGTTTCCAAAATATGACAATAAATTATAATTTTTTCTCTAACTTTGGAAGCGTCCAACGCTTTTGCTATTTGACCTTGACCATGGGTTGCTTATCTCAATATTTCTATTTCAACCTCAGGAATCAACTTTCGAAATTTGTCGGTGTGTTTTAGATACACGTTGTTTATCATTATAACGTCACAGTAACATTAAATGGGCTGTGATTATATGTATATAAATTTAGTCTTAATAATGGAAGTCCGACTAAGAGTACGCAGATATGAAATAACTCTAAACAGTTATGGAATTACTTAAAACATTTATTCAATAGCTAGGAACATGTATATAATTACTACAATATTTCAGCTGTTTAAAAATGTGTACACGTACTTTTTAAAATTTCTTACAATAAGAAGACAAATTTTTAAGTATAATAATGTACTTTGCATACTCCTGGATAACTACGAGGACAAGAGAACAAATTGGGTCGGCCAAGAGTCTGCGACACGTCTTCAACAATGGTCACATATGTAAAGTCTGCTGCCATCGTAGTCGGAAAATGCCACATGCCCTCATGCCCTCATGGCCCATGCTATTACACTGTATCTTGTCGTCATAAAAATCACATCCACAATCAGGGCATTCATATCTTATCCTATGGCTTTTATCTTAAAACCCAATATTCAATTTTAGTTTTACAGTTCGAACTTTTCCCTTGATATTATCCTCCCGTTTTATTATTCTTTCCTTTCTCATTCAGTCATTATATTTTTTCTCCATATTTTTCTTTTCCAAATTGGTGTTTACTGATGACGATGTCATTATTTCCTACCTGTGTGATTGTGTTTTTATTTTTTTATACCGAGTTTATTTTTGGAAATGGTTGGAGTTCTGAGAGCGGTGTGTGGGGCTGTTGAGTTGGTGGATCTGGGCAAGTACTTAGTCCAGCATCTTCATTAGCTTCAGAGGTTAGCCATGATGTAGTTCCGGTGATCTACTTCAAAGTTAATTAGATACCCTAAATTAGTGACACCAATGCAGCTAGCTGTATATGATCATGATGATTATTATCAAAGCCATTTGTCTCGAGGAAAGTTACCAGAGAGGGTGCGAAATCGTCGGCAGAGAATATGTTTATGGCGAATAGGTATAAACCAGTAAACTGAGATAATTTTACTGCTTTCTCTACAGTAGCCGTTCTACCATAAGCGCTTCGAAACAAACTAGGTTCAACTGAACGCCAGATACATGGTTACCTGGTGTCGTCATCAGTGCCTCCACATCTCTTGTTCAAGCACATTTTAATGGCCTAAATACCCTTTGTCTAACGGCCAAAGCATATGACTGGAATGAGGAGAAAGAGTAAAGAGTGTAATGTGATTTTCTCGACAAAACAGATTTGCATCCAGGGTACAGTGAGAGCGATGGTTTAATATGTTTCTGATAGTGATTTGGCATTTTAAAAAATATACCTGAAATCATAAAACCTGACTCTAATATTAAGGGAAGGGTTCCTTAGGGCGCATCTTTGTAAAATTCACAACTATTTCTTTTTATAGGAAAAATATAATGCTCGAGGAACATGATAACCCGTAGCACTAACAGCTGTAATTGAATCACTTCTTTCTGCAGAGGACACTTTGCATTCGGCCCGTTTACCTTTCGCTGCGTAAACCTTGAGAGTTGTCCCCAGAAGCAACCTACATTGGCCCAATGTTAGCCTATGGTTGGAAAGGTTGGCAATATATTGGGTTGGAACACACATATTAAAAGAACGTTGGCCCAATGTAAAATGCCAACGAAAATTTGTTACCACGAAAATGTTATGAAAATACTTAGCTACCCAAGACAGGAAATGCTAAATTTCGCCATATTATATATTATTTCTTACGATAAGCTAACTGACTGAACTTGTATAGGCTTCTGCTTTTTTTTATGATAGAAAACAGGGACAAAATATCCCGTAATAGTCATAAACTATAAACATTTATAGCTGCATTGTGTTTTACAAAAATTAACATAAATATTATAGGAGAATATGAACACCAACCACCCTGATATCATCTTTCAGCATTACAGTATTTGTGCATTACTAAACAATCGAACAATTAGAAGAGGATGGTCACAGTGTTTGTGGATGCACGAAAAACTCACTACAGCCCATATATGTGGAAAAAAAACTGCAGAAGAAACAATGACAATAGTAGTTAAATTGGATTCATTATGTGTTACATGAATCATTGCATGATTGATGAAATATCTGACATGTAATCGACTTAAGAAGATAATAGAAATGAAATAATTTTTGCGATATTCTTTTGACAGCTCTTCCTAAACAGACGTATGCCAAACAGCTGACCCTTCACACATTCGTACAGGCAACTGTGAATCTCACTGAAGAAGTGTTTATGGAATTACTGGACGACGTTCTTTTAGCTGTCTGCAGAATCAGCACACATCATGTGTGACGCATTTCGTATAACACTATGTGCAGAAAGCTTTGCAATGCATACGAATATATCTAGTGTTCTCTACTAATTTATGCACAGAAAAATGCTCCTTTTTTCAATTTTTGATTCTATATATTTACTTAAAAGAATACATTAAAATTGCTATTCTACACATCATAATTATATAAAATTAGTCTCTGATATGTCAGATGTCCCAAATAGATGTTTACTCTCTTTACGTGTTAATAACAAAGAAACTATTAAAGACAATCTGACCGGACTGCGTGTATTGGACACTATAAGGATAATGTTAGGTGTGTACGAGCATGTGAGCCATTCTGATTTCGTCAGTAACATTTGCAGCCACGAGCTGCAGCACTGCAATATTGTAAAGGAAATGGTGGAGGTGACAAGATTTTCTTCCTAGAAACGTAGGTGGACTTTAAATTGTTATTGAAAAGTGAGAACATGACTGAAGTGCAGATACGATTAAGGGCAGAATTCGATACTGCGCACCGTCACGTGTAACAAAAACAAGATTATGTGACAAGTTTGAAAGGGACGGAACTGTATAGTGATGTGAAGAAAGGACCGTGCAACAGACAGAGAACAACAATGGACCAAGGAAGTGCGGAGGCTACGTTGCACACATTCACACATTCCCCTGGGAAGTCTTATTTCGTACTGCAAGCTGCGCGTGAGTCGGGTGTCAGTAAATCAAGTTGCCATCGCATTTTAAAGCAAGTAAAGTAGGTTTTCTTTATTCCCACCATATTTTACGTTAAAAANAAGTAAAGTAGGTTTTCTTTATTCCCACCATATTTTACGTTAAAAATAAAGGTGACCCAGATAGGAATGTCAAATTTTGTGAGTGGGTTGTATGCATGTGCAACGACAAAAAACATTTTACTGACGTGATTGTTTAGTCCGATAAGGCAACCTTTAAATTGAATGTAATCGTCAACTGCCACAAGTGTGATTACTTGGCCGATGAAAAGCTCCACGTTGTGGTAGAGCAAGCAGAAAATCTTTCTGGGTTAAACTGTGGTGCGGTATGTCTGCCAGAGGACTTGTGAGGCCTTTCTTCGTTTCTTAACATTACAGGCGAAAGTTATCATACCACGTTGCAGGAAAACGATGTGTCAGTTGTTTACCAAATCAACTCTGCTTGTCCAGCAGATGGTGGTGTAATGCTACAATTCCATTGATACGTATGGTCGCTCGTAGATGAAACATTCGTTGTGTTATGAGTCTTATTTTATCATAAACTCATAGCTATTAAAGGATAGAATAAGGAAATAGGTTAAGTAGTAGAGTAAGGACTTATAGTCAGAATTAACAATATCTTTACTTGTTATCATGGGTTCCTCAGAGTACATGAATAACAGTGTGAGTTTACGGTGGAAAGGAGAGAAAGAGAGAGAGAGAGATTGGAAGAGATAGGTTATTTAGGTTAGATGTGACATGATAATGAAGGAACTCACCCTAGTCTCGCACCCGGACCTCGTTGTCGGATGACGCCCTCGGACCTGGAGTTGGCTCGCCTATAGACCCACGTAGACTGCCTCGATCCCGGAGCTTGACGCCCTAGTTCACCCTTCTCGCCCCTCCACGTGTGTAATGACGTAGATCGATCTGATTGGCTCCGCAGACTGTGTTGAAGAAGAAGTGTCCTCGCAGCTTGCTCTAATTATGTCGAAATGCTCTTAGGCCAGCAGGACCTACATTTTCCTGTGCCTCTTTGCGTAACTCTCCGCCGGTTGCTGCAATCGATTCCGGTCCGATGTTATGCATTTCAGCGCGGCTGTGGCCTCTTTGTCGGCTTTCGCTTAGACAGCTGTTGCACAACGAGGCCAATCGTAACAGTTGGAAGGTGGGTAGGCCAACGAGGAAGTGTTGAGCATCCATAAAGATCTCCAGATGCCACTTTTTATCTGTGGATAACTCTGGAACACGGATATTGGATGCCATTAGAGACGCGATTGTAACCGCCGTGAATCCACTACCATGGAAAGCATAGCTACTCTGTTCTGTTCTACAGCATCGCAGACGATGCCTTGCTGTTGATAACGGACATTTTGAACTTTTGTAACCGTTATTAACATTCGCCAAACATAACGTTGTCCTAATAAAGTAAAATACAAGCAGTCCCATCATATTGTATTTCATTGTTTGTTTGTTATTCCCATTTAAAGAACGTAAACACTAATATTGGATATCCGGTAATTTGATGTATAGGAAAAGCTGAGCCCCTACACATTTCTTTTTCTTTTTTGGCACGTGCTACATACATCATTGCATATTCTTCGCTATCTAAAGGTACAACATTGCTGGACAAAGAAAATATTGGAAGTAACATGTCCAGTGATTTTTAGGATCCCGCAATATTCCATTATCTTGGTTTGTGGTTGACATAGAATATATTTCGTCATATCAAAATGTGACAGTAGGCTGCACAAATGCCAACTTACAGCAGTTAACTGATAACGTTAAAAAGGCGCCTACATGTAAAACTTTGAGTGCATCTATTACCGATAAAATCACTCTAATACCTTATTTGGCCGAGATATGAATCTCTTCACCCTCACTGACCTAAGCATGTCAAAACCTCATTCCCAGGTACCAAGAAACATCAGTAGCAACTTGCTTCAAGATACGATGGATCGATACTGCACTATGCCTTCCACTATTATACCATGTTGTCCAGAAATAAATAACCTTGTGTTTTGCTCATATAGTGAGTTTTGGAATGGAATAGACACATTTGCNATGTTGTCCAGAAATAAATAACCTTGTGTTTTGCTCATATAGTGAGTTTTGGAATGGAATAGACACATTTGCATTATCCAAAAGAGTGCTGATCTTCAGCAATGGTGAAAAAATGTCTCCAACTTAGAATGGGGCATGTCTTTGGGCGCCACCTAAGGGTGGAAGAGGGGCAAGCCTTTAGGCAATGCATCCCTTTATTTTCTTATAAATTTCTATTTGATGCTATTAGAATTAAAATTAGTAGTGAATAAAAGACAATAAATGTCTGTAACTCAGAAGCGTTATTTGTAAAAAAATATAACTTTTTAAAAATTGTTTTTGTTTATTGCTATGTAAGCCCCATCAGAAGTATACTTTAAACATTATTTATAGATTGTATACCATATATCAATGCATCTCGGTGAACGAAACTAGTTCAGGCGTACTTTTACTCTCGCTCTGACACACATCAATAAATTTAGGGAAGGACAATGCATACCCTGCTCCCTTAGTTTGTCAGGCCAATGATCTACAGCGACACATCTCTGCCAACGATTTACAAGGATCTCCACCCTATCCCTAAAGAAATGTGGCTCCCTTGGGGCAAGCATGTCTCGGAAGGCACTTTCTGCACTGTCCCTGATGCTTCTGAACACGCTGATCTTCAAGGAATAACTTACATGAAGCAATGTCATTGTGCTTAGTCCTCTGAATATAGATAGTGCGGGATTACTTTCATATCTCAGGTCACTTAGCTTATGTTTTGCAACTTCTGCCAAGTCGGATACAACATTGTAAGAAAAAAACAGAAAACAATCATTTTTAAACAACTATGATAGCATTTTACACATCTGCTGGAGCAGTTCGTCAATTTATGCATGCTAAGAGATAATGAATAATGGTCCCACAAGGATGGAAGAACTGTGATAGGCAATACATACTGCAGCCCAGCAGACTTAATAGTAGAATCATGCATGGCATTAAACTTTATTTTGGAAATTTAGGGTTTCATCAATGTCTGCCCATTGCCCACTTCACTTGAAATTATCGTACTTGATCACATATCACGATACGTTCGAGTAGGGTGAATTTGTGGTGAACAAACAAAAGATTGTTGTAGATAACTAACTGTTGCCATTTGTGAGGAATAGTTAATTCATGTGGTACCAAGTTCTTACATTTTCTGTTTTCTTATTTATTGCAGATGATCGGAAATTATAGGATAGTAAACATCTAATTTTCGGGCAAGTCCCCTAATGGAAGTGTATGAATTTGCTTTGTTACATGCCTTTAAAATACCTTCATCTAGTCTTGACCTTCGTTCTCTATGAAAAATAGAAGATACTAGTCACTGGGACAACATTTTTAAACCAGTGAGCACTGTTCATTTAGAAGTTTCGTTTACTCCCCATGTTCTCACGACATTATACATTTTTACAATTATATGATCCAGTTTGAACTTAATAAATGAAATAAGTCTTCAGTAATGTCTTGTACAAAGTCCTACATTTTATTTACACGAATTAGTTAAATTTGAACTCAGTGATATATTTCGTTACCTGAAAATATGCATTTGTAATTTGTATAGTTATTTACAGATGGTGGTTTTTGTTTGATCGAAATTGGTTAGGTAGTTTTCACTTAAGGCGAACACAACCTCAGCCCNTATTTACAGATGGTGGTTTTTGTTTGATCGAAATTGGTTAGGTAGTTTTCACTTAAGGCGAACACAACCTCAGCCCACATTTTGCCCATGCTATGACACATGGGGGCTGAGGTTGTGTTTTCGCCTTAAGTAAAAACTTCTTGAGGAATACTTAAAAGCTAGCTGCTTGCCATGAATGGAGGTGAGCGTCACACAAGAGACCTCGATTCCTTCTGCTCACGAAGTTCCCCGGTTAAAGCGGGCGAAGAGAGACAAAAATAGGAATGTTCGTGATNTATTTACAGATGGTGGTTTTTGTTTGATCGAAATTGGTTAGGTAGTTTTCACTTAAGGCGAACACAACCTCAGCCCCACATTTTGCCCATGCTATGACACATGGGGGCTGAGGTTGTGTTTTCGCCTTAAGTAAAAACTTCTTGAGGAATACTTAAAAGCTAGCTGCTTGCCATGAATGGAGGTGAGCGTCACACAAGATACCTCGATTCCTTCTGCTCACGAAGTTCCCCGGTTAAAGCGGGCGAAGAGAGACAAAAATAGGAATGTTCGTGATNTACCTCGATTCCTTCTGCTCACGAAGTTCCCCGGTTAAAGCGGGCGAAGAGAGACAAAAATAGGAATGTTCGTGATCGTATGAATGTTTTCTGTTCAGACGAATTTCGTTTTTGCCGGCATGTGAAAGTTGTTTGGTGTCGTGTTCATCGTATACATCAAGAATACTTTAATGACAACTGCGTGCATGGAGTGGTGCAAGTTGGAGGTTTTTCTTTGGTGGGTATTTTTAAATTACATAAAAATTGGGTTCTTTGTTTGGCGTGGGAATAAATTAGAAATACGACATATATATTTATCAGTAGAGTCAACATATATTGAATTTGACATGGTGAACATTCAGGAACATTTATACATCCTTATATTTTAACTTTCTTGAAAAGGTGTGGGACCACCTGGAAAGAGAAAAATGCCAAGGAAGGCAGCCACGATATCTGGTTGAACAGCACAATTCTGATGCAAGCGTGGCTTAATATTTATTGTAGCGTACATTCGGGCTCTTGTCCAATCTGTGCCAAAACGAATCGTAACTGTTATTCATGCTTGTTGATGTATTTCATATTTCTAATTGTTTGTCCGGTGAGCTTACGAAGTAATGTGTCCTACACCTGACTTCATAAAATTTGAATTATTCATGTATGCAAATCGCATTGAAGATGCTCAGATTGACACACTTCCCAACTTCCACTTAAATCAACATAAATGAGAAACAGAATAAATGCAACGTACAAAGTACACGAGGCGTTACAGCTTCACTGATGTAACTCACATGTCTCTTGCAGCCCTGTCATGCATTCATGCCTCTCATATGCCTCCCGCAACTCCCGCTTCCGATTATATAACGCGAGTTTCTCTCACTGCTTCCGCTTCACCTAATACATTTACTGTTCCTTCTCACGGTCTTTAAGTACTAGGAAGAATTAGGACAAGTCTGACCTGTGGCGTACTGTAGCGTCAATATTATAGCCTAATCGTTGCTGTATGTACAGTTCTTTTATATTGGGCCAACTGCAACTGATATTATTTTTTTATTATGCTAGTTAATTTCCTACACGAATGTTATGAAAAATATTCTGCAACGACAACCTAGTGTGGCCACTATATTGAAATAAATTCATAGCTTTACTATGAAGTATGAAATAAAGTCATACTTTACGACTTTTCCTCTCCCTGTAGAGTAAGTGATGCATTTCGTTCAGGTACATGTGGTTTTAACTTTAAGTAAATCATACTAGTGGACANTCTCCCTGTAGAGTAAGTGATGCATTTCGTTCAGGTACATGTGGTTTTAACTTTAAGTAAATCATACTAGTGGACATCAAAGTATCTGCATACCTCATATAAAGTCTTTCTATTAGATTGAGGCTGGTACAGGTAAGCTTTTTTTTTATAACCATTAATTCCCTCTCAATATTAATGAATCTACATTAAATGTTTTTGTTGCTATGAAAGTGTATTACCTTTCATGGTAGATAACTTGCAAATTAAAATAGCTGTAATCAGTAATTTGATATTAGTGTGCATCAATGTTNATTACCTTTCATGGTAGATAACTTGCAAATTAAAATAGCTGTAATCAGTAATTTGATATTAGTGTGCATCAATGTTTTTTTGCAGCCTGGAGCTCATAACACCCTCTCGCCAATAATGTTGCCATTGTCTTCGTTACATTTAAATATCTCATTGCCCTGAGGCCAAACTGTCTGTGTTTACGAGCACTCTTGACTACTTGGTGCTTTGGTTAAACTTCACATCACCTTCATGGCTTCCAGTACACACCTGGGAGTGAGAAAGCGAAACTTTATCTGCAATTTTAGCAATCACAAATATTAATTTTTAAGATTCGCTTCACCGAGAGTTGCCACTAGTGCCTAGGGTCCGAAACATGTCCTGAACCCTACTTGAGAGCCTTTAAACAACATTGTACAGCCCCAAGGTAAGATGTGATTGCTAATTATAAACATATTCTGCCAGGTTTTACGAATTCCCGCTTATACTTCATAGTTGGAACATTTGTTTTGTAAATATGTGACATATTCAAAACTATTTTGAAGAAGATGTTAACAGGATTCGAACGAAACTTAATGCGATCGAAGTAACGGAACGAGTATTTAAAAATGTGTATAACCTTTAAACAATTTTAATAACTCGCAACCCTCAACTTGTAGCCCCAACATGAAAATAGGACGTCGACAAGGAGCAAACGAACAGAAAGAAAAGGCCCACTAGGGATAGATATGTAAGGGACCTGAAACATTATGTCTCAGTTTTCATATTGTTTTCATCGTCCTCACCTTGGTTTCACGTACTCAGCCACGCCCGCCAGAGTCTGGTCCACGTCCTTCCAGTCCATGAATTCGGCGAAGTCCTTGGACACGAAGACGAGGTCCGCTGCAGGTGTCATCACCATGATCTCATCCAACCATGCGCGGGGCCGTTCCAGCTCTACGGACACGTAGATGGGTTTACGCTTGTCGCTAGGGGTNTGATCTCATCCAACCATGCGCGGGGCCGTTCCAGCTCTACGGACACGTAGATGGGTTTACGCTTGTCGCTAGGGGTTATCTGGCTGTTCCAGCGGCCAATTTCTTCTATCATCTGGGCCACCGTCTGCGCATTGCGTCCCTGAGCATACAAGTTACTGTTATTCCACGCTAACCGTACTGAACGATTCNCTGGGCCACCGTCTGCGCATTGCGTCCCTGAGCATACAAGTTACTGTTATTCCACGCTAACCGTACTGAACGATTCTTCTTTCTACTGTCACGCTAATACGGTGACGTTACTACTGAGGTACCAGCTGAGAACTGTTTAAAAAATACCAATGTAACGACAACTGCAAAAGAAAGTCAATGCCTACTAACAATAAATCTTATTGTTTACACATGCTTATTCACTTATAATATGGGTTGCCAATTTATTGTTTCAATATATCAATGTAGAAATAAAGTTTGGTGCTGAAAAATGCAATGCTTGGAAGCGTACAGCGACCTTCTCGAGGATTAAAGCAATGCCACCCCACTCAATATCCATCCTTCATCTTTCTATCGCCACCCCTGCCGTCTCCTTGCCCGCCAACCACTCGGAGGATATGGTTCGACGCAGAGGGTAAATTTTTGTGCTTCATATTTTTGTTCGCTCAGTGTTTCCACCCCGTTCGTGCTACGGGCATCGTGTAATATTTTAAAGGGGAATTTTAACCAACTTAAGGAATTTTGGAAATTTTGAGTTTTGGAGGGGGCCCATATTAGATTCCCAATATCTCCGATTCGGTGAAACCGACATCATTCCAGTTTGGCAAGCTTCTTGAGCCCATAAAGTCCCATCTTTTTACAGTGTAGCGTCAAACTCACCTTAACTGTATAATTTAAAAGGGGGAATCGAATTTGAAGTTGCTATTTCTCCTAAACGATTGAGCTACGACGACGAGAATCGGTAGGCACACTCAGGGGCCCAACAACTTTGAATCTTTAAGGCAGCGGGCACCTCTGATCATGTACACATTTTTCAAATTTCTGGAAATTTGGAAAAAGGTAGGAGGAGGGGGAGGGGGTGTTCAAAACGCTTTTTACTCACCGGAACTTCTTTCGTGGGTTCTTCCTCATTTATTGTCGGGTACTGTGTAAGAATTTCCCAGTTAACGTCTATTTTCCATACTTTTTCCACTTCAAGGTAATTCCATTTTCGTGCCCCTTATATAACGAAAATAGTGGTTCGAAAAATCGCTACTTTTGATGCCTATTCCCACTTCATCCTTACCAACTTTTGTGGAACTACGATATTTTTTAAAACCCTCCCTTACCTGAAGCCCCCGTCCAAAACCCTAAGTGCAAAATCATTGATGTTTTGCGATGTTTTTCTACTTCCTACATCTGACCGCTTGCTCTTTCCATGCATTTTGGCCAAGGCACTTGAAATTTGGCACCATCGCATAGTTCAATGGGAAATTTGCTACAGATTAGGGATTTTCCAGAATTCTGAGTTCTTAATTGTGACAATTTTTATTTTCTTAAAGTTATGACTTTCCCATTTCCTCATGGTGTACTCTCAACCCACCTTAATGGCACGAACTTAAACTAAAACGTTTGAGCTGCGGAAAAGAGACTCAGTATGAAGGAGCTCGAAGGCTTTAGTTATTAAGGCGCCAGGTACCTCTAATCCGTTTTTAATATTTTTAGAACTACTGTAGGGGAAATTCTCGAAGTTTTTCTTTGGTCACACATTTTTGTGGGTTCTTCTCTATCTGTTCTCGAATGGCAAGGATTTCCCGTTTTGCACTAATTTGTCTCAATTTTACCTTTATTCACCCGCAACGAATGGCGCGTATCTCTTATATCAACCTTTGGGTTCGGCCACTGCGGATTACGTCGACAGTTGGTTCGGTTGCGGGTTACGTCGGACATGGGCTGTGCTTCTGCAAGTTACAGTGACATATTCATGCACACAGTGCTTGATTTATCGGCGAAGAATAATCCTGCGGAGTTCCATGGGCACCGATNTACAGTGACATATTCATGCACACAGTGCTTGATTTATCGGCGAAGAATAATCCTGCGGAGTTCCATGGGCACCGATTCCAGGCATATGAATGAACGAACAAAAATTATTCTTACAATAAAGGATATTATTTGCAGTGTATTTTCACTTGCTATAGAATTTATAACTGGTTCCTAAGAGGGCATCATTGGTTACGTAATGACATTGACAGTGCATGTGTTGCATATGCTGTTGGAAATGGAACCGTGCTAATGAAAATTACGTGCTATGAAACATTTGGCTGATGGNTACAGTGACATATTCATGCACACAGTGCTTGATTTATCGGCGAAGAATAATCCTGCGGAGTTCCATGGGCACCGATCCCAGGCATATGAATGAACGAACAAAAATTATTCTTAAAATAAAGGATATTATTTGCAGTGTATTTTCACTTGCTATAGAATTTATAACTGGTTCCTAAGAGGGCATCATTGGTTACGTAATGACATTGACAGCGCATGTGTTGCATATGCTGTTGGAAATGGAACCGTGCTAATGAAAATTACGTGCTATGAAACATTTGGCTGATGGNCGCATGTGTTGCATATGCTGTTGGAAATGGAACCGTGCTAATGAAAATTACGTGCTATGAAACATTTGGCTGATGGTTTCTATGAGTGTGTCTGTCGCTATTTATACATTTTTGATAATGCTGAAAGGGAGTATCCAAATATCTTAAAAAATATAGGATTATATCTTTGATTTTAAAAATATCAACTACAAATATAACAAAAAACAGCAATTAAATAATATGTTTTAGTTGACAATATGGGGTAAAATTACTGATTATCCCGAAAATATATTGTTATTATGTTTAGAGAGAGTTGGATGAATCGGAATGGCATGGGAAAACAAGATGCTGTATTTATTTCGTTGAGAAGTGCTGAGACCTATCGAGTAGTACCTGTATTTAATCGTTCGGCTGTGATGGGGCAGTGGTCAGTGCACAGAATATGAAGGAAAATATCCGCCTCTTTTTGTGTAGTGGAAGGCTTAAAAATTATGCTCTAATACATTTTTTCATTAACTGCATGTGCTATGAATCTATTGATAATTTCTAAGCAGCCTAAAGGCAAGTATTTCATATAAAACACTATGTTTATTTAACTCAGTGGGAAGTAAAATGTGGTATCTGTTTTCGTTTTGAGAGAATGTCAAGTTTATGAGAACATTGCGTAGTTGGGCAAAACTGGATAACGTATGGCTGAAAAAAAATCCTTCTATTTTAGATGGCTATATTGCTTGGTATCCCATTTTGTCCAACTTTTGTTATTTATTTTTTACATTTTAGAGAATGTTTCCTAAGTATGACAGAGTATAAAAGTGCGGATACCTACGAGAAGAGTCTATGACAAGTCATTGATTCTGCACCTTTTGGAAGAGAAGATGAGATAACTATAAAAAAAAAAATCGGATAGTATTTGAATGATTAGAGTAACACAATTTTATGGGTCTGAGGTATGAGTTAGTAGCGATAGAATATATTGTTTTATGAAGTAATAAAAGGGAAAACACGTTAGATCACNGGGTCTGAGGTATGAGTTAGTAGCGATAGAATATATTGTTTTATGAAGTAATAAAAGGGAAAACACGTTAGATCACTGTTACTATGTTTCCTGTTCTAAACACTTGCATCTGCATGCTCCCACGGCAAAAATTGCAGGCCTGGGTCACTACAAACAAGTGTTCATAGATGTCCAAGACCAGGAATTGGTAGAGTAGGTTCTTACTATGTAGAGCTAACTTTTTGGGTTTCCGCTCAAAGAACTTCGCACGCAGACTTGCATTTGAACTGGCAAAAAGGAGAGAGTTTGCANGGGTCTGAGGTATGAGTTAGTAGCGATAGAATATATTGTTTTATGAAGTAATAAAAGGGAAAACACGTTAGATCACGGTTACTATGTTTCCTGTTCTAAACACTTGCATCTGCATGCTCCCACGGCAAAAATTGCAGGCCTGGGTCACTACAAACAAGTGTTCATAGATGTCCAAGACCAGGAATTGGTAGAGTAGGTTCTTACTATGTAAAGCAAACTTTTTGGGTTTCCGCTCAAAGAACTTCGCACGCAGACTTGCATTTGAACTGGCAAAAAGGAGAGAGTTTGCACATTCTTTCAATCAAGTAAATTTAATGACGGATGATGCTTGTTCAATGGATTGTAACCTAGCGTTTACGTAATTGCAATTATTTTCTGAATAAAGATTTTTAGTAGGAACTGTTTTATCTTCCATGCCCTCTATATTAATTGAGCCTCAGAAAATACGCCTCTCTTGTTTCCTGCGACATACTGAATTGTCGTTAGGGTTTTCAAATTCCAGTTCATTTCGTTGGCCGCACGTTTGGGCAGCCGTCTGTAATAATATATATTTTAATATCGGTAATAGCTTATTTATGAAATATTCTGTTGGGTGCCTTTCTTACTACATATGTACCACAATAAAACGTGTTTACATACATAGTAGCCAAGAACATCACTTTAAACTCAAGCATGTACGTGTGTATGTCTACACAAATAAATAGTAAATAACAGAAAAAAAATTACTTCATTCATCCTACTAACCACTGAATAAAAAAAAACTGTATACTTATACAAAAATTATTAAATTAAACTTTAAGGGAAAATTTGATTGAAAGAAACATATGCTGATCGCGAAATATTTTTAGAACTGACTTTATTGATAAGAAGCCTCAGATATGCCAATAAAGAGCCTATTTTACAATGTTTTGTACGATAGTGCCAAATGAGAAACTAAAGCTTTTATGCCATATCTCGGGGACAGGTCAAGCTATTTCTACCAAATTTTTCACACTAGTAGGTCATGAAAACTTACATGATTTGAGTGACTCACATACTTGTTTTTAAAATTATTTACCTGTAAATATTTGAGGTTAATAATCCTAGTGTACCAAAACTTTAGATTGATTACTATCGAAGTTGATGTTCCAAATCGTACCTCCTTAAACATGCCTGCTTACTGTACAAGGTGTTCTGTTTTCGAGATCCAGGTAAGGCACGTGTGTATTTGTGATTGTCTCACTAGTACTGCATTGGTTTCTGGTTGCATCTCTAATGATATCGCTGTCAACGAGACGTAAGACACACTTACAATATAACATTTTAATTACCTCATCAAAATTATTTGCAACTATGTAAAGAAAAGTGGGCTCATTAGTTATATTGATAACTTCTTGCATTATTTAGGGTGAATGTCATATCTCGGAAACCATTCAACAGAATTAAATCAAATTTTGTATCTTGACAGCGCATCTTGTAAGCATTGCATTTAGATATGGATCTTTTTGTTTACCAGCCATTTTGGAAGATAGGACCACATGAATAAATAAAGCAGTTACATTATTTCTCGAAAACTACTCAACAAATTCTCGCCAAATATGGCACGTAAATAATACTATGGTAGGCCACATAACCATATGCGATTAAAATTGATGAGGTATTTATTTTCAAAATGGCAGCCATACAAATACTTTAGGCTACCATAAGGTTCAACCATTTTCTACAAAATTTATATTCTGTCATAATTTATTAGAGGCGAAATACATGCTAAGAAATAACCTATTTTTGCCTACCATTTAGTATGATAGTAGAAGTGAAGTTTTATATCATATTTCGGGAAACAATTGAACAATTAGTACGAAATTTGTAACAGTAGAAGTAAGCTAGCATGTTTTAAGTAGGTCAGACATTTATTTTCAAAATGGCAGCCCCGTGGCTATTGTAGTTTTGAATGCTACATCGTTGAAAACAGGTAATTAATTCCAACGTTACTTTTCATGCTGGCAGTATATATCACAACCATCAAACGTGACCACTTAGTGTCTCTTTTCTCCACGATTTTGTAAGATAGCATCTTATGACCAATAAAAAATTTTATGTCATCTCCGGAAAACCAACAGATTTCTACCCAATTTGGCAAACATATATAACCACGGTAGGCCATTTGAACCGATATGCTTTGAGTGCGTAAGGATGGGCTCACAACCATCCGTCGCACCCGTCAGTCGCCAGTCCTTCAGTCAGTCATCCGTCTGTTTCTTCGTCCGTAAGTTGAAAGCGATTCAAAAATTTCCCGTCGTTCGTCAATCCTTCTGTACTGCAAAAATTTCAGTGTGTCAAGTAGTTAGAAAATGTATGTTCTGTTGTAAGGGGTAGTGGCGGGGGACGCTGGGACACACGGCGGCCATCTTGGATTATGTCACCAAGGTCAAAGGTCAAGGTCAAGCCGACCTAATGCTCTTGCATTCTACTTCGACGGTGGCCAATTTTTCAAAGTCAAAGGTCAAGGTCAAATTTGCCAAAATTGGGCAAAATATTCCAAAATTTTTCAAAATTTCCAAAACATTTTTTTAAAAAAATTTTCAATCTTTTTTTATGAACAATTTGGCTGAAATTGCTCATGCCCTCACAATATGGAGGAGTGACTCNAAAAAAATTTTCAATCTTTTTTTATGAACAATTTGGCTGAAATTGCTCATGCCCTCACAATATGGAGGAGTGACTCCTTTTTAGGCAATGAGGGACTGAGGGTTTGAGGTATTTTCATGCTCTTGCATTCCAAACTAGGGGATTTTCTCCAAGTCTTCAAAAATCCCTGCCACGACACCTTGACTTGTCCCTTCTTCATGCTCTTGCATTCCATGCTAAGGGTTTTTCTCAGAGTATTCCAAAATCCCTGCCACGACA
The DNA here is from genome assembly GCA_002778355.1 of Clitarchus hookeri. NCBI lineage: Eukaryota > Metazoa > Arthropoda > Insecta > Phasmatodea > Phasmatidae > Clitarchus > Clitarchus hookeri. The sequence goes on along the minus strand of NQII01000618.1, from coordinate 291,695 downwards.
CTCCGACTGGTCCCTACTTCATGCTCTTGCATTCCAAGCTAAGGTTTTCTCAGAGTTTTCCCAAATTCGATTATCATTTAATTCCTTTATACTAGATCATATACTTCATGCTCTTCCATTCCAAGTGAGGGGTTGTATCAGAGTCTTGCCAAATTTGATTGTCAATTAATTTATACTAGATAGTATACTTCATGCTCTCGCATTCCAAACGAGGGTTTTCTCAGAGACTTCCCAAATCCCTGCCACAATGTGCCGACTGGTCCCTACCTCATTCTCTTGCATTCCACCCTAATCTCTTCCCTACTTCATGCTCTTGAATTTCAAGGTAGGGNACTGGTCCCTACCTCATTCTCTTGCATTCCACCCTAATCTCTTCCCTACTTCATGCTCTTGAATTTCAAGGTAGGGATTTTCTCCGAATCTTCCCAAATTCCTGCCACGATGCCTCGACTGGTCCCTACTTCATGATATCGCATTCCATGCTAGGGGGTTTTCTCAGAGTCTTCCCAAATTCCTTCCACGACACCCCGACTGGTCCATACTTCATGCTCTTGCATTCCAAGCGNTTTTTCTCAGAGTCTTCCCAAATTCCTTCCACGACACCCCGACTGGTCCATACTTCATGCTCTTGCATTCCAAGCGAGGGTTTTCTCAGAGTTTTCCCAAATTCGATTATAATGTAATTCCTTCCTACTAGATCGTATACTTCATGCTCTTGCATTCCAAGCTAGGGGATCCCTGCCACGACGCCCCTACTGGTCCTTGGGGTTGTCTCAGAGTCTTCCAAAATTAGATTATCATTTAATTCCTTCCTAATAGATCGTATATGTCATGCTCTTGCATTCAAAGCGAAGGTTTTCTCCGGGCCGTGGTGGTGTGGTGGATAGACAACTCGCTTTTTGGGGGCTGCAGAGGTGCAGTGGATAGACGACTGGCTTCCTGGGNTCCGCGGCGGTTTGGCGTGTAGACAACACCCTGATCCCTACTTCACGCTCATGCATCCCACATCGTCCCCGCGACGAATCACCGACTGTCTTCGCTTGGGACCGCGGTGGTTTGGAGGATAGACCACTCCCTGATCCCTACTTCACGCTCATGCATTCTACATCGTCCCCGCGACGAATTCCCTGGTCCCTACGTCACACTCTTGCATGCCCAGTCGTCCCCGCAACGACTCCCCGTCTGATCTCTACTTCACGCTCTAGCATGCCAGCTCATCCGTGGTTTTCTCAATGTGCTGCTAAATTGGAATACTAAGTAATGTAAACTATGAGTATCACGACGTCACCCAACCAGTGGCAGTCATGTTGTTAACTAGTACCCTACATAATGTAATCTCCACGTCATCCCTACCACAATGCTCTCGTCAAGTTTGTTACTCTGTGTTCTGTTAAATTCTACTAATATCTTTATAAACCCACCGATTGGTTACGCAAAGCTTCCCCCAGTCGCCCGATTGCGGTGTCTCTCTATGTCACACACGTACGCACACACACACGCACGAGCACGCACGAGCACATGCACACAAACACAAACACATGTGCACACATGCACGCACACATGTACATGCACACATACACACACACATACACACAAATGCGCACGTGAATGCTCGCACGCACACGCACATGTCCAATGGCCGTCGAGCAGAAACAACAAAATTCTCGGTCAATGGCCGGGGGCTATAGTAGTAGTATGTGGTAACACTCTCGAGCAGCGCCGATCAGCGCCGATCAGCGTGCAAGATACAGGCGTCAAATTTGTAACACATACATCACCCCCGACAGCGACAATTATCATAGAGTCAGTTATATTCTATGCATACTTATAAGCATAGTTGACCATAATTCCCGAACTGTGTAAGATACAGCCGCCAAATACATAACATAGACATCACTCCCAACAATGAAAATGACCGCATGGTTATTTCTGCCCTATGCGAACTTATAAGTATAGTTGTCCATAATTTCCGAGACGTTTAAGATTCAGTCCCCGAATTCAAAACATATGCATCACCCCCGACAACGAATATTGATCGCAGTCGTTTACGTCCTATGCGTACTTATAAGCATAGTTGACTATATTTTCCAAACTGTAAAAGTTACAGCAGTAAAATTCATAACATACGCATCACGCCTGTGCGTACTTACAAGAATAGTTGGACGTAATTTTCGACCTGTTGAAGATACAGCTATCAAATTCATAACATATGTACCACCTCCAACAACTAAAATGAATGCATGGTCATTTGCATCTTAAGCTTACCTATAAGCATAGTTGATCACAATTTCCGAACCATTTAAGATACAGTTACCAAAATCGTAACATATTCATCACCTACTCATAACATAGGTATCATTCCCGACAACGAGATTGCTGCCACACACAAGGATAAAGATGCCAAACATGTTACGTGAGGCTCTCGAAAGAATCCCGCCATTGACGAAGTTGTCAGCCTAGCATAAAGGACACTGCCCACACACAAGGCGAAAGGGGTCTAACAGGTTATGTAAGTCTCTCGAACCATTAGTCATGCAAGAGAGACATCACTGCTACACGACGTTGCAAACACATATCTAAAAATAATTATAAAACAAATAGTTATATGCATTTAACAACCTATGTATATTGTAACGTATTGCGTGTTTCGAACCGCAGGTGTGTAGGTTCTGAATGTACAAATCTTCATATATTGTTTGTAGGATTGAAACTTTTTTATGCAATCTGTAAACATAAATTCAACATAACATCTTCCAAAGGTCTGCTTAAGGTCAATTGCACACATCATCCAAGGTCACCGTCATGATTGTTTATATATACATATGTATATGGTTGTAGTATACACTGACCATCTCAGTTGCTATTCAGACTTCGAAGAGTGAACAGTGGCTATGTAGAACGTGCTGTTCTTCTACGATGGAGAATAATTGGGAAAGTTATTTGTGTCGCTACTGTAAGAAGACTTTTTCTAAAGTTGCCATGCCCGTCGACACGAGACTGGCTGCCAACAAAATATGAAATGCATTATCTTATGATGTGAAAAGAGTAAATCGTATTTTCAAAGACTCGATTTCTTAAAAAGGCATATTGCAACTTGCAAAGCTCTCCTTCCTCCACATGTTAATCAGTATTTGCTGAGATTAAAGGAAACTTTTGATGGGAAGATACCTCCAAAAGATAAATTCGAACCATCAACATCGTTAAAGTCATCATACCCTACTGTGGAAAGAATGGCTGGATCAGTCACATCGCCTAGTCATCCATGTCACTACTGTAACATGACACTTTCATATGCCTACAATGTGAAGAGACATATAGAGCATAAATGTAAGCTGAATCTGTGTCACACAAGCTATCGATGTAATATGTGTCAAGGTTTGTTCACTCGTACAGATAGTTTAAACATACATATGAAAAACTGTAAAGACATTTTTCCTCTACATACTAAGCAACAGAGTATATTGACAGCGTTACAAACTTGTGACGATAAGGTTTCTGCTGTACGAAGTATTGATACACCTACATCACTAACTTCTGACCTTTATGCGAACAATGCACACAATCCTTCATCAATGTGTAGGAAACAATGTTGCTATTGTGGTAAGATCTTTAGTAAAAGTAGCAATGCACTGTGGCATGAGAGATGTAAAATTGTGTATAGCGGTGGAGAGAAGTCGGATTTATTGTTAAAGTGTTTGCCTCGATTTGGAACTATAGTATAGACTTTTCAAGGAACTGTGGGAAAAAAAACTTGTAGCTGTATGGTGGTGTAGCAAACTAGGTATGCTGACTAGCTGAAAAAACGTTTTTATACTGCATAAAAAAGCTTAAATCCCACTGATGAAATAAGAAGATTTAAACATATATATATAACATGTGAAATTGGTGGAATCGTCTTAGTTGTTTTTCGATTTTCGAAGAGTGTACATCGTCGCGAGCGAAGATGAAAAATACATCAGAAAGCCATTGGTGCTGTTTCTGCAAGAAGTCATTTACTAAGAGCTGTCATGCCCGTCGACATGAAACTGCTTGTTTGAACATGAAGCAATCTACCTTAACATATGAACAGTGCAAGTATCAATTTGGACGACGCGATAACTTAAAAATACATCTTGCAACATGTGAGGGACTCTCACCTGTACCGACTAAGCGATTTTGTGTATTGCCTACATAAAAAAAAAACATGTGAAGCCCAGGAACCTGCTGCATTGGTTACTGGTGCGCTGTCACCATCGACAACATCCGACCTGGATATGAACAGTTCTCCACAGACATCAAGGTATTAATGTCACTACTGTAGCAAGACCTTTAGTAAAAGTTGCAGTGCTCGCCAACATGAGAAATCTGGAAAATGTTCGAATAAGACGCAATGGGCTTACTACACTACTTGTTGCTAAAAGTGTGGTTGCGAATTCTCATGTTATGAAGTAACAGGCGTTCCAGACAGCGTGCGGCGTGAAATACATAACCATCAGGTAAAACTATGCCGTGAGTTGTATTACAACCATGACAAAATGTGTACATATAAAGCGTCTACACCTGTACATGTTGCAAACTTACCAAATAAGAATGGATTCATACTGAAAGAATCTGCTTTCCGGGGTCTTATGAAGACGTATGTTGTATCTTATTCATCAGGCGTGGTGGACTATATTTGTATATATCATAAGCATATGAGACAGAATATTATAGATCAACTTACATGTGAGATGGAAAAAGAAGGTGTAGTAAAGTATAATATATGGTTGGAATGTAAATATACCAAACCAGAACCAGATGAAGATGAATATAGCGAGAGAGCTTTCAAGACCTCGAATATACCTCTGTATAAGACGGACGAAATTTAAGACAGTGTCGAAGTTAGTATACAGAAGATTTGTCGAGAGGAAGAAGAATATATAAGAAAGGGTTCCCGTTGGACATTATATAAGATACAACGGCTACAGTTGTGAACAAATTTACTTAAGCCACTTGGCAAATAGATGTATGCTGATTGAGGGCATGCCGTCGCGAATGACTTGTAAGACTACCTGCAAAACTTCACCATGTGTTCACCAATTATATGGAAAACAATTTAGTTACTATGGCAAGGTCTTCAGTAAAGGTTGTAATGCCTGTCGACATGGACAGAGCGAATGTTCGAAGATACCGACCACCATAATACTAGCATATGATGTGTGGAGCATTATTTGGTAAAAGCAATAATCTAAAGAGATACACTGGTACATGTTAAGGTAAAGTACCTTTGCTTGGCATGACACAGCGTGCACTGAACTTATTGTTGCAAGACAATGCTATGACTGACCTTCCTGCCTATTCGTTGTGAATACTAATGATGGATCTAGCACCTGTGACATTATTCAGGTTTGCATCATGTTCCAAAACATTGTGTGAAGAAGGAAATACGAGTGTTGCAGACATGTACTATGAAGGATGCAAGTGATACAGATGATCGTCCGAAGATGTGAACAACAAACATGTCTCGCTAGCATCTAAGGTGAAAAACGAACTTGCTACAACTATCCAGGACATCGAGAATGCAAGTGTGTCCTCCAAGTTTGCCGATGAAGATGCGAAATATGTATATTCTACTGATGAAGTGCCTGCATCTGCGAAGCAAAAGCGTAAACGTGTTGCTGAAGATAAGAGCTATTTGAGCTCGGGATAGAAGAAACGCAGATTCGAACCTAGTATCCTGCCAGCTGACCTCAGTGAGCTAGCAACAAGATGAACGTGCCATTTCGTCCAGAGGCTACCTACAGCAGTGTGACGCCTGGTAACAGTAGCGTCACCTATGAAGTTGGCGATGTGGCAGAGCCGAGAACCTACAGCGAAGAGTGTGACGGCATTGCGCATTGGCTGCATGCTNAACTCGGGATAGAAGAAACGCAGATTCGAACCTAGTATCCTGCCAGCTGACCTCAGTGAGCTAGCAACAAGATGAACATGCCATTTCGTCCAGAGGCTACCTACAGCAGTGTAACGCCTGGTAACAGCAGCGTCATCTACAAATTTGGTGACACGACAGAGCCGAGAATCTACAGTAACGAGTGTGATGGCATTGCGCATTGGCTGCATGCCCACAATCCTACAGCATACGACCACTGCCAGCAGATGGTTCACTGTAGTGTGCTGGTGAGATGTGTTGTTCATAATATGGGAACAAACACTCCCCTGCCATGTGGGGCAGACGAGGTGGTAACGTACGCATATTGCATGATGCAATATGCGCACACCTCCCCGAATACATGCTGCTACCAGAGTCTCCAGTTCCCAACAATGCTGCTGCAGCATTAGTATTGCTCAGTCTCCTGTATTGTATTCTAGACGTAGGCTTAAGTTTGAGCTAGGAGATGCTATATGGGGGTACAGAAGTGATTACCCAACATAATGATTACAGTAGATGCAAGGATGATAGGAGAAATCAAAATACCACTCAACCAATAATAATTGTTCAAAGAGAGTACACTCCCTTTCAAAATTCAGGTTATTATAGGAAACAACAGAATTCAAGGAATCAGAGAATAGGACACAGTTACAGAGACAAATTTTGTCAGGATATATTCTATGAGTCAAACAAAATAAATACAGGGAGTAATTCGTTCGACCAGGGTTCCAATGATGCATACACAAATAGGAATGTCAGACAAGGAGGTTTTTCATATAGGTAAAAAACTAGAAAACGTGGAGGACAAACGCATTACACCAGCGGAAAATAAAGACAACACGTAGGTAAAATAGCCCATAATAACGGTAACTGGACGCAAAACCATCAGAATGAAACAGAACATTTTGAGAATAGGAATCGTACCTATGCACAAGTTGCAGCAAAAAATTCTAGGGCAGATGGCAGGTATTTTTATACAACACAAAATTTAGTTAAATTTGATAAGTATGTAGAACAAGAAACAGAAAATTGTGTATGATCGCAAATTAACTTTAATAGGTGCGAGCATGCAGGAATCAAGCACATTTCAGCATATAAAACAAACATTTACAAACTAGGAACCTCGTGCATCAAAGTAGAACAATTAGTGAGCATGAGAAATTTAAAACAAACCAGGCACACGGAAATTGCGCATGCGGAGACAACCTTGTCGCAAAAGAAAACGTGCCACGAATTGCAGTGCAAAGAAGGAAAAACGGACGTTTATAGGTCCTAGAAGTGAAGCACAACAAACATGCGCGCTCTGCTTTCACGCCGTGCACCACGGCGAACAGTGTGATATGTCTCCATATTAGAGTTTCAAATTTCAAAAGGATATTGCAGGAAGGTTCAAAAAATTCAAAAACAGGTTTGGCCTACAACCGCGTAAACTATTTATCAACACAGAACCCGCGTCCCATTGTCACGAAGGTAACACATAACAAACACAAGGAAGCGCCCGACAATGATGACACCTCCACCATGGAGGAGGAACTGAGTCGGGAGCACCTCGCACGCGCTAACCAGGGAGTGGTAGATTCACGTCAGCAACGTCCTAGTCACGGCAAGCCACGATCCGGGGTAAGGGATACTATGCTTTATTAGACACGAAATGTAGCCGCAGTTGTATAACCCAAACAATTGTTACAAATCAACAAATGCAGCCCGTTAAAGAATACTCTACACTTGTAGGAGACACAGAAGACATAGAACCANCAAACACAAGGAAGCGCCCGACAATGATGACACCTCCACCATGGAGGAGGAACTGAGTCGGGAGCACCTCGCACGCGCTAACCAGGGAGTGGTAGATTCACGTCAGCAACGTCCTAGTCACGGCAAGCCACGATCCGGGGTAAGGGATACTATGCTTTATTAGACACGAAATGTAGCCGCAGTTGTATAACCCAAACAATTGTTACAAATCAACAAATGCAGCCCGTTAAAGAATACTCTGCACTTGTAGGAGCCACAGAAGATATAGAACCGCCGAGGTTTAAGACGAACATTAAGTTAAGCATATTAGAGCATACATTCCCGCAAGACTTTTTAGTCATACATAATTTGAAAACTCACAAAATATTAGGTATTGATTTCATTAAATCTTACAATATTATTCAATTTATAAACCATAACATTATGTTTTTTATAAACAGTAATGACTCAAACAAAACATTGCAGGTGTCTTTGCACACATCAGTCACAGAAGCTCAACAGGCAGATAATATGCAATATTGCTTAAATAGAATTGAGACAATGGAATCAGATACATCTGAAACAATAAAAACAAAAATAAATAAAAACCTAGATGAATATGAAAAGAATTAGCTCAAGAAAGATATTAATGGATATCAAGACAGATTTGCTCACAATGTTTTAGGATTACCTCAAACAAATAAATACCAAATAAAACTAGATTTGCTAACAGAAAAGCCAATACACACTAGGCCGTATGGAATTAGTCCTAAAATACGGGAATAATTAATTCAACAAATANATAGAACCACCGAGGTTTAAGACGAACATTAAGTTAAGCATATTAGAGCATACATTCCCGCAAGACTTTTTAGTCATACATAATTTGAAAACACACAAAATATTAGGTATTGATTTCATTAAATCTTACATTATTATTAAATTTATAAACCATAACATTATTTTTTTTATAAACAGTAATGACTCAAACAAAAAATTGCAGGTGTCTTTGCACACATCAGTCACATAAGCTCAACAGGCAGATAATATGCAATATTGCTTAAATAGAATTGAGACAATGGAATCAGATACATTTGAAACAATAAAAACAAAAATTAATAAAAACCTAGATGAATATGAAAAGAATTAGCTCAAGAAAGATATTAATGGATATCAAGACAGATTTGCTCACAATGTTTTAGGATTACCTCAAACAAATAAATACCAAATAAAACTAGATTTGCTAACAGAAAAGCCAATACACACTAGGCCGTATGGAATTAGTCCTAAAATACGGGAATAATTAATTCAACAAATAAACGACATAACTTCTGCAGGTATAATTGAAAAAAAAAATATATTCAGCATATGCGGCTCCTAGCCGCAGAGAACAGGCTATACACAAATTAGCATTCACGATAGATGGAATACGACCGTACCAGTATAGAAGAATGCCCATGCGTCTGTCGACTTCCCCACAATATTTTCAACAATTTATAGATAATTTGGTACTACCATTAAGATAGAATACAACGATAGAATATATCGACGATAAATTGATTTCTAGGATATAACTTCTGATATCACACTTCAAATATACGTAAAACATTTGATAGGTTAAGAGAATTTAATGTAAAGGTTAATGCAAAAAATTTTCTATCTGCGCAGAAAGGAATAAAAGTATTAGGATACTACATAACACTATATGGTATTATTAATGATCCAGAAAAATTCCAACTATTCAACAAATCACACCGTCAGCAAGAACCTTTTTAGGCATGACATCCTATTTAACAAGATATATACAAAATTACGCTAGTAGATCAGAACTATTGGTATAACTTATAAAAAACAATATAGATTATAATCGGGGAGAGCGTGAACATAAAGCATTTTCAGAATTAAAACGGGCTACACAAAATGCACCAATTGTGCAATGTTTCGACGAAAACAAACAAAAAAACTGTGATGAATGACTAATAGCTATTGGGGCGGTATTAATGCAACAAGATTATCATAGTGAGCAGGGAAGCTATCACTTAATGAAACCAAATTGTCAACAACAGAGAGAGAGAGAGAGCGAGAGAAAGAGAGAAAGAGAGAGAGAGAAAGAGAGTTAGGAGCAATTAAATATTTTTACAGTTATTTCAGACAGTTCTGACACGGCAGAAAATTTATAATTGAAACGGANATTAATGCAACAAGATTATCATAGTGAGCAGGGAAGCTATCACTTAATGAAACCAAATTGTCAACAACAGAGAGAGAGAGAGAGCGAGAGAAAGAGAGAAAGAGAGAAAGAGAGAGAGAGAAAGAGAGTTAGGAGCAATTAAATATTTTTACAGTTATTTCAGACAGTTCTGACACGGCAGAAAATTTATAATTGAAACGGACCATGCCAGTCTAAGGTACTTAAAAATTATGGCCGAGCACAATATTCGGATACAAAAATGGGCAATATCATTAGCAGAATACGATTTCCAACCGCGGATTTTCAAAGGTAATTTAAATACCTTACCAGATGCATTAAGCAGAATACCAACGGCAGGATTAGCTCAATTACAAAATATAAAAATAAATTATAAAATTTTAAAAATTAATGCAGAAATAAAATGAAAAATTGGCAAGAATTTAAAAAACATTTTGTGGAAAATAAATTAAACACTAGTGATAAATCAAAAATGTGTAAAACCATTGTAGAATTATAAATAATCCCATTGAAGTCACTTGCCAAAGAAAGCGCAGAATTATTTCAGATAGCTGTAGAAATAATTCAGAAAGGAAATTCTCTCAAAATTAAATTTTCTAATTTGGATCCTGTTCTAAATATACAAATATTAATAATTAGCGAAAAAGGTGAAACATATTACCTTCCAGTATATATTCATGAACAGGAGTATATTAAAATATAAAATGTTCAGGAACTATTATGTGTCAGATTCAACATACAAATCAGTCACTTTTTCAGGTGAATGTAAACGTGATTCACACATACAAAAATTTAAAATTGCGCACCAGACAAATCAGACACTAAATATGTCAAATTACCTAGACGCTGTGGAATAGAGGCTAATGGCGAAATTCTCTAAAAATTCATACCCCAGTAGGAGAGAAAAATTTAACACTAGTACTACAATACTAAATGAATGAAATCATACCTGCACATCATGATTCATTACTAGGGGGCAGTCATTTTGGTGTTTTAAAACATTGCAAAAAAATTAAATAAGTTTATTACTGGAGCTCTATGAATAAAGACGTAAATTATTATATAAAACACTGTTCCATATGTCAAAAAATAAAGCCTACCAATCAAAAACCTATGGGACAGCTCCAGCCTATCGAGACACTGACATTATTAAAATCGTGGGCGCTAGGCACAAAAGTGCCATTACAAAAATTCCGCAAGAAAATCGCTATATTTTTGTAATGACAGAATTTTTCAGTCCATTTGTTGAAGCAAAATCTGTTAAAGCAATAGACCTGCAGACCCGTGCATACTTTATTAAAGAAGTTATTTTAAAATACGGATTCCCTCAAAAAATCTTAATGAGAGAGCCACATCTGTTAATAATGAATTAATAGCAGGATTGTTAAATAAATAATACATTAAGAGCCTCAAAACTACTAGTTACAACCCCTCTTGCAATGGATTGGTTGAGTCCATAAACAAGGTATTAGGACACCAGCTCACAGCATGTGCGCATGAGGACTCCACTGTGTGGGACGAGTATTTGGAATTTATTATATTTTATTGTAATACAACTGTAAATGCAAGCACAATATTAACACAATTTTACTTAATCCATGGCTTGAGGCAATGCAACCATCGCACATATTAGTAGATAAATATTCTGAAAGAGGTCAGGATTGGTGTAATTCACTGTTGCAAACAGGGAACTAGCTAAAATGGTAATTATTAAGTTTAATGACTTTTTTGAAGGAATCGTCCTAGATAAACAAGTAGCATTAATGGATTCTGCACAGCTTACCTTGTTAATATTCAGGAGGGCGTCATGTTAAAATAGGTAGAATATATTAAATAAAATAGTTAAAAATACGAGCAGACAGCCAGTTTGTTTATACCTTGGTGAGTTAATTTATATTCTTTTGGTGTGTTTTACGGTTCCTTTAAATGCCTAAAATCCTAAATTCATAGGTTAGTGTAAAACCCTACAATCCTAGGTTAGTTTAAAATGTAAAATAGTGATTCACCAATCGTGGGGTTAGGTTCTGTTAGGTTAGGTGGGCACATATTATGAAATTAGTCGTACGTTAATGCCTCTCGTATATTCGTGTTCTGCGTCATTAGTAGAGTGGAAATATACCATTTTCTGTAAAAAGTGTTTTATAGAAAAGTTACTAAACTTAATAATTACCGCTAAAATAAATGTACTCCAATCCTAACAAAATCAGATAATTCANCTATAGAAAAGTTACTAAACTTAATAATTACCGCTAAAATAAATGTACTCCAATCCTAACAAAATCAGATAATTCAATTTGATAAAACTCAACAGCCCAACACAATTAAAGGTGATTGGGTTTGTGTACATAAAAGATCACGCCACAAGGCATTATCATTTGAATATAAAGGGCCCTATTTAGTCACNTGTACATAAAAGATCACGCCACAAGGCATTATCATTTGAATATAAAGGGCCCTATTTAGTCACAAAAGTGATGGGCCTTCAACTATTCAAATTAAAAATGGAAGAGTAGACAATTATAAAACTGACACAATAAATACACGTAATATAAAAATCGCACATGTCAATTACACAATTTTGTTTTATTTCAGGTCAACAGAGGAACCAAGATGAGAGCCATGACCAAATACTACTGAGGAACATTTCACCTGTTCATCTTGTTTTTCCTAGGTTCAACAGTGCAACATGNAAACAGTGCAACATTTGGGCCTATATTGGAGAGATGTAGGGACACATTTTTATTACGATGAAACAATTCCTATCACGTATACTGTACCATTGCAAAAAACCTAGCCTGCCACAAGCAATTGATGCTCGGCTGCATAAAGCTTGCTCACTAAACATAGCTTCAGTTTGCGATAATAGCAAGGCAATACAGAAATATATTAAGACAGTGCATGTTAATTTGTTGGCACAATTTTCAAATACGATAACAATTCCCGCTAGAGGAAAAAGATATATTCAAATTTTAGGAGAAATTACATAGAGGTGCTGTAATATTCTTAAAGAAAAACACTTCGATACGCTCATCTGAAATGATAAACATTTGGTATCACAATTTAACGCACTGAAAAACATCAAATAAGGCTATTAATAACACGATTGCGTCGATAATAAGTGCAAAACCACAAACCGAAATCAGAATTAATTAACTTGCACAAGTAATAAATTGTATTACAAAAACACTNTAATAAGTGCAAAACCACAAACCGAAATCAGAATTAATTAACTTGCACAAGTAATAAATTGTATTACAAAAACACTAAATCACCAAAATCGCGCAATATATAATGTGGAACTAGCTGATATATTACAACAGCTTGCCATGACCATTATTTTGCATCTTATCAATAATATATTTATGGAACAAGAGATTCTAATGTACGTGGCTCACTATCAATCANGACCATTATTTTGCATCTTATCAATAATATATTTATGGAACAAGAGATTCTAATGTACGTGGCTCACTATCAATCAAATCAATTACCACTCAAAATGTTGAATTAATGCCAATTATCAGCAGATCATGCCAAGGCTTGATAATTCTCAACATCTCATTAATAAATGCAAGTTTATATGTGAAAAAGGCTGACAGTTAACTATCACTACAATATAAGTCAACTAAGTACGGATGAAGAAATACATTTTATATCTATAAACACATTATTTGATACGAAGTGGAAAATCAAGCATGCATTTCTTAACAAGTTACCAACATATTCTGAAATTATGGAAACGCAAATCACGGAAGTAGACAATGGTTTTCCATTCGTTACTCAGACGAATTAAATTATGCTAGCAGCGCCAGTATTATTTTTCTAATAATCGCTTAACTTACCATTTATATCAAGCTATTACAATTGACCATTATATTCAAGAAAATGCTTAAGAATAATAATAATTAATAATTACTGAAGNTTATATCAAGCTATTACAATTGACCATTATATTCAAGAAAATGCTTAAGAATAATAATAATTAATAATTACTGAAGGTCCCTACCTCTCTCCAGTATCCACTACTAGTAAAATGGATTACCATGTAGTGGATACTGGAGAGAGGTAGGGATCTTCAATAATTATTAATTATTGTTATTCTTAAGCATTTTCTTGAATATTGAAATAAACTAGGTTTTTTTTTTAAATAATTAATTGATTCGGTAGGAATATTTCTACCAAATAAATCGAGAAAATAAAAATTATTGTTATATTTTCCAATAGAGAACAGGATTTGATGAAGTACTTAATTTTACAGTAGCAAACTTATTTGTATAAATTTGTTAATTTATATTTTTTAACTGGCAAATATTTTATTATACCAAATAAACATGGTTAAAGATTATTTTCAATGATTTATCACAATTAATTTATTGTTTCAAATTAGGTTTCTACGGGTGTTTGGGATAATATAAATTTTTCACCCCAAGAGGAACTAAATTTGTAATGAAATTCTTATTTTCTTTGGCGACTTTTCCACATTTTACCAACATTTTGTAATTAATGGGTTATAGGTAGTCCTTTCCTCTATTACTTTCATATTCAGATTCATGTTGTTTTTTATCATTTCTGAATTTTTCGATTATTTATATTGCTTGTGTTAGATCTAACACTATTTAATTAATATAATTTATTTTACTATATAAGTGGTACATAAAGCAATCGAACTTTCGAGAGACAAACTTGATGTCNTTTAATTAATATAATTTATTTTACTATATAACTGGTACATAAAGCAATCGAACTTTCGAGAGACAAACTTGATGTCTAACCGATAAAACTGTGAGGAATTTAAATATTTATAACAATAGAATTGAAATCGATATTAATATTGGCTATATATTTTTTTTCCTATACATGCCTATGTTTAAAACAATTTGAACATGATAAAAAATATGGAAGTGTTTATGCTAAACCCGATTATGTTAATTTAATGCCTCATTATTTTTAATTTACACTTTTTCAAGTAGGAAAATAAAAGAAATAGACCAATAATTGAAGCTGTTGGCAAACTTTAATTACTTCTACAATGATGCATGCAATGCTTTAGTTAGTTCACCAATAAAAAAAATATCCAGTAAAATTTGTTTATTCATATGGACAATGAAATTACTAATCCATTTAAATATATTGGTTTGGTTTCCTCANTTTAATTAATATAATTTATTTTACTATATAAGTGGTACATAAAGCAATCGAACTTTCGAGAGACAAACTTGATGTCCAACCGATAAAACTGTGAGGAATTTAAATATTTATAATAATAGAATTGAAATCGATATTAATATTGGCTATATATTTTTTTTCCTATACATGCCTATGTTTAAAACAATTTGAACATGATAAAAAATATGGAAGTGTTTATGCTAAACCCGATTATGTTAATTTAATTCCTCATTATTTTTAATTGACACTTATTCAAGTAGGAAAATAAAAGAAATAGACCAATAATTGAAGCTGTTGGCAAACTTTAATTACTTCTACAATGATGCATGCAATGCTTTAGTTAGTTCACCAATAAAAAAAAAATCCAGTAAAATTTGTTTATTCATATGGACAATGAAATTACTAATCCATTTAAATATATTGGTTTGGTTTCCTCANTATCCAGTAAAATTTGTTTATTCATATGGACAATGAAATTACTAATCCATTTAAATATATTGGTTTGGTTTCCTCAGAGGAAAAAAAAATCTATTTTCAAGGGGCGTACAAAATAATATTTTACGCAATTATTCTGGTAACAATTGTTTGTATTATGATTATCAAAAAGAAAAAAAGCGGACAGGACAATTTATAAATATTATGCTGCTCCAAACATAAACGAAATACAAAAATTATAAATTATGCTGCCACTTATAAAACCTGAAGTAAATACTTCTCATGAGATAAAAAACTAATTTACAGCAATCTAAAAATACTTATTAGTTTTGATTATTGGCATTTTTTTTAGAAAATGCTGCTCTTTCCGGCAAAGCAAGAACATTAAATTCTAATACATCATATTAATAGCTTACAGTCTGATATTCCCGACTTTGTAATAGTAAGTTTTCAATCTGATAGGAAAGGTCATGCTGAGCAGTTTATTAATACTTCTAAGTTTTATCATTGTGATATAAGAAATATTTCTGTTTTAAATGGAAGAAGATAAATTTTTCTAAAGAATATTGGAATTTTAACTTCGATGCTGGTTTCTTTCATAAGATGTATCTTGTATATCACGATTTTAGAAGTTCTGAAACAAAAAACTGCTACAGATTATACTGTAGAAATAAATTAACTGTATTTTAAACTGTTTAACTAGAAGACCTTAATACATAATTGATTGTACTTATACAAAAATAAATATTGTAACAGGCAAAAACAATATAAAAATAAGTGTTGATATAAATAAAATTTTTTTTGGGCATATTATATACATTTTTTTTATATCAAATGGGAAAAGTTAGAATGGATCTGAAAAACGTATTGATAATTGTATACATTGTATTTATAAATTATTCATTCGAATAAAAAAATATTTGTTATAATTATTTTTAATTAAATAAATTAAACACAGATTTTGAACAAACTTAACACACACACACACAGATATATATATATATATATAATGAAGTGAACTAGAGCCTCGCTATTATTTGATTATAAACATAATTTTGTATGTATTTTTGATCGTTGTACAGTTTTGGTTGAATTAGATAGTAAATTTACAGTGGTTTTATAAAGAATATATAATCAAACTAATTCTGAAGAATTTGAATTAATAATTGGAATATGTATGCAGTGTAATGGTGAAATAAAAATTAATTAATTTAATTTTCAACATGGTATAAAAAGTTTTTCTTACGAAAATTTTTAATAATACACATGTGTTTATCAAGTAGTTTGTATAACATTTTAAATATTTTTATTTAAATATTNTTTTAATTAAATAAATTAAACACAGATTTTGAACAAACTTAACACACACACACACAGATATATATATATATATATATATATATATATAATGAAGTGAACTAGAGCCTCGCTATTATTTGATTATAAACATAATTTTGTATGTATTTTTGATCGTTGTACATTTTTGGTTGAATTAGATAGTAAATTTACAGTGGTTTTATAAAGAATATATAATCAAACTAATTCTGAAGAATTTGAATTAATAATTGGAATATGTATGCAGTGTAATGGTGAAATAAAAATGAATTAATTTAATTTTCGACATGGTATAAAAAGTTTTTCTGACGAAAATTTTTAATAATACACATGTGTTTATCAAGTAGTTTGTATAACATTTTAAATATTTTTATTTAAATATTTTATCTTGCATTTTTTTTCAAAATCTTTTCAAGAAGGATGAAAATTTTCACTTGATGCTTTATTAACCTGAGATAGATTATAATCTTTAACTCAATAAATGTAGTATATTTTCTTGTTTCAGTTTCTTTGATCGGAACTAATTTATTGTGAATTTCTATTAAAAATATTTGCGGAGACGTCATTATGAAATATGTGTAACACAATCATAAATCTTTATCATTGAGTTTGTGATCTTCGTGACATTTTAAGATTTTGCTTTTCACATTCTAGACTGATCTGTGTTGTCACTATTTTATTTAATTAATACAAATATGATTTAATTACCAAACAAAATATACAATTTTTTATTGGATTTTTTTTAGCTTGGACTTTTTTATATAGTAAATTTTTTTTATTAAAATATTATTAAATTTAAAATATTTCTTATTGACCATTTAAATAAAAAAATTTTCCAACAGTGATTTAAAAAAATTAATGTTTCAATTCCCTCCAAGTCTGTGGGATTAGCCGCGTTCTTTAAGAAATGGAGCTCTTTATTAAATAAAATAGTTAATTAAAATTTCCTTATTTATTTACAATAAATACAAATGAAATACACTTTTCTCAATATTTAACAATACATTGTCATTGCTTTCTTTTTAGAATTAATAAATTCTATCAGTACAACTTACAATTACATCAAAAGAAGTTAATGTAATTAAATAACAAAAATATTCCCAATTAAACAGTATATCAAAAGTTATTGAACCATTTTATAAATTATATGTTCATAGTTGACAGTTTCAATATTTATAATAAAGCCCATATCACATGTTCATGCACTCCCCTCTCAGTTTAGTTCAGATCCTACGAGTCTGCATTGTTCTAGAGATCTCCGAGCGCCTTCATGCACAGTAGCCTTCAACTCGTAGGGTACCTCGCCATCTCGACTGTTCACACCGCACAAAACACTCGTCAGCCGTCTTCTCGTAAACTCCTTCGTTGTCTGTCCTCTCAGCCCATTCTCCATGGTTCACCAGACTTTGCCGGACTACCATACTGCTACCACATGATTGCCAATCCTCAGGCTGCAGCCATGACCGAGAAATTCCTCCAAATGCCATGATGCGCCGAGGATTTTAGTACTCAGAATATTCTTGCGCATCCTTTAAAGTCGTCGATTCCTCCAGTAGTTGGCTAGGAGGGGAGGGGGGGAAAGCTGTCACGCCAGCGAAATTGGCTGTCAATAATTCCTCCGGCTGCCGGGTGACGTAGCGGAACGACTGTGAGGGGGGTTGGGGGTCGAGGTTGGTCAGACCCTGCCCCTCCCCTTCCCACAGGGATTGTACATATCAGGAGCCCGCGCCCGATGCGAGAATCCACACAGGTAACAATATTTTTACAACATATGTTCAAACATTCTTAAAATATATAGGGAACCACCTTGGATAAATACAAAATACAGTTACAATTCAAAGTTATAAATTGAATTTACAAATAAATTTTTACGAATAACTTATTTTTAAATTCAAAAGTGTAAAAAGACACGAATCTGAAAATTTTTTAAATTGAAAGTGTTAAATATTTAAAATTGTTAATTTAACATGTTGTTATTCTAATTATATAGATACATATTNTTTTAAATTGAAAGTGTTAAATATTTAAAATTGTTAATTTAACATGTTGTTATTCTAATTATATAGATACATATTTTAATTATATAAAAATGGTGCAGGTTCCCCTTGATATATATGGTTTTCGTTATCATTTATTAATGTAGCCAACATTTGGAAGCAAAGAGCATAACGATGTTCATTGGNCCCCTTCCCACAGGGATTGTACATATCAGGAGCCCGCGCCCGATGCGAGAATCCACACAGGTAACAATATTTTTACTTACAACATATGTTCAAACATTCTTAAAATATATAGGGAACCACCTTGGATAAATACAAAATACAGTTACAATTCAAAGTTATAAATTGAATTTACAAATAAATTTTTACGAATAACTTATTTTTAAATTCAAAAGTGTAAAAAGACACGAATCTGAAAATGTTTTAAATTGAAAGTGTTAAATATTTAAAATTGTTAATTTAACATGTTGTTATTCTAATTATATAGATACATATTTAAATTATATAAAAATGGTGCAGGTTCCCCTTGATATATATGGTTTTCGTTATCATTTATTAATGTAGCCAACATTTGGAAGCAAAGAGCATAACGATGTTCATTGGGTTAATGAGCTGTTGTGGAGTCTTCGAAAATTTTATCCCTTCTCACGCTCTTAGGAAATTAGTTTTAAAGAAATATTAATATTTTATTATTTTTATTTGCAACGTTTAGAAGCCTAGAGTACAAGTATATCTAATTGGTTTAACGATCTATTGAAGAGTATTTGAAAACAAATTCTACCCCTTTTCACACTCTTAGGGGTAAAATAAAAATAAACCCTACTCTTAGTTTTTAGGCAGTTACACATGTAGCCGATATTTTATCGCATTAAGGAGCTATTAAGTTGTTTTCGGAATTAGATTTTATTCTTTTTCACCATCTTAAGGAATGAATTCCAAAATAGCCTAATCTTTATATTTTATATGCCTTTTCACTCACTTACTGATTTAATTACAAAAATTAAGAAATATCCTAAATTCACTTTAGGGTAAATAGTTTGCAACATTTTGAAGCTAAGAGCATATAGATATCTCATCGGGTTAACGAACTATTGAGGAGCCCTCGAAAATACTTTTGAACCTTTTTCACCCACTTAGAGGTTTAATTTAGAAAAAATCCCTTCTTAGGGACTGCATGTACCACGAGGGGGGCGGGGGATCTTTAAATTTTTATGCTTTTGCATGCAGCGGTTTGGACTGTGTGTTGATGAATGAGTGAGTGAGTCAGTTGGGACACTTAATTTTGTACACTGAGATAATTAATTTTTNGTGGACTGTGTGTTGATGAATGAGTGAGTGAGTCAGTTGGGACACTTAATTTTGTACACTGAGATAATTAATTTTTCTAAGGTTCTTTCCTTGTACAGGATGAGATTCTTACCCTTCGATGAGCAAAGACCAAATAACCTGGTAGAATATCACATCTTTTGGAATCTCAGTTATTACAACGAATTAAGGACCTATTTATGCAAGGGAGGTGGGGGTATGTAACTTTCCTTAACGTGCTCCAAAATTTTACATTAAATTTTATGTTGATTTTCTTTGTAGAATATTTGACTCCCTTCTAAAATTAGTCTGTAATCTAACCACAACCTTCAGAATTTTTTTTGGCTATTATTCAAAACAGATTACCACAACAGCTTTGGCCTAGTATGTTATGATTAAAATCATATCATCGAATACCATTTGGTAGATAAGAAGCAACATGATTATCAAAGTGGAGAGGTTTGGGATACTCTTAACAGTTAGGTCTTGAGAGTACTAGCAAAGTGGTTTACTTCGTGTTTTACGTAAAGTTACAAGACTTACTATGTGCTTAGTAGCTTAAGCCCACGTTTTGTGGCATTATGTCATTTTTATGTAGTTTAAATATTGGAGATTTTTTGATTTCTTAAAGAATGATCTTCAGTACAGGGTTTGAATCCACATTTCACGTTCGGGAGCCTCTGTAATTCGGGAACTTCTGTAAACGTAGCAGTGCAATATACCTCTCGGACAACCCGACTGACAAGCAATTGAACTACATGATACTTGATTTTTCTCGCTAACCTACAGCTTGCATGAAAATCAATGGAATGCGAGGTGCTTTGTAGCATGTTACTCAACTTGCTTTGCTTCTGAACTAAAATAGTGAATTGCTTGAGAAGAAAGGAACTGGCAAAGAATTCGTTTTGACGCTACTCCCCACCTGTGGTGTACAGAGTGGGTAGTAGGGTCCTCAGTTAATGTTAGATGGCACAGACTATAAGGTGCCTTGAAGGTTGAGGGTATATGAAACAATTACTTCATCACGTTTTGGGTTTTAAACAAGTTTATTTGATGGGACTGCATACACACATTCCCGGCACTGTTGCGGGAAGTACACATACTTTCTCGGCACCTTGTGCTGAGAATTTACTCATATGTTAACGACCCTGCGAGTTCTTGGCCTGAAGGGCTGATTACAATGTTCTGGCTAACATTTCTGATGATGTGGGGGCATTAGGTGACAGGATGCGTCCCTGAGTGACGACATTGTTATTTAACTGTACTTGTTNATTTCTGATGATGTGGGGGCATTAGGTGACAGGATGCGTCCCTGAGTGACGACATTGTTATTTAACTGTACTTGTTGCGGGGTAATGGTTCCGGCAGTAGACGGGATCTGGTGAGTTGGGTTGTCCTGTTGCTTGGGTGGCCCTGTTGCAGGCCCTCGGACTGGCTGTTTTTGATGTGTTGCACTCAACTGGATTCCTCTCGACGTGGCACTTCTAGTTGAAGCTCACCACTCGCTCTGTTCTCGGCATAGGGTTGTAAATGACTGCTTACTTCCCTACCACGTTCCGGCGAGGGACCCCTGGCGGGCTCCCACTCTGACCTCTGCGTTCTCGGCNATTTCTGATGATGTGGGGGCATTAGGTGACAGGATGCGTCCCTGAGTGACGACATTGTTATTTAACTGTACTTGTTAGGGGGTAATGGTTCCGGCAGTAGATGGGATCTGGTGAGTTGGGTTGTCCTGTTGCTTGGGTGGCCCTGTTGCAGGCCCTCGGACTGGCTGTTTTTGATGTGTTGCACTCAACTGGATTCCTCTCGACGTGGCACTTCTAGTTGAAGCTCACCACTCGCTCTGTTCTCGGCATAGGGTCGTAACTGACTGCTTACTTCCCTACCACGTTCCGGCGAGGGACCCCTGGCGGGCTCCCACTCTGACCTCTGCGTTCTCGGCGCGTGGCTGCACTGTACTACTCCCACTCTATCGACATGGTGCTCCTCGTTAGAGCTCACCACTCGACTCCGCCTTCTCGGTGCGTTATTGTAACTGACTAACTGGTGACTGGTGACTGACTTGACTGACTGACTCGCATCCCAGCATGGTGAAACTACTCGTCCAATGTAACTCTGGTAACTGTTAAACTGATTCTGCCGGGTCCCGAACCTCGCCTTTTGTGTCCCGATATGGCTTACTCCTTAATGTTGTGATTCTCGCCTGGCTGACTTCCACAATCCGGCTCTCGATCCTGACTTCCTGCGCATACTGGTGTGGCAGTACCGAACGCTTCCCGGCGACAGGGTTTCACTGACTGACTGTCTCTGCGACTGACTCACTCGGCTGGGGTCCGATCTCCCCGGCCTCGGTAAACTAGTGCAAGGACTTCCTCTCTCGTAATTGTGCGACTTGACTGACTGATTGACTAATGTATTTGATTCTCCCTGTGCGGAGTATCGCAGCCTCCGACTGCCCCGATATGACTGACCGATTAACCTGATATCACTGACGTCCTTTAATTGAAGCCCACCCTCCCTGTAAAGAGGCTTATATTGTCTCTTGTCTCCCTCCCTAAAACTGTACACATGCCTCTCTTGTTTGGGGGAGGGGGGAGGAGGAAGTGCGCAGATCAAAAGAGCACTTCATCCACGCACCAAGGTTCTTGATGGTTAGGAGGTGGGGGTGTGGGGGTGGTGTTGTCCAGGGGCCCCTGGAATACGCTGTCAGATTATTCTCGGTGTGTGTTCCTTCAGCATGAGTTTTTGACGTCGGGCAGAAATAGGCCTACTATCTCTTCATTTCTCGGCGTAGGCAAAAGTTTCATGGGGCTTTCTAGGGGGGAGGGGTGGGGGAAAAGGTCCCACGCTGCAGCGACATGTGTAACTTAGTATCCGTCCTCTGGGTTGACCTGTCCTGGCTGTCCACGTGTCCTGCGACGCATGTCAACTTGTTGGCGCTTGTGGGGAGGATAATATGGCAGGGAGGGGGATTGTGGCAGTGAGGTTCTCTACTTACTATATGTGCCACACGTTAGTTTTATGAACAATGTGGGTTAAATTTAGAGTGAATTGTCATCCATAATCGGGCTACTGCTTCAAATGCATTGTTTATAAACATGAAATGTGCTGTATTGAAACTACCCAGCCATTATCTAGCAAAATTGAGAATTCTGTAAGGATGTGGTATGCTCAGCGTGCAATTTCAACATAAAAAGAAAACAACTCGCGGATGGTTTTTAGGGTGTTATATAAAAATATCAAATTTAACAAATATGTAGCGACAAAAGACTGTTTTCAAGTTCCGTTGTACTATACATAATATTTTACCACAAATGCAAAAAAAAAATACAATTTTTTAAATCTAATGAAAAAACTGTTTTGGTGTTTTTAAATCCAAATATGGATGGATGTAAGAGAATGTGAATCATATGCATGCATTGTATTGTAAATGGCTTGTTAACATCCCCCAGTGTTATGCCGAAATGCTTATCAGGGTATGGCATACAAACTAAATTGTAACCTAAATTAAATTTAACACCTATTCCTTACCTGGGATTCAAACCCAGAGCCTCCCTCACTCCAGACTGGCAGCACATCAACAGATGTTAAGTCAGTATACGCGTGTAAATGGTTCTAGGGAGAGATGGTGTTACGAAAGGGTTGAGGGATCGAATAGTGGGTAAATCGCAGGCGAACTTGGTAGTGGGCGCAGTGCATGTGCAAGTCAGTTGTGGTTGGAATGAGGAAGGTGGCTGTGCTTTCTGAGGATNTGTGATATGCTCAGCGTGCAATTTCAACATAAAAAGAAAACAACTCGCGGATGGTTTTTAGGGTGTTATATAAAAAAATTTCAAATTTAACAAATATGTAGCGACAAAAGACTGTTTTCAAGTTCCGTTGTACTATACATAATATTTTACCACAAATGCAAAAAAAAAATACAATTTTTTTAATCTAATGAAAAAACTGTTTTNATACAATTTTTTTAATCTAATGAAAAAACTGTTTTGGTGTTTTTAAATCCAAATATGGATGGATGTAAGAGAATGTGAATCATATGCATGCATTGTATTGTAAATGGCTTGTTAACGTCCCCCAGTGTTATGCCGAAATGCTTATCAGGGGATGGCATACAAACTAAATTGTAACCTAAATTAAATTTAACACCTATTCCTTACCTGGGATTCAAACCCAGAGCCTCCCTCACTCCAGACTGGCAGCACATCAACAGATGTTAAGTCAGCATACGCGTGTAAATGGTTCTAGGGAGAGATGGTGTTACGAAAGGGTTGAGGGATCGAATAGTGGGTAAATCGCAGGCGGACTTGGTAGTGGGCGCAGTGCATGTGCAAGTCAGTTGTGGTTGGAATGAGGAAGGTGGCTGTGCTTTCTGAGGATNGACTTGGTAGTGGGCGCAGTGCATGTGCAAGTCAGTTGTGGTTGGAATGAGGAAGGTGGCTGTGCTTTCTGAGGATTTAACAAGAAGTTAACGATATAACTAATGAGCCTAATTTCCTCCACATGGATGCAAATAATCTTAACCAAGTTCTTAAAAGGTTAGATGGCAGGTGGATCGACGTCTCGTTGACAGCGATATCATTAAAAATGGACCCAGAAACAAATGCAATATTAGTAAGACAACGTATCTTACCCGGGACTCGAACTGATAATACCTCGTACTGTAAGACCAACTGCATTTCGGAGGCAAAATTCGGAGAATCAACTTTGGTTGGAATCAGTTTAAAAATAAGGTGGACTATGTTTACCAACCTCAAATATTTACAGAAACATCATTTTTAAAATAAGTGTGTGAGTCACTTAAATCATGTAAGTTTACATGTCCCATTATATCTCTAATTGTGTGCCAAATTTGATGGAAATAGGTTTACTGGTTTCAGGGATATGGTATAAAAGTTTTATTTTCTCTTTTGGCACTATTGTTCAAAAATACCTAAAACCATCTCTGTATATGCATACCTGTTGCTTCTAAAAGGTATTATCCGCTTACT
Source organism: Clitarchus hookeri (assembly GCA_002778355.1). Classification (NCBI taxonomy): domain Eukaryota; kingdom Metazoa; phylum Arthropoda; class Insecta; order Phasmatodea; family Phasmatidae; genus Clitarchus; species Clitarchus hookeri. The sequence goes on along the minus strand of NQII01000618.1, from coordinate 266,633 downwards.
AAGTTTTGTTGAATTTTTGTCAAACTATTTAATAAATAACACAAACTCATCTATATAAAATATATTGCTGCTATTTTGAAGAAAAATCTGACACATCTGAATTATGTAGGATTACATGGCTTCTGCAGTAATATTTGTGGGAATAAATTAGCTGGTCCCTGAGATATGGCTTTAATGTTATATTTTATCATCAGCCACAATCTTTCAAAAAGGCTGCCAAAAGAGGGTCTCTATAAACATTTACTCTCAGCATGCAAAGTTGAATTGAAATTTGTTAAATTATGTAATAGATATGACTAACTTTTCTAAATTACTTAAGTTGTACTTCTGTTGTAAATGACACCAGACATACTTAAAACGTGCAAGTTTATGTGTAGTGATATTTGTGTACTAAATTCGGTAGGTATCGGTTGATTGGCACCCGAAATATTGCATAAAAGCTCAATTTTCTCACGTGGTGCTATCTTTATTAATGGAGGATAAAACGGTTTTTATTGGCACATTCTATAAACTAAATTAAAACATCTATATGGCCGCTATTTTGAAAATAATTGCCAGACCCATATAAAACATGTCCGCATACATGGCCTACCATAGTACTTGTTTATCAAATTAGGCAAGTATAGGTTAATTGTTTCCCAAGATATAACAAAACATTATTTATTCAGGTAGCATTATATTACAAAATGATGGGCAAAAGAGGCCATTTGAGGACACATTGGATTGTTGTAAAAGACACTGCCAGCATAAAAAGATAAGTGGAAATTTAAAAAATAAATGTCCAGCCATCTTAAAAATAATTATTTTACATAATGCATTGAAGTGTTACTTGTTTGCTAAATTTGATAGCAATCGGTTGATTGTTTTCCTTTATGTAACAAAACATAATTTTTTCAGCATGCCACCATTTTTTAAAATGGTGACAAAAGAGGCTCAGGGTAGATGTAATTGATGGTTGTTATGAATACTGCTAGCATACAAAGTTAAGTTGAAATATGTTACATGGTTTCGTAGATACAGCAAAGTAATCTAAAATGTTTATATGGTCGACATTTTGAAAATAAGTGTCTTACCCACTAAAACATGTAAGTTTACATGACCCGCTGTAGTATTACTTGGTCAACAAATTTGGTAATAAACTGGTTGATTTTTTTCCTGAGATATGGCATTAGAACTTTAATATCCTGTGTCACTAACTTGAAAAATTGCAGACAAAAGAGGTTGTGTATTAGACACATTTGATACTCGAAATATATACTTTCAGCATACCAAGTTTGGTCGAAATTGGTACAATGGTATAGCAGATACAGCAAACAAACCCTAAAATGTTTATATAGCCGCCGTTTCGAAAAAAAGAAGCTTGGCCATATAAATTGCAAGTATAAATATGACCTATGATAATATTAGTTATGTGCCAAATCTGACAGCAATTGGTTGAGTAGTTCCCTCCTTGATATAATGTAAAATCCTTATTTATTCATGTTGCACTATCTTCCAAAATGGCTGACCAAATATTTTATCACTTTCTAAATCCATTTTTTTACATCGCGCACTATCAACGTACCAACTATTGTTGAATAGAAAATAAGTACCTGGCATAATCTAAAACTATAAAAGTCGGACGTACTTGCTGAGAACTAAGTTTTATGTGGACCAAGTCAGGTGAAATTCGCTTCCCTTGTTTAAATGTTATGAGAGGGGGCACACATTCCAGATAGGACTTCGGGTGATTGCATAAGCCTATCTTTCATTCGAAAAGTAAGCTAAATAAATATGTGGTAACAGGGTGCATACAGCCAGTATCTTTTATATAAGAGTAACTGTGTTTTGACGGGGGAGACACGAGATTGAATGTAGTGAGTACATGGCATGTAGGGATATGTGGGATCTGCTTTCTAAGGACTTGGAGAGGGAGTGAAGCGAATGTGACAAAGTGGGGAGGAGGAAGCCCATAGCTCATAGGTCCGCTGGCAGAGATAACGCAAGGATGTGCTTCGCTATTTATAGACAGGGTCGAATGAGAATAGAACCAGCGTCTTCCTAACTATGCTCGCAAAACATTTTTTTTAAAATTATTCTGATAATTGTTTTAAACAGCCATTAAATTTTTTTTTAACTTATTATGTTATTTTAAAAATGTTTTGGGATTTTTCTCGAACTATCGGGTTTAGGGTGACTCTAAGATTTCCCTATGTTAAAATGGCCAAAATCAACGTTACTTGTCAAGGTCATAGATCCTATTTTAAAAATACATTGGGTCTGAGCCGGAGTTTTGTTTGGTACCGCCGACCCACCTCGAAGTGTATCCAGGAGTACTGTGACAGGTCCAGCTTCTTGAAGTCGTTGAGAGTAGGCTCCGGCAGGTTGCTCTCGTTGTGGATGATGGTCCTAGAGCCGTTTAATTTGTTGATAAGGACAGCGGCCACAGGGCCTTCATACTCGTCGTACATGACGCAGTTTTCAGTGGAAATGTGTTGTTTGGCGAAGTCATCCACTAGGAAGCTGCAACAACAAACATATATTAATAATAATGCATGTGTAGAGGTAAAATATATCGCGAGGTAACATTCACCGAATGCCAGGTAGTAGAACCAGAAGATATCCTCCATTGTTGAAGCCTGGCATGGAATTAAACCCAAAATGGAGCGGCAACGAAATGCGAGGCATTTGCCAGGAGTCCCAAATGTAAGAATTCGGGTGGAATATTGCCAGGAATCGAACCTGGACGAGAGGTGGGACGTGGTGTCGGTGCGTTATCAACAACCTGGAACTACAAATTTAGGATGGGGCAGCTCATAGAAAGCATATGCAGAACAAGAAAGCAGATCCTGCATTTTCGACCATTGCTCTAGCCTCATTCCAGAAACACGGAACTCCTGTGCCATCAAAATAGGCTAGGACACAACAATGTTCTTTATCTGACTACATATGCCATATATAAATGACATCTGTGGGGCTGGAAAATAATAATTATATGGGCAGCTAAGATTTCCGTAGAAGTTCGTCGTGTAACACATAATATATATGTTGGACACGAAAAAATAAACGCTGTTTAAATATTATTTTCTCTAATCATGTTTTTCATAAATACTTGGTTGAATTTCTTTGAAGGTATTTGTATTGTCTTAATTTTGTGTTCAATAATAGGGAGTTTGTCCATTTTAAAGAAAAAAAATCCATTAAATAGTTAAATGAAACAGCGGCATTATTTATAGTGGAAAGAGAAATGAAAGCACTCCTAGTATTACTGGCTGGGTAAACATTATGGTTATTATTTACATATTTCAGCTAATAATGCCTAGAGGAAAACTAATAATGGATTATTAACGGACAATAAACTCTAGAGAGGTCTACTTTTCCTACGAAAGCAGCAATCCCTGTACTTTTTTTTGCAAAAATAAATAAAGCAGAGATACCAACCTTGCAACCTTGGAGGAACTGAGCGTCCCAAAATATTCGGTGCGTGTCCCCAATAGAGCCAATACTGTAGAGCTGTTTGAAGCATTCCCACCTCTGTGCCATCTGTGGGATATAGCCCTGCAGAGAAGAGGGTTTCATTACAAACGATTTGCTTACTTACAGGTACTGCTCCCTAACTAAAGCATATGTAATTACTAATTAAAAATTTATGTACGAAATTATCCTGAGTTACAGAAAAACTTCGTTAGATGATTCTTTCTGGAAAATAGGGTAGAAAAGTTAATGCCTGTTTACTGGACCAGATAGGTGAAAAGTGGCTTTGTAGGATGACACTACCATTTCCAGAACGTTTTGATCTCTGTTAATTCAATCCAGTATCTCAAGGGCAAACTGGTACTGCCGTGGTTTGCCCCATGATTTCCGATTTGAGTACCTAAGCAGCCGCACAGCATCATGGAGCATGAACGTAACAGCCCGAAAAGAAAAATTTGTTGTGGCATTATGCACGACATGTTTATCAAATCATTTGGCTTGGCTGGAAAAAAACTGTAAGGGGCTCTTCACATTTGGACGTGCTGGCACTGTATGTTTTTCCTAGACCTAAACACATGCAGCCCAACATCCTATTCCAACAGAACGGTGTTCCACCTCACTGGTCACTCGATGTGCGGGGAGAACTGAATGTAACTTTTCCAGGTCGTTGGACAGCAGGAGATGGGGTGACGTAGGAGTAAACATTAAGGGTGAGACCCCCTTTAAAAATTGAAAATTATGGTTATTTATCTGCAAAGTTTGAGAAATTACGTAACCTTAAGGGCACTGCCTACCAGCTGGCAGCTGCGAAATTTTAATAGGAAATGCCATGTTAAGGAAATTTCGCCTCAGTGGGTTAATTTTCCAGCTAAGCGTTTCAAATAAAATGTGTTCTACGCTAATTTTTTNTTAAGGAAATTTCGCCTCAGTGGGTTAATTTTCCAGCTAAGCGTTTCAAATAAAATGTGTTCTACGCTAATTTTTTAGAAAAGATCCCTACGAGTGTATATTTTAATATAAACTGAGGCGATGCAAGTCATAGGATACCTTATAATNTTTTTTAGAAAAGATCCCTACGAGTGTATATTTTAATATAAACTGAGGCGATGCAAGTCATAGGATACCTTATAATATCGTGTCGGACCTCCTTTTGCCCGCCGAAGTGCAGCAACTCGACGTGGCATGGACTCAACAAGTCGTTGGAAGTCCCCGGCAGAAATATTGAGCCATGCTGCCTCTATAGACGTCCATAATTGCGAAAGCGTTGCCGGTGCAGGAGTTTGTGCACGAACTGACTTCTCGATTATGTCCCATAAATGTTCGATGGGACTCATGTCGGGCGATCTTGGTGGCCAAATCATTCGCTGGAATTGTCCAGAATGTTTTTCAAACCAATCGCGAACAGNGGGCGATCTTGGTGGCCAAATCATTCGCTGGAATTGTCCAGAATGTTTTTCAAACCAATCGCGAACAGTTGTGGCCTGGTGATATGGCACATTGTCATCCATAAAAATTCCATCGTTGTTTGGGTACATGAAGTCCATGAATGGCTGCAAGTGNGTGATATGGCACATTGTCATCCATAAAAATTCCATCGTTGTTTGGGTACATGAAGTCCATGAATGGCTGCAAGTGTTCTCCATGTAACTGAAAATAACCCTTTCCAGTCAATGATCGGTTCAGTTGAACCAGAGGACCCAGTCCATTCCATGTAAAAACAGCCCACACCATTATGGAGCCACCACCAGCTTGCACATTTTCTTGTTGATAACTTGGGTCCATGGATTCGGTGGGTCTGGGCCACACTCCAACCCTACCATCAGCTCTTACCAACTGAAATCAGGACTCATCTGACCAAGCCACGGTTTTCCAGTCGTCTAGGGTCCAACCGATATGGTCACGAGCCCAGGAGAGGCGCTGCAGGCGATGTCGTGCTGTTAGTAAAGGCACTCGAGTCGGTCTTCTGCTGGCATAGCCCAGTACAGCCAAAGTTCGCCGCACTGTCCTAACGGACACGTCCGTCGTAGGTCCCACATTGATTCCTGCGGTTATTTCACGCAGTGTTGCTTGTCTGTTAACACTGACCATTCTGCGCACACGTCGTTGGTCACGGTCATTAAGTGCAGGCGGTCGGCCACTGTGTTGTCCATGGTGGGAGGTTATGCCTGAAATTAGGTATTCTCGGCACACTCTTGACACTGTGGATCTCGGAATGTTGAATTCCCTAACCATTTCCGAAATGGAATGTCCCATGCATCTAGCTCCAACTACCATTCCACGTTCAAAGTCAGTTTATTCCCGTCGTGAGGCCATAAACACGTCAGAAAGCTTTTCGCATGAATCACTTGACTACAAATGAAAGCCCAACCAATGCACTGCCCACTTATACATTTTGTACGCGATACTACTGCCATCTGTATATTTGCATATTGCTATCCCATGACTTTTGTCACATCTGTGTAGATAGGCAATATGTACTTTCTCGTAAATCATACATTTTACAACTTCCTTGCAAACAGGGTATACATGTTATGGAAACATCTCTGTTGTAGGGAACTTCTCTTAAAAATTCGTGAAGAATACGGATTGTTTGAAACGCCAATCTTTAAAATGAACGCACTGAGGCGAAAGTTCCTTAACATTTGATGTCCTACTTAAATTTATTAACTGCCAGCCGGGAGGCAGTGATCTTAAACAACAAATTCTTGAATAATGTTAGCGTGATTGATATCTGCCATCTGTGAAAATGTGCCTGGTTTGAACATAGTCCCTCATTAAGAAATTAGGGAACGCCATGTTATTAGTTATCAGTGGGTGATCGATTGCTAGTACCTAATGTCATGATAACATTAAAATCAATTTAAAAAGCTCCATGATTAAAAGTCTTATTAACATTGTACAATTTCAATTTTTGAACCCTGAATTCGGATTGAATTTGTTTTTCACGCGTTGCTGTAGTAAGCAACTGTACCGTTGTGTACTTCACGTTTCTAAAAATTTCAAAACATCATGAGATAAACGCATGGTTACTAGTCATGTGGCCGGGAAACATAGAGGCCAGAAAGAAGGAAGTAAGCGGTACTTTAAAAAGTGCTCGACTATCCACCAAAAGCCTATATATAAACAAGTGCAGAANAAAAGCTCCATGATTAAAAGTCTTATTAACATTGTACAATTTCAATTTTTGAACCCTGAATTCGGATTGAATTTGTCTTTCACGCGTTGCTGTAGTAAGCAACTGTACCGTTGTGTACTTCACGTTTCTAAAAATTTCAAAACATCATGAGATAAACGCATGGTTACTAGTCATGTGGCCGGGAAACATAGAGGCCGGAAAGAAGGAAGTAAGCGGTACTTTAAAAAGTGCTCGACTATCCACCAAAAGCCTATATATAAACAAGTGCAGAANGGAAAGAAGGAAGTAAGCGGTACTTTAAAAAGTGCTCGACTATCCACCAAAAGCCTATATATAAACAAGTGCAGAAGTAAGTGTAGAGAAAACCAACTACATATATTTCCAGTGTAAAAATTATAATATTGTAGAACATAAGGCCACATTTTTACAGGACTCTTTACAGAGCTCTTCTGGTTTCTATATGAGGGCACATAAATCCCGCAAGGATATACTGAAAATTCGTTAATACCTGATAACAATACTCTCTTTTATGAATTCGGATTATACAAAAAGAAATAGTTGCTGTTTTACATCTTGGTTAAATTTTCTTACAACACGTTCATTTTGATGTATTTGTTAAAATTTCACCCGAGTCTATACAAATATGATATATTAGTTTTTTTACTGCGAAATATCTATGGGACTCTTGCGCAACATATAGGCTATTTTTGACTAAATTAAACAAAATTTACTCTGCTCGTTCTTTCTACCGTATTTATTGTATTTACAATAATATTCCGGCAAATTGAAGAAGTAAAAATTTTTCAGTCTTATCCTTCTGTTTTATTTCAAAAGACGCTTATGCCAAATTGCACCGATAACTTTCCCTGAACAGTGATCCTACGAGTTTGGTTCCAACACGAATGTCAACCCCATCTTAATTCTAGTATGAAAGCGTTCCATCAATACACTCTGCCTCTGCCGAGTTCTCCTGATCTCGATTCAGAAATAAATGTGATACTAATTTAGAATGAATACCTGTCTGCGAAATTATTCATTTTAAACATAACGGTACATTTACTGAGTTATCAGTAAAAATGTCTACCAAGTTTTTTGATAGTTGGGCTGCAAGTGTTTAGGTTAAGGAAAAACATACAGCTCCAGCACGTCCAAATGTGAGATACTCCTGACAATTTTTTCGGCAAAGCAAAATTATACAATAATCATGTCAAACATGATGCCTCATCAAATACTTTTTTTTCTGGCTGTTACGTACATGTTCCGCTATGTTGTGCGGCTGCTTAGATACAACATAATGCCTGCTTACTGCACCAAATGCGTGAAAAGTAGCTTTGTCAGGTAAAATTACCAATTTCAGAAAGTAGTGATCTCTGTTAATTCGATGCAAAGTCACGCAGGCAAACTGGTATCGCCCCATGGAGTCAGCTTCTGCAGAATCTGCACCTTGCGTGCATAGCGACACAACCACAGTCGTACCACCTTATGAACAGTCGCTCGTGGCACCTGCACTTCCCGAGAAGCCCGGCGACTTGACTTCCTTGGACTTCGGACGAATGTTTGGCTGGAATTATCTACCTGCTCGTCGCTGACACGTTTTCCGCCTACTCCGTGCCTTTTCAACTTATTACCCGTGGCTAGAAACTTTCGGTATTATTCTTTTATCCTTTCTGTGTCAGGTGCTGCTTTCTGGTACACGTTGAAACTCCCTTTGCACCATCAAGATAGACTCAAACTTCGAACACCACAAACCAATTTGCGCTTTTTCTGAAAAGACGCCATTTTGGCGTTTAAAACTTACAACAGAGCTACGATAGCAGCCGAGAGGTTGCGTGAAAATTCTGGCAGCAATTTGAACTCCTGTAGTGTGCAGGAGAACCGCCAGGCAGTGAAAAAAGGAATTAATCGATTTTTAACAACACACTGAAATCAGGGCGTTTCTTTTTGACAAAGATAGTTAGGCTTAAAAAGCTTTATTGAACTTCTTGATTATAATTTAACATATAAAAAAACCTAATAAATATCACGTTAAAATATTTTTATTTAGACTATATTAAATATTTAGATATAAATGGAATTGTCAATATAGTTTAGCTAAAACAAAGCGTAATATTTTTTTTACGAACAGACTAATAAATAGTGTTTAAATGGTAAAAAGATACATTCCTTTTTTTATGAATTCACAAAAAACTCAAAAGGCACCTTAGAAAAATCTTATTAATTGAGTTGACCATTTCTCGACATGGTCATATCATGTTTTATTTACATTTGTATGTATGCTGATATTACAATGTTTTAAGTAGTAAACTATTTTTGTGAACATGAAACAGTACAAAGAATAATAAAACTTGAAAGCTAATAATCTACAATAGTATTGTGTTAACACCCCATAAGTTTATTCCAGCTAGTATGACCTACTATGTTAATAAAATAAATATTCCAGAAAAGGAAGACATGCCAATAATTTCCCATAAATATACAAGTCTACGCACTAGTACATACACTGAAGAGCCAAAAAAACTGGTACACCTGCCTAATATCGTGTAGGGCCCCCGAGCACGCAGAAGTGCNGAGCCAAAAAAACTGGTACACCTGCCTAATATCGTGTAGGGCCCCCGAGCACGCAGAAGTGCCGCAAGACGACGTACCAGCTTTTTTTTTGGCTCTTCAGTGAACAAACCTCATGTCCCCCTATTTCAGTGGGATGTTTAAGATATTCAGTGGTGACCATTGAACCACCAAACATTACAAACAGTCACTTTGAAATAAAAGGAAATTTAATTAACAGTGAAAGTAGAATGATTTGACCGACTTGTGGACAAGGGTGTAGGGCGGGGCAGCCGGGGCCGGTTGCCACCCTCTTGGAACTTCCCTTATTTCCTCAAAATTTTTCTTTTCCCTCTCAAAATCAATTAAATTTTACTCAAAATTTTCTTTTTCCCCCTCAAAATTTCCCGATTTTCTCTCAAAAAAGTGCCCATCCCCAAGTTTCAAAAACTATTCCCCGAAAGGTACTTTTCGATCCATNGGGGGGGGCGTTTTCTAGGGCAGAGCAGTGGCGGTAACATTGGTATTTTGGGCATAGAGTTATGCCAAATCAATACACGGGATATAGGATCGGAGCCAAAGCCGACCATCAGCCATCTTGGTTCTGTCAGTCAACTTAGCCGCCATATTGGATCTATGTGACTTAGACCTTGACCCCGTGATCTTGAATTACCTCGTGACCTTGAATAAAATTAAACCTAAAAAATTCCGAAAAATCTCGGAAAGTCCCAAACAATTCCAAAAATCCCCAAATTTTTATAAAAATTATTTAAAAATGTATTAAAAAAACATAAAATTTAAATTTAAAATGTTTGGGTCTAGAGGGGACGAGGGACTGCAATCGATCAGCCACGATGTTATGACATCACCCAACCACCATTTTGAACCCAGGTTACCTTAACATTGACCCATGACCTTGATCCTATAACTGTGACATTAGATTATCTTAAAAACAAAAACTAAAAAAAAAAAAAAAATTGGTAAAAATTTAATAAATTCATAAAATTCAGCGAGCATATAATAATATTGACTAAAACCACAATTTTGGATCCAGGTGACCTTGACCTTACACCTTGACCCAGTGACCTTTGATCTTGAATCCAAAAAATCGTCAAAATCCGAAAAATTGCCTAACAATGTATAAAATATATAAAAAAATATTATTACACATAATTTTTAAAATTTATTTTTAAAAACTTTCATAAGGAGGATTTTCACAGCACCAATGTCCAGCAGACGACTGATCCCCTCCAATAAATCACATTCTATAACATTCCCCTCCCCTTTACCATGTTTCTCATTGGTTAATTAATCAGCAGACATCCACCCACTACCTTTGCTCATCATTCTGTCTAATACACTCTACCAACCATATTGGTTTTTTTGTTTGTCATTTGCTTAACCTATTAAACAACTAGTGGCACTGATGACTTCGATCAACATGTTAGATCTGGATGACCTTCACCTTGACATCACATTTGTGTCATTGATATCATGCCCATGACCATAGATAACTTTGAATCCAAAAAGGAATTCTAAAAACTTTCATAAAATCCAAAAAATTCCAAAAAAAATATAAAGAAAATTAACGTAATTAATTAAATACTTGTTTTTCATCAATATTTAGATCAATCTCGCAATATTTCCATCAATAAGCACTGCAATCAGCACCCCATGCACCAAAATCAGCACTACACACATCACAATCAGCACCACATGCACCACAATCATTACCTTAATCAGAACCACATGCACTACAATCAGCACCACATGCACACCAATTCACACCAATGCACACAAATCCAAACACCAATCCACACACCAATCCATACAAATCCACACACCAATCCACAACAATCCACTCACCACTAGCATCATAGAGCCATCGATCAAAGAGGAGTCAAGTCTACACTGCAATGATAATGTGTAGCCACATATTCGATGGAAGCTGAGTAAGTTTCATTTAGTGAAGCCACAGAATTCTTGGTATGGGTTGACATACTCTTAAAGGAACCTGATACTTTTGATGACGTTTCTGTGCCCACATTATAAATTTACATTCACAGAGACATAAAATTAGTGGAAAATCTCAAATTTACATGAACACCCAGAACGTAATGGCACGCGTTATCAATGAGAAAATAATTTTTGTGAAGTACACTCCATCGGAAATGCAGGCGACCTTTATATTCTTTGTTTCCTAGCAGACTAACAACGATAAATAATCTCATCTGGATATCTACAAATTTTGGAGGAGATTTTTCTGAATAAAAGAAGGTAGACTTAAATGTGAATGTTGTGGAAAAGTGTTGAGTAACAATATTCATAATTGTAGATTATTAATATTACTTTGGTGGGCTAACTACTCATTCATAGAGCATTGTCGTATATTAACTTCGAAGTCACTAAGTTCTGTTTGACTGCTGTCTTTTATTCACGATAGAACTAAAGTAAAATGCCACGTAGTCAGGCACAACCAGATTGGTTATCATATGAGGTAGCATATCATATATTTTTAATATCTGAAGTTCATACCATTTTGCATTTTATAACGTGTCTTTTTTTTCGGCAGTGTAGAACAGTGCAGTGGTCGAGAAGAGTTTGTGATCACGCCAATTTTATTGTTAATTTCCTAAATTCATTAAGATGTGTTGTATACTGCCATAGATAATAACATTATAAATGGCGTCTCACGTATGTAACTGACTTCGTTAATGACTTAAGGAGTACTGTTTAAACAATAATTTATTATTTTTTCTATGATATATTTTATTTTGAACTAATACTCTGATATAAGGTTACTACCAATATTGTGTTTGTACTCTATGGATTCAAATTTTCATATCTTTGGATGGCTCATAGATGTGCTTATGAGAAAAATTATAAATAGGACCATCTGTTACTTTCCTGTCTAATAAGTTAGAGGCCGCTTCAGCAGATCGCAGTACTACAAACATTTATTGTAATGACTGCCGAGCGTGTACTAAAGTGTAACCACTTGCTTTTCAGTGTGAGTATGCTATGCAAATATGTCATAATTTTTGCATATATTTTTTCTCGCATGCGTAACATTTCTAGACTCAGCATCACCGCAGAGATCTGCCCAGTGTTCAATGCCTCAATCAGAGAGAAAGAAAAGAGTGTGTGGAGTATGAATACGAGAAGCAAAAGTTTATTCAACAGACTACTTCAGTCACGGAGAGAAGAAATTTAACTTTAGAGAGTGCGAGCATACAGTTCCTTTTCTGTCTCCAGGGGAAAATATGATGTTCATTGTGTTGGGATTTATGTGGAGTAGCAAAATAACTGACACAATTGAAGTCAATGTAAAAAGTATTAAATGGCTGAACAGTGATAGGGTCACAAAGAAAATCATACTATCAGCAACTCAAAGGGTGACTGATCCTTTTGATGTAACCTAAGGTCACTTTTCCCCAAATTTTAAATAAAGAAGTTCTAGGAATACAAGGATTTTTAGAACCCTTTATCGAAGAAGAAACAAAGTTTCAAATTTTGAGTTGGATTTCAGAGGGTCAACACACGATCTAAAAAGTTTTCAATATGTGTTTACTTACTAATTTGAGTTTGAATTGCTGTTAATTTAGTTCAAAGGCGGTTTTCATTGACTTAGGTGAGGGAATGTAATATATTTTATTTTGAATTGTTAATCTGATACAAGTGTACTATCCATGTTATGTCTGTACTCTAAGGAAATAAGTTATATCTTTGGTTAGCTCATAAAATTGTCGATCGAAAAATAAATAACAATAGAGTACGGCATATTTTTATGTCTTCATTAATAAAGTTTAACGGAAATTAGAAATGTAAATATATGTGCGTAAAATTTCCAACAATTAATATGGATACAAGGAAAATATAAAACACATTAATGTAGAAATTGACCACGTCAAATGTTGCTTGTACAGTGCAGATATTACGCGACAATTCATTCGTCTCCAAGAATAATCACACAAGACTAGGAACACGTAAATAATTTTCTTAGATATATATACGGTTTACTGCATAAACAGTAGTTTTCTTACCGTTCTTTGATATCCTCTTCCACAGGATAACTGTTTATGACGTACACACTGTCCATGCAGGCGAGGCCAACACACAGCACCTTAAGACCATCTTTCCTCGAGCTATAATTAATAAAAAAAAAATTTTCTAAGGCTATGAACAACATAGTTCACACATGAAAAAATTTAAAATAAACGTAATTGCTGGACCCACCATATTGAATCTTTGATAGAAGGTAACTCAAATCTAACAGAATTTGAACTCAAGTTATGCGGGAGACCACAGTAATAAAACTGGCAATGACTTAATGTTTTAACGATTGTAATTTTTACCTGGAAAAATATGCATAACAGAATTACTTATACGAAAATTAATTCAAAGTAAAAAATTGCACGTTAATATTTTTTATCACTTTCTTTCAGAGATGAAGAGTCCAGACTTGACATTATTTGCCAGCCCACATTCATGAAGAAAGGTTAGATGAAGGCGGAGTAGCGACGGAATGAAAATGATGACGAAATAGAAGAACTCTGAGGAAGACCGCACCACGTGGTGTAGTGTCCGCCATACAAGACCATGGTAATGGGCTCCACATACTACATTAACCTTGCATTCATAAATGTGCAAAATGAAAATTTAAGTGCTATATTCATGAGTGCGGCTGATAAAGAAGGGCATAATAAATATAGAGGCCAATAAAATCCTTGAATGCATTTATATCACAAAAGTTTGCAATAAATGCGTGACCAGATATTATCAATATTTCTTGTATTTTCCACACAAATTTTGATTACTTCTAACAGCGAGTCAACGCGGTTCTAGTCACGGTTGTTTAGTGAAATTTATTCCCTTTTAAATCTCTAAAAATATATCAATGTCATTATCTGTCATCTCATACGGTACCATGCACTCAATTAATTGTCTGTTCAACAGAGCAAGGTGTCGGTATTGATAAAGGAACAAAGGAAACGTGGTTATGATCCCCTGGTTATATTATGACACGGAGCTGCTGACATTAATGGACTACAGAACAAAAACCCACAAAATACCTACGAGAAAATTTCGTGGAATGTCAACATTTTATTATCATTTATCCACAGACGGTCCGAGCTTAATCGAGCATTCACAGAACTTTCACCAAGCTTACTTCTTGACTAATCGAAAACTCTTATTATATAATGTTTCGCAACCATTCTGTACGGGCAGGAATAATATTTTTTTCATTAACGCAGATATGACTTAACTTTATAATGCTGAAAATTTTGAAGTATTCTTGCCTAAACTATTTACGGATATAGACTAGTAATATAATTTAAAAAATTTCCCATTTGCAAAAATATTTACTGTAAACACTTTATAAAAAAAAAAAAACTTCACAACTACAACAAAGGTAGGAAAAAAATATGTACTAACCTATACTTCCATTTCACTGATGCGTCGTGGGCAAAGAAAAATACTAGCGTATATGTACATGAAGGGTCGGCTAGAGAGTAATAAAGCAGTAAGTAACGTCAGACACACATCAAGTGGCTAATAGTGATGAGCAATGACGCATATAGGTACAGGTAAGAAATTTACTTTGGCAGCATACAATACTACGGTAAATTACCAAGAAACCACGTATGCTTTACTTCTATGTGAATCATGATAGTGTTTAGGCTGCTAACACTAAAGGTCGTACTAAAATCGGAGTAAAAATAAAAGTAGAACATTGAACACATTGCTTATGCGGCCTGCTACAACTCAGCATAACAGCATGAGATGGCCGCCTACACATCGTAACGGCATGAGGATGATGGATTTAAAGCTGAATTAGTTAATTGGCGTAAAATGACAGCTCTGTCCGTTTTATAATATTTTCATGTTAATCTTTGTAAATCTAAGTGTCAGTACTGAAAGATTCCAAATTTTTAGAAAATATATATATATAAATTTGTGAAGATGTGTGAGATTTTAGAAAAATTAGGTCAGATTTGTAGCTATAGATTATTGAAATGTCACATTCACTTCTCCTTCTTGGAATTGCAGATTTAACATAATTTTTGTATATGTTTAAAATATGTAAATTAATTTCTAAGAAGTTAAAATTTGAATATTTCACATTTTATTATGTTATCACTTACCTTGACTGTGCCATTTCTTCTATTGTTTGAATTTATTTAACAAATATAATGCATTATGATTGAAATATTTAAAATAAAACAATTTTTAAATTTAAGAATTTGTAGATTGTTTATATTTCCAGGTAAAATTGTATCAATAAACTTACAATATCAACAACCAAAGAAGACAGAAAACATTCCGTAAATGTAATGGCACCACTGGAAGAAAAGACGAAACAACAAACCCGCGCACTGTTAAAAAATATAGCCTTGTTATATCAATATACTCAATATTGCAAAAATACAGCATGTAACTGTCAAGAACGGTACGGGATAGTTTTATTTTGTTACTAGCTGACCCGGCAAACGTTGTTTTGCCATAAAAAGTATTTCTATTGATTACAGTATTAGAAAAAAATAACTATAACTTATTGTAAGTGTGTGAGGATGTGGTATATAAGTGGAAGAGGCATGGAGCTCTGTGGACGATGACGGAATATAAAATTAGATAATTTAATAAATATTAATAAAATGGAAATACAAACAATTACAGCTTTGCGATCAATAATAAAGTTAATTAAGAAGTACACTTAATTATTGAAAATATAATTGTAAACACGTCACTACTACGATCTGAGCACAAATGAATAAGAGAAAGGTTATTGTGTGAGAGAAAGTGGAGACCGGCTACTCCGTGCTGTGTCACTGGGAGACACCTGGTGGGAATAAATTGTAACCTAGATCGATAAATGATCGATGATAATTGATCAGTTATCGACCTAGGGTAAAATTTATTTAATTACTAATATCGATATAAAAATAAGGGTTGGTGGTAGAAGGGTGAAAATTTAGGAGGGTATGTATTTTTTGATGCCACATCATAAAAAAATAAAAAATAAAAATTTTGTTCAAACAATAAAAAAAAATTGTTTGGGGGTGGCCACCCTTATTACTTAGGGGTGTAAAAAATATATATAAATCTATTCTCAGACCTACCGAGTATACATAAAAAATTTCATAAAAATCGGTTCAGCCGTTTCGGAGGAGTTCAGTGACTAACACTGTGACGGGAGAATTTTATATATTAGATTGTTCGTGTGAGTATTCAGTTTGTTAATATGCCAGCCTTCAAGAATAAATATATTTCGGTTACTTGTTGTTGTTCATATGCCCCTTTAATTTCAGCATTTATTATTAGTGAGCTGCCATATGGAACCATAGGGTATTTTGGACGTAAATTATATACATTCTATCTGTTTTCCAGAATTATGTTTTAATGTAATACTGGAATTGCACATAATGGATAATGATAAAAAAAAAACTTGGGATATAACGTGTTATAAAAAGAAAACAAATGGCAACGGTAATAAAAAAACTTCAAACTTAAAAATATCTATTTTTATCTCACCGCTCCTGACATATCGCTAAATTTAGGAAGGAATAAATAAAATAAGGGGAACATTGCGTCAAATTGGTACAGTGGGGGTGCTAAGAGAAAAGGTGGATATCCTGCGTTGCGCAGACGACGTGACGGTTCTGGCTAAAAACGAAGAGTTAAAACTAATGCAGAAGAAAAAAAAAACACAATCGCTCTAAGGTATAAAATGAAAACAGGCGCAAATGTAGATCCTCCCCGGTAGTGGTCGAAGGTTCAGGAAGATACCATCTGGAAAGGAAAGAGAAATTACGTGACCTTGACAGCAACATTATATATATATATATATAATAGAGAATTGGCATGCAGGAAACACAAAGCCGAAAAAGTCGTCAACAGGAAGAAATAACTTTTTGTTTGAAGAAAATTATGAACTAAGAGATAAACAAGTAAAGGCATTTGTTTTGAATGTAATAATTCATGACAGCGAGACAAATGGTCTCGAAGGGGATGAAAAGAGGAGTCCTGATGCGTTTGAGATGTGCTACAGGCGGGTGCTCAGTATTTCGTGGATTTATTGAAAAACATTTTAAGCATTCTGATACTATTTTAATCTTAAGAAGCATTTTCTTCTTGCATACATATCCTTATAAATTTATTTAAACTTGACTGCAGGGAAAACATTGGTCTCTTCTGAGACAAAAAGGAATACAATCGTTAAAGAATAATGGTTTTCATTTAAGAATTAGTCAGGAAAATTGCTAACGAGCCTCAAATATGAATATAGGTTAATAAAAGAAGAAACATGTCCTCTAACAGTGAAATGTATGTGAATTAAAGTTATTTGAAGGAAAAAAAATGGCACTAATTCTACAACTGAACTTTTGTGTTGTAGAACACAAACTCCTTTTCAACTTGCAGATTTTCCAGGATGCTCACAAACATCGAGTGGCTTCGTCACGTATTCAGGTTGAACGAAAAGGTACGGTAGTTTCATAACTTAATAGTCTCGAAATTGCTTGACGGATTTATTTGGCTGTTGCTCCAAAATGTAAAAGAAGAATACAAAATTGTAAGAGGAAACGACTGAAACAAAAAACTTGTGGTTGTGACGAGGGGGAGTGCAGCGTCTAACATCTGTACCGAACTGCCAGGAGACCAAGAGCGTGCAGCAGAAATACAGCGTATTATTTGGTTCGCGGAGTTCAGCTGAGCAATTACTGTTCAATGTACGATTAGAAATGTTATCTAGGACAAAGGTACCAGGTCGTAAAGGTATTTGTCAATTGCTTAAGCTTCCATAAATAACACAGTACAGTAACAAATATCACGTGGCTGCCGATAACTTCTAAAAAGAGGGAGTAGAATAGCTTAAGTTGTCACGTGTGAAGCCCAAACAGTGTATTCCCTGTTAAAACCTCTAGCTTTACATGTCAGAGAATACCATCCTGAATATGCTTCGGAAAGGCTGCAAGAAATTCAGATGGAATATCGGCCAAATGAATTGCATTTGGTAGTTATATCAAATAAAAACGGATACAAAAATAACACAAAATGGGTGTTTCACATTTACGAGGTGACTTTTCACATTATTGGGTGTGATAATCATCACATCAGCAGAATTTGAGGATCGTACCAACCTAATGTAATTAAAGAGTTAAGTTCGTGACAGTCCGAAACTCTAGTTTGAGTTGATGCACATTTGAGTTGTGTGCCATTTCGGTTTCATGGAGAAAACAATCAAAGATAGCATTTATCTGGACGTGCTAGATCTGTACGTCTACCCTCAGGTTGAGGACAATCTACCAGAACGACGGAGCACCACCACGTTGGTGCCAAGCGTTCTTAATGTTCTGAACTCTAGGTTTCTTAACGAATAGATCGGGGGAGATGACTATTTCCCCTCACCTCCTAGAAGCCATTACCTTATTCCTCTGAACTTATTTTGCGGATATGTGACAAATATCATCTACTCTGTGAATATCAGTGATTTGAGACACCTATGGCAGAGAATCGCTGCTGTTTTTGATACAAATCTGCCATTCATGATAAAGTGTATATGAGTAGAGATTGAATATAATTTTGACATCTGCAGTTTTTCAAACGAAGTGAACGCAGGGACATTTCAAGGCACTTAAGAAGTTTCATCCTTCCTGTACATTTTGGGACAACAGCCAAATAAAAAATATTTTGCAAATTATATATTTACAAATTTGTAAAACGGTTCCACTATTCTTTGATGACATTGTTAGTATGTGCATATACAGTCTGATTCTCCAGTAAACCAAAACAATTAACTGGTGATTCTCAATGAAGAATCCGAGGAAAACATAGACTATACGACGCATAGCCTAACTAATTCCTGAAGGAGTTAGACTGTTGTAAAAGAGTAACGGAGGAATGATTTTATGTATAATAAATAAAAATCTATAGTACATGTGACAATGTGTGTATGTGATTTGTGTTATTGTATGAAATGGATACACTGAGTGGCCAAAATATTATAACCGCTTGACACTTATATGCAGATCGGCCATAACTTCACGTTGTTGCCGCTAGGGGGCGAGATAGCTATAAAAAAGGAATGTAGGACAAGTGAAGCATCAATTGCACTGTGTTGCTTGCGAAGAAATGGGCAAAACAAGTGATTTAACTGAGTTTGAACGCGGGATGATTGTTGGCGCTCGAAGCGTCGGAACCAGTATCAGCAAAACGGCTGGACTTGTGAAGTGTTCGAGAGCAGAAGTTATAAATGTTTACAGAGAGAGGACTACCAAGCAGAAAACCGGGTCTCAAGTCAGGCTTGTGGTCGTCACAGGCTACTGAATGCTCGATCTGAAAGGAGAATTGCCAGAGTTGTCCAGTCCAACAGAAGAGCAACAGTACGTCAAATTGTGGCGAATCTTAATCAAGGAGCAACTGCGAAGGTCTCTGAACGAACTGTTCGCCGCACATTACACCAGATAGGCTATGGAAGCCGACGACCTGTTCGAAAGCCTCTACTGTCTGCCTTGAACAAGTGCAGACGTCTCCAGTTCGTAAAGGAGCACAAGGATTGGACAGTAGATGACTGGAAAAGGGTCATGTGGTCCAATGAATCGCGTTTTCAATTACACCACGCAGATGGCAGGGTGCGAATATGGAGAAAACAGCACGAAACCCCAACTGCATTGCCACAACACTTCAAGCTGGTGGAGGCAATATTATGGTTTGGGGGATGTTTTCTTGGCATTGTACGGGTCCTTTGAGTCCTGTAGAACAACGTCTGAATGCCCAAGGGTATTTAAGTGTTATCGCAGATCACGCACATCCTGTAATGGTGTTCCCTGCCGGGGATATATACTTCCAGCAGGACAATGCTCCCTGTCATAAAGCTGGCATTGTCCGCAGATGGTTCGAAGAGCATGACAGAGACTTTACCTTGCTTAGTTGGCATGCAAAATCACCGGATCTCAATCGAAATGAGAATCTGTGGGATGAGATCGAACAAGTCATCAGGCAGCTGGATCCAGTACCATCGAATCTTAAGGAATTGGGAAGTACAGTTCATCGGATATGGTCTCAAATTCCTCATACCATCTACCAACATCTCATAGAGTCCATTCCAAGAAGAATCCATGCAGTATTAAGAGCAAAAGGTGGTCCAACATTGGAAGGGGGTTAGGAGATGACATGGACACTAAATTGTCTTTACTATGGCAAGAGCTGTCATCATTAACAAATTATTGCATAGCTGCATAATCTCATACAACACCAGTATTCCTTCAGGAATAGAGCAAGACTTTACTTTATATATAAATATTTTTTCAACGAATCACTTTCTCTCGATATTTATAGTTATACGAAAACGAGTATAAACGGGATGATTCTAAAATCACGGGACAAACATTGAAGGGTGGTAGAGCTCACTAAAACAAACAATTATTGTATAGAAATATATGGGCGGGAGTCACGCGTTGAGGCACNTGAAGGGTGGTAGAGCTCACTAAAACAAACAATTATTGTATAGAAATATATGGGCGGGAGTCACGCGTTGAGGCACAAACACAAAAATAACACATGAAATGCAACACATTGTTTATTTACAACGTCGCCGCTAAATGCCTTTTTACAGCAATGTTTATAATAATTGCTCAAAATTGCTACCACCGACAGTAATGCAAGCTTGGTAGCGTCGGTGGAGTGATTGGCGAACAGATTCAAATACGCCGGGTATTTCACGCACGCCACCATTGTCAGCCAATCACGCCATATGTAGAGGTCGCCAAGCATGCGTGACTGTTGGTGGATGCATTTCCAGCAACTGTTTTAACATTTTCTGTACGGAATCACTCGTTAAGTATGCTGCTAATGAACATTTTATGTTTCCGTTAATGTGTTATGTTTTTGTGTTTGTGCCTCAACGCGTCACTTCCGCCCATATATTCCTATACAATAATTGTTTGTTTTAGTGAGTTCTACCACCCCTCAATGTTTGTCTCATGATTTTAGAATCATATTGTATATAGGGTAATTTACAGCACCTGTATCACCTCTTTTTCTCGGAAACAACACGACACCGGGGATTCGCGAAAAAAGTGTGGTAACTATACCCTATTTGAAGCATCGATTGGTAGTAATCCCATTCCCCTGAACATACCGGAGGTAGGGGATGAGGGTGAGCTTTGAAATTACAAATGGGAATGTGAGTCGTATAAGGTATCGTTCCATAGATCGTCTAAAAGGAAACAACATTTACAAAGACACTTCATTCTGACATTCATAGATTACGCGCAATAAATTAAATTATCTAAGCATATGGTTTCTGAGGTGTGTAGTTTATGCACAATGAAAATTGATCGCAAACGTTTACTAACTGAAATCAAAAGGAAATAAACGAAACATCTTGTTTTACTGGCGTGCATACCTAGTGTACGTACAATCAAAGGTACGTAGGGTGTACTGTAAATACTGGTATGGTGCGAGAGAACTATCGTGAACTATGAACTAACAGCACTCATTCGCACACAGCACTCTTCATAAGTGCTCTAAAAGTTGGCCATCCTATATCAGACACGACTCTGTTCTCTGTCTTACATTTGCGGATACTTGGTGGACCTCAGCACCAATGGGAGATCCACATGCTGTGCTGATTCTGTCATCCATGCAATGTAGAATTGAATGAACGAACGTTCGTTTGTCAGTTAACTTACATGCAAAACCTGCAGTTCCTGTAAGTGGTAGATGGCTTATCTGATTGCTGCTTAGTGATGCCTTTTTCTCCGCTTTCGTTCCGAAACAGTATAATAATAACAGTCAAGTGTATAAAATTATCATCGGTTGTGCGTAAACTATGCACGTCAGATACACAATGTGAGCCATTACATTATTGTCGGTTGGGGTGTAAGACTCGCTTTGATACTAGCAATGACCTTTGTGCCTTGCTGCATGGACTCGTGCAGTAGATATTATACTGTTTCCGAGCAAAATCAGATAATAATGTAGCACTATGCAACAAGCAGATAAGCCATCTACCACTTACAGGAACTGCATGCTTTGCATGCAAGTTAACTGACATTCGAAAGGCCGTTCATTCAGACAGTCATTCGTTTTACATTGCAACCATTAATTGTGTGTGTTGTTTCAGTGTCAGACATTGTCTGCCAATGGTGTTGTTATATGAATGGAATGCCGAAGAAGAAGCATGTGACATGCTGATGATACTAGGAAATTGTCTTGTCGTCAGAACTGCAGAGCTGCTGCCCGTTTGTACGCAGAGAGATACCCACAGCGCGTCCATCACTCGTACAATGTCTTCTAGCATCTTGTGTGTCGCATGTGCACAACCGGTCTATAGCAACTGGCATGCAACAAACGTCGTCGCATCAGACAATCTGTGAGAGACGAGAGGGCTGTTGATGTACTTTCTGCCATTGTAGTTAATTCTCATGATTCTACACGGAGGATTGCCCGCTACTCAGAATTGTCTCAAAGTAGAGTGTAGAGAATCCTCGCTGTTAAACGTTTACATCAGTACCATGTACAGCTTCACCAAGAACTTGGGAATAATGACATTCGTAAGCACATTGATTTCTGCAACTGGTACCTCAGCAAGGACCATGCTTTCCATCGCTGCATTTTGTGGATTCATGAGGCCGCAATAAAGAGTAATGGTGAAGTTAACATACATAATTCCCATGAATGGTCTGCAGTCAACCCACATTGGCTCCGTCAAGTGGATAACCAGCATGTGTGGAGCCATAATACTTTGTGTTGCCTTCTTGGGCATCGTGTCATAGGACCGTATTTTTTTAGAGGGCACTTGAATGGTGTAGTGTATGCCGACTTCCTACATAATATTTTGTACCATATGATCGAAGATGTGCCTCCCACTCAGAGTTTATCACTGTGGCTTCAACAGGATGGCTGGCCTGCTCACTTTTCACGCAGAGCTCGGCTAGTTGCTGACATGTTATTCTCCAGATGGTGGATCGGACGAATGGGTCCTGTTGCTTGGCCGTCACATTCTCCAGACGTGTCTCCAAATGACTTCTTTTTGTGGGGGAGAATTAAAGTCATCGTCTACTGCGTGCGTCCAAAAACGAGGGAAGATATGGAAGACAGAATCAGAGCAGCGTGTGGATCTCTCATCAGTACTGAGTTTCGCCGAGCAACCGCGAATGTAAGAAGGAGAGCAGAGTCGTGTCTGATACAGGATGGTTGGCATTTAGAACACTTATGAAGAGTGATGAGTACAAATAAGTGTTCCCAGTTCTCATTTTACAGTAGTTCTCTCACACCGTACTGGTATTTATAGTACACCCGACATCCTTTTGTTTGTACGTAAACTAGATATGCACACCAGAAAAACCAAGAAATCTATGTGATTTTATTTTTGATTGCAGTAACAATAAAAATTGTTTTCTTTCCGTTTGATTGTGTATAAACTACGCACGTGACAAACCATATGCTTACATGATTTATTTTATTGTGCGTAATCTATGAACTTCAGAAAACAACTGTCTTTGTAAATGTTGTTTCCTTTTCGACGATCTATCCAACGATACCATATACGACCCCTGTTCCCATTTGCAATTTCAAAGATAATCCCCCGTACCCCTACTGCTGTAATGTTCGGGGGAATGTAATTACTATGAATCGATGATTCATATAGGGTAGAGTTATCACAATTTTTTTCGCAAACCCCCAGTGTATTATTTTTGATAAAAAGGGGTGATGTG
This sequence comes from Clitarchus hookeri, assembly GCA_002778355.1. Lineage (NCBI taxonomy): Eukaryota > Metazoa > Arthropoda > Insecta > Phasmatodea > Phasmatidae > Clitarchus > Clitarchus hookeri. Next base: position 242,780 of record NQII01000618.1, on the reverse strand, counting down.
GTGTGAATTATCTTGTATATAAATATATACATAATGTGAATTTTTTGTTCTTCCAGTGGGAAGTCGAACGACAGGTGCATGAACTTCGTTATAAACAAGGACAACTTTCATCCTGGCACATCTATTTGCTACAATAATTACCTTACAGATAGTACAACGTTGCATTATGTTCCATTAAAAAAACCCACATGTAACTAACGGAATGTTAACAATGATGGAGTTTGACTTCCGTGTCTCTTTAGGCACTTAATTTCTTCCTGTGCAACCGTATACCATAATGCGTCATGGTGTGTATCTAGGATATATTCTTAGTTCAGCTGAAGATTGTCCACAGTCTTCGTATCTTAGTTTAACAGCAATTAACTAGAATAGATATTGTGGTGCTTCGTGTCAGGTTTCCGCATCAAGAGTATCAGCTTGATGTAGTTCATTTTTTCTCCTCGTTTTGTTCTTTTCTTATTTAACCTGAATGATACTTCCTATTGTTCTGCGGAGTCAGCTGAAAATAAAATTAAGTTAGCATTTCGTTTGAAGAAGTAACAAAACCATGTAAAGAAAATTATGTCACAAACTTCTTGTACATTTTTGTTATTGTGCAGTGACTAAGTCTTTACCGAATGAGACAGTATTATACAAAGATGCACTTCTTAGATACTGAATACAATTTCCCTTTTAATTTCCGATCTGGATTAAAAAAAAAAAGCTACATGAATCAATATAATTTTGCAAAGCCCAATTATCTCTAAACCATTACTCAGATGTTGCTTTATTATCTGACGTGACTGTGTGATATTATTTATAAGATCATCTGGGGCTGTAATGGTATTAGAACATAAGATCGTGACGCTATTCTCCCTCTGTGGCCTACAGGATGGTACATAGGGTCGGAGTTAATTCATCCAGGCACAGACTAAAAGGTGCCTTGAAGGTTGAGGGTATATCACACAATGACTTCATCACGACTTCTTAGATTGGAACAGGTTTATTGAACGGGAATTTCCTTATACATTCCTGGCTTTGTTAAGGGAATTTACACATACTTTAACGCCCTGCGAGTTCAAGGCCTGAAGGGCTGGTTACAATGTTCTGGTTATGTTTCTGATGCTGTAGGGGCATTAGGTGTCAGAACATGTCCCTGAGTGACGACGGGGTTACTTATCTGCACATGTTGCGCGGTAGTTGTTCTGGCAGTTGATGGGTCTGGTGAGCTGTATGGCCCTTTTAAGGGCTTCTGTGGTTGGCTTGTTGCACACAGCTGGCTTCCTCTCGACGTGGCATCCCTCGGTGAGCCTCACCACTCGCTCCCGTTCTCGGTGTATGGTAGTAACTGACTGCTTACTACCCTACCTCGTCCCGGCGAGGGGCCCTGTGTGGGCCCCACCCATACTTCGCGGATACAGGCTGCACTGGACAATCCCACTAGCTCAACATGGCCCTTCTCGGTGAAGTTCACCACTCAACTCCACCTTCTCGGTGCGTTGCAACTGACTGACTGAAAACTGACTGACTTATGCGGTAACTGGCTTGCTAACTCGCGTCCCGACATGGTGAAACTACACGTCCAATGTGACTCTGGTAACTGTCTCTGAATCGGCCCTGTGTATCGTGTTTCACATCTCGCGTCCCGATTTGGCTGACCCCTTAATGTCGCGACTGACTACCTTCCTGCGCATTTCAGGGTGGCAGTACAACTCCTGCTACTTGCTGCTCTTTACTTCGACTGACCGACGTGGCTGACCTCTCTCTGTGCGGTACTGACGAACTGATGTACTGATGTACTGTTGTGGCCGGGGGTCCGATCTCCCCCGGCCGCTCTCTGTGCGACTGATTTGCAGTTGTCCACTGATACCGAACTAACCTCTCTGCATGGCGATATTCAACTGATCTCTCTCTGTGCGGTAATCTTCTGACTGTTCTCATCCTCCCCCCAAAGAGGCTTATATCCTTTCTAGCCTCCCTCCCTAATTTCCTGCACATGTCTCCTCCTTGGGACGAGGGGGGAGATGAGAGGAAGCAGAACCATGCACTTCAAAAACATGCTATGGTTCCCTAAATGTTAGGGGGGGGGGAGGTGGCACCCTTTCAAAGCTTGTCAGCTATTTCTTTCGTGGTGCATGTTTTCTGACTTCAGGCAAACTATGCCTGTCTATCTCGTGAATCTGGGCGCTTACAAATTTTCCTCGGCTTGCTAGGAGTGATGGGGAGGAGGTGGGTGTAATGACTATGCAGCAGGACACGTGTGAGTCTTGGAAGCGCGTTTCTACCTCTGCTTGACCTTTTCTCTGCGGTGATTACAATCGACACGTGTCTCTCTACACTGGTTTAAGCTCTNGGGGTGACAGCGCCGCTCTAAATAATACTCTTAATTACGCCATGTGTCAATCGTATCTCAACCAAATCGCAACAAAAACCCCTGTTTTATACACCAGAGTGTGTGTTTTCGACTTCTTGTTGAGAAAATTTGTAAGTAATCTTAAGTTCCACAAGGATACCAGTTTCTTAGTAATATTTTACATCATTGGAAAAGTTTTTTTGTAATTTTCACACTTTAATCAACATAACTTGAGACTGAAATGTGTTGTACCCATTCTGACATAGTTATTGAAGTAAGCAAGCACTAGGCTAATTTTTTATACTGTTTGTGGAAGTAAAATATTCATACTCATTAATAAAACTACGTAGGTATTTTCATAATGTAAGAATTTGTACTTCCTTAATACTTTAGTGTGCATAATTTGTTCTCTGTTAACTGAGCACCTTTTAAAGCCTTAGATAATTAATTATTTCTAACAATTGAAAAAGTAAATTTTACGAACTTTTAAATGTGGTCACTCGTAAAAGAATAGCGATATCTGCAGACTACATCCAAAGTGTAAAATAAAATAGGTTATTGTACATGGGTTAGGCACCTGATTTTCAACATAAGTTATCAGTAACAGTGTCTTAAATTTATATAAATACTTTAAAAACTAGGCGTTTTCCTATTTTATATATATTGTAGTTGCCATTTTCTTGGAAAACCCGGAGAAAGCCCGCCGGCAAGCGGCATCGTCCAGCATGATTCCCACACGCGAAAATCCAGGAGTGAAACCGCCGCGGATCGAACCCAGATCGCTGAGGTGGGAGGCAAGCACCCTGGCCACTAGGCCACCACTGCCCCTGCTTACAAATAAAACTGTTTTTAAAAAAATGTAATATAGTGAGTAGATAGGAATGGGGCTTTTGGTTCATGATACATGAGTAGGAGGTAGGAGTTGCCCGGCGTCTTGGTCGATGCACAGCCAGGGCTCGCGGCCGGTGGCTGGTCATGTTGGATGTTCGTTCTCCTCTACCGCCCACAACCTGTAATCCTAGCAATTTTTAATAGCAATTATAAATATAATAAAATTAAAATAACAATAAAAATCAAAAAGTATCGGGAGTCCACATTGAATAACTCCAATTGTATAAATTTTCATTAATTTTACCTAGCCAGTCTTTAAACCCCAAACCCCTCCCCTCTACTTCACCCAACAAAACCACACTCCTTGCCCCCCTAAAGGCCCTAAGCACCCGACAAATCCCATCACCCAAATACTCCCTCCCCCAACCGCATCACTAGTAGTACAAATAACCACGCCCTCCCCCACCCTAAACCTGAACCATTAACCCACTCCTCATCCTACGAACTTCAATAATCACCCCAACACCCTCACCAACACCCCTTACCCACACATACCATTACACCTTCACCCCCACACACATCCTTAAAACACTACCCCCACACCCATTTAAATTCCGTACACGAATCATTATAAAGCGATTGCGGCACATTTCATTATAACAATTTTAATTTTTGTGTATTACACATATAATATATATTTTTTCTCACTTTAATGATTCATAAATTTACTATCGTATATACATTGCATTATTGGTTTACGGCATACTTATAATCACATTTATTTAAAGAACTATTCCAAATTGAATATTTTGTTAATATAATTCGTAGTAAATTTATGGTTTTTTGTATTATAAAAATATTTAAAAACAAGCGATGTAGAGCTTGTATCTTTTTTTTTTGTTTTTCAGTTGGATGGTATTCTTAAACCAGATTATGTGCATATTGCCCACATTGCATTTGTGGTGTGTGTTATAAATAATTATGCAGCAAACTACATTTTCACAAGTGAGGTTGTAAGCGAGCGAATATTTATAGGCATAGGCGAAAATTAATTGTGTTCTCTTAGGGTCAGGCCCGTTAGATTCAGTTTGCAAGCATCATTTATAGCTCCAGGGATGTAGGTATGTATAATATCTACAACAATTGATATACATAGTGATTAACGAAATTAAAAATAATATTTGTATCATAGTGCCTTTTTTGATGTGCAATATCACTTTATAAGAGGGAGGAAACGATATAGGGTTAATATAAGAAATAAAAGAGTGAAATATTATTATTTTTTAAATTTATTAAAATGTACTACTAGAAAATTATTTATTTTCGTCTGCATAAAGTCTGCATCCTTATACACATCACCTTCACTTATAATTCGTCAAACATGAAACCAAATATACGGGCACTCATGGGTTTCTTGCTGTCGTGCAGTAAACTTGAAGATAAAGTCCTTAGAGCAGAAGCGATACCGATATGCCACTGAAAATTCTGTAGATTATACAATAGTAGACCCAGATGGTTCGGCTATCGTCAAGTCGGAAGAAGCAGGAACTATGGATGAAGATGTCTTCGTGGAAAGAGATGTTACTCCTGGCGATGAGTTACCAGGTTCACCATTAAAAATGATCGTAGTCGATTTTGATAAAGGAGCCAAATTATATCCATTACCCTCCATCACACCTTCGATGCAGACCGCAAACACTCTCTTTAGCAGAACTGGCACCGAAGCATCAACGAGGCTTGCAGTTTAACTTTGCCTGACCCTACACGTTTGCAGTAAGTATCGTTGCGGTTGAACAGCGACCCACACTGTACGCACAGATATTTAATACGGTTGGAATTGTTCATACAGCCACAATTTTTATGGTGCCGTGAGTGTGTTGATGCGAAAATACCTTATAGCAGTACCTGCAGGGATACGTTTCTCTGTCGGAGGTAATACGGCCGACGACCCAAACTTTGCCGAAGTCAGGTCAGTCAAAGAACTGGATGGTACAGCTGAAGAAACACATGTTGCAGTAAGAAATGGTGCATTAAGTTCGTCCGAAGGTGCGGTCGACTCCGTCGAAAACGGCAAAAACATCTCAACGATGAAGTCGATGCCATCTTTCCAACCTTGGGTCGTTGTTGCTACTGCTTCTGCTGGACTCACGACTGAAATATCCATAATATTTATGTCAGTTATCGTCACCTGCTGCGACGATCTATCTTCCACCTCGGTCACTATCAAACTAAGTTCCTTTACTCAAACCCAGTTACCTATTTATCCGCCCAAGACGTCATGAAAATGTTGCTATGCATCGTGCGAGGCGATGGCGCATTCACTGTTGCACCTGGTATTGAATTGACGAGTGCAGCACTCGTTCTCATCGGAGGAATTGACAATGTGGGGGGTATAGGTAAGAAACTGTGTTACTGTTGTCAATCGCACCAACGATGGAAGTTGCAGCAACTCAGTTATAAACTTCTTCCCAGCACCGTAGGCTTCTTTAAGATATACATAATACTTATCCATAAGCTTATCACATACCTAGAACACTTTGTGTATATACACTTTGTGAAAACATAATGTAAATTATGATACCGTGAATTGTGGATATTTTTTAGTTCACTTAATCGACATAGAGGATGAGGATAACAATATATTGTCTATGTTTTGAGTGGTCCGATCCCATTTTTTCTCAGGTGCAGATAATCAACCAAATCGAGTGGCCAGCCAGAGACTTTACACATCATTTCTTCTTTATGATTTTTTCAACACTGGTTTCGATGTCGTCTGCATTATACTCGGATACGTGTGGTCTTGATTGCTTCTTTTTGTGTATATCGTATGGCACTAGTTTGCTATAGCTACATACCAACCATATATTATATTTTACGGCTCCGTGTTTCTCTACCTACTCTGTGAGCTGATCTATTATATTTTGTTTCATACAGGCCAGAGATGAACAAATATACACTGAGGCAACAAAAGTAATGGGATACCTCCTAATATCGTGTCGGACCTCCTTTATACCGGCGAAGTGCAGCAACTCGACGTGGCATGGATTCAACAAGTCGTTGGAAGTCCCCGGCAGAAATATTGAGCCATGCTGCTCAATATGCTGCTCTATAGACGTCCATAATTGCGAAAGTGTTGCCGGTGCAGGAGTTTGTGCACGAACTGACTTCTCTATTATGTCCCATAAATGTTCGATGGGATTCATGTCGGGTGATCTTGGTGGCCAAATCATTAACTGGAATTGTCCAGCATGTTCTTCAAACCAATCGCGAAGAGTTGTGGCCCGGTGATATGGCGCATTGTCATCCATAAAAATTTCATCGTTGTTTGGGTGCATGAAGTCCATGAATGGCTGCAAGTGGTCCCCAAGTAGCTGAACATAACCATTTCCAGTCAGTGATCGGTTCAGTTGGACCAGAGGACCCAGTCCATTCCATGTAAAAACAGCACACACCATTATGGAGCCACCACCAGCTTGCACAGTTCCTTGTTGACAACTTGGGTCCATGGATTCGTGGTGTCTGCCCCACACTCGAACCCTACTATTAGCTCCTACCAACTGAAATCGGGACTCATCTGACCAAGCAACGGTTTTACAGTCGTCTAGGGTCCAACCGATATGGTCACTAGCACAGGAGAGGCGCTGCAGGCGATGTCGTGCTGTTAGTAAAGGCACTCGAGTCGGTCTTCTGCTGACATAGCCCAGTACAGCCAAAGTTTGCCACACTGTCCAAATGGACAGGTCCGTCGTAGGTCCCACATTGATTCCTGCGGTTACTTCACGCAGTGTTGCTTGTCTGTTAACACTGACCATTCTGCGCACACATAGTTGGTCTCGGTCATTAAGTGCAGGTGGTTGGCCACTGCGTTGTCCATGGTGGGAGGTTATGTCTGAAATTAGGTATTCTCGGCACACTCTTGACACTGTGGATCTCGGAATGTTGAATACCCTAACCATTTCCGAAATGGAATGTCCCATGAGTCTAGCTCCAACTACTATTCCGCGTTCAAAGTCTGTTTATTCCCGTCGTGAGGCCATAATCTCGTCAGAAACCTTTTCACATGAATCACTTGATTACAAATGAAAGCCCAATCAATGCACTGCCCATTTTAAATTGTGTACGCGATACTACTGCCATCTGTATATTAGCATATTGCTATCCCATGACTTTTGTCACCTCAGTGTATATCGTCGAAGTTTTTGAGAAACACGTTTTGAAAAGATCACTGAATGCTGCTAATTCCTTAGGAAAAATTAATTTACATTCAGCTTCATCTAGTGGCTTACTTTCTTTGGTTGCGACGCATGGTCGGGCGAATTGGTAGGTGTAGCTTCCGATTCGCGGGTCCAAGGTGCACTGGCATCAGCCTTTGCTATAAACTACAAAGAGGAAGGATGAACTGCTCGGCCAGCATCATAGGATTTTGCAGCTTGTTCACACTATTTCAAATGCCGTTTTAAACTGTCGGTGTGCGCAAAATGTTTAGGCACGTCTCACATCGATGTGTCACGAGGATGGAACTCCTTACACAAGCCATCTTTTCATACCTTCGAGCTTCATTAGCATTTGCGAAAGTCTTGATACAGTAGCTGCATGGAAGTCTTGAATGAATCATCGAACTGCCCTTGGCATTCCCAAATGAAGTTTTCTGCTTCGATGACTATACAGGGTTTGTCGTGTCAGTTATTCCAGTACAAATGCGATTTGAATTTTTTACATGCGAAAGTAGCATGATCCACATCGTGAATCGAGTTGACCTTATATCGCCGAGCATTGCTGCTTTTAGAAAATTTCTTCTCACAGTAACAACACAAACAAAATTCTGTAACATGTTCCAGTTTGGGTCGAAACAATGCCCCCTCTTCACAGTGCGAATATCAAACAAGCCGTCCAGTTCAAGGTATCTGTACATATGTATATACAAGGTGGCGAAATGTTACATCTCATTCAAGTAGGTAGTCTAAAAACGAAACAGTAAAATAATTTGTCATATATTTAAAGTAAGAAGCCTAAAACACTGTCGCAGAAAATATTTCTAAAGGAATGCTAACAGTAAATATGCACCAAACTCAAGAATAAACATAAAATATACTGATATAATGCACACACGATATGACATGACATAATATTATGAAGAAACCCTCCAAATACACCATACACGGAAAGTACGGAATAAAAAAAACAGTAAAATATACATATTACATATTAGCAACCTGAGAAAGTAAAAAAAAAAATCAGGAATTAAACCGGTAANTAAAAAAAACAGTAAAATATACATATTACATATTAGCAACCTGAGAAAGTAAAAAAAAAATCAGGAATTAAACCGGTAAAAAAAAAACGAAACTATTTAATAAATATACGAAGCCGAGACCGTAACATCGGGACATCCTAATCCTGATCCGTACTCTGTTTGGAAAGAAAATTTCGGCACGTAAGAATAAAATTATACTGAAAATTTTATCCGTAAAAAATACCTGCACTACTAAATACAGACAAAAATCATTATATCTACCCTAATTCACATCACGAGTTCGCGAATTTTTGTAAGCATTCCGAGCAATTCTTTTACATTCCGCTCATCCACTTATCAGACAGATAACACGAGAATTAAGCATATCGAATATATACAGTATACATTCAGTCCAGTTTTATATTCTGATACCATTGTTATATTTTTTACACCTTGTTATGGTGTGATCAGGCCTTATCTGAACGAATTGCCTTATCACACCTTCAAACATTACACCTGGAAACGAGCGGGATTGCAACACCACCATTTGGTCGTCGATCCTTGCGAAAGAAGACAGTTGCAGAAATCCCCTCCACCGGTCGCTAAACGGGGCCGCAGAAATATATTGAACAACGCGCCTGATATAGGCCAGCATAACACCGGGAGCAGCGTCTTTTGTCGTCGACCAGGCCAGAGAGAAGACCACGAAAGATGGGTGTGTCCGGCCGTCGTTAACCGTCTCGTAGAATCAGCCTCCGGCAACATTAACAAGGTGATGACTTTCCAGTTAGATTATAATAAAATGGGGTGAGGTAAATATAATGAATAATCAGAATGGTATTCAATTTAAAGCTCCCCCGATCAATATTCATTTAAATAGCAACTGTATAATCTTAATGTAATAAAACTCATCTTATACTGCTGTGCTCTACCGAATCATGAGTCATTATTGAGCTACGCCCCCAGCAACTTTCACGTACGAATGATTTAAAAGCTAGTTCGTAACAATGGTAGAGGCGCCGGGTAAGTTCCCTTCCTTTGTATGTGTTCCTCCTCCTTAACTAATAGCCTTCCTTAATTCCTTCCCTCTCACTTCCGTTGGACTTAACTTTAATTGAATATCATTGTATACTCTTCTAACTTTAGATCAAGTAAAGTCTTTATTAATCATTTCAAACAATCCTTTTAATTATCTGAGCTTATTCTGTTTTCATTAAACTTAACATTTCCTAAGAGGGTTATGAGCCACCAAGGCTCATAACAACCTACTATTCGCGCAGTACTCTAATATAATGCGACGAACTATATGTGAATAAAACCAACTGCTGGAAGACCGGAACCGCATATTTCTGTAGGTACACGTCTCCTTTCAGAAAAATATCGTGCATGCCTTAAAATAATATTCCCCGTTGAAATAGATTAAGGCAGCGGCATGGAAGAGAATACAATTCCCTGCCCCCTTAATATTGAATGCATATTTCTGAGTCGACGAGACCGATGTCTCTTCCGTAATTTTTTTCCGATCGGCGGTTATATTTCGAGGCGAATAAAGCTACAACAAGGTAAGGTTCATGCTCATAATTTAATGGGGCTCATAATTTAAGGTACATACCTTAAATTTGTTGGGAAACACTTTTTCCCCCAGTCATTCATCAGACCGCAAACAAATGTACACCCCTATCAGTAAAAAAAAAAAAAAAGACCGATGCAGGCATCCAAACTGACCTCGCATATTCCTTGCATGAAATTATATGCGAGAACAAAAATAACTACCCTTTTGAATTATTTTTCCCACCTGCAAATGGAAATCACCGTGTCTACGACGCTGGTACGTGCACAGAGGTCAGAAATACGAACACCCAGTGACTGGTACGTAGGCAAGAGACGGTAATATGCAAAATTAACTGCGAAACACATTGTGACGCCCACGAGGCTTCATCCTAATGAAATGTGTAAAGATTATTGCGGGGAAAAAAAAAAAACATTCAAACACCCGAAACCGTGAATGAACATAAATGTATTGATCAGCACCAAAATAAGAACATCTCACCGAGAGCCGGAGCATGTCGAAACATTAAAAAAAAAAAAAAAAAAAAAGCCAAAATCTAGAAATTGTTTGAAAATACGCAGTTTGTCGTGTATAGTCGGCGTGAATCCATTGAGATATTTGGAATACATGGTAGAAATTAATCCCAGCTCATTCATTATGGAGCTCTGATTCTTCAAAGATGAATAAACGTCGGTAGTGATTCAGACAAGAACATTTCCATTCCCATAGCCATATGCACTGTAAATTGATCGAATGGCTGCCCCACTCTGCCAACATGTCAGGTAGGTTAGAAAAAATAGTATCCTGCCTGCTGTTGACATGGTCGTAACCTGCTCACCTTAAAGTATACAGTTTATCTCTCGCCTGGAATTTTTTCATCGCCAAGCAGCAAACGTCTTCACGCTGTCCCAGTGGGCATAAAATAATTGAGACGATCGTCGCGTACGGGAGGCTACGCAAACACATACTTTCCGTTTACAATGAATGCATAAAACATTATCGAGTGTCTTTCCTACTGAATTTTAAAATCATAGAATATGAAAGAATTTTTTCCCTATACACCTCAAGAAAACTGAACAGTCATAATTTATGTCCACAAAAAATATATATTTTTTGATTATCATCTATTTTATGCCTCCCTATTGCTTTTGCACACACATGTACATATGAATGTGTTTCTGGACACTTTGTGTCACCCACGTGCTTACACTTTGCACATACCAAAATTATTTTTCGCCGTCGTCACAAATTATTTTAGAAGTCCTCGCTATCAATCCCCCACAATGTCAGTATTTTTCCACATCCACGATTCTTCCCCATCCTGATTTGGCAAGCTTGCATTTACCTCGCACGGCATACTGCGACATGTCAAGGTCTGCTCGACGAATGGAACCGTGTCGGCTTCTTTCTCCGGTAGGATTTTATGCATCTATCCACCGTATTCTTCGCTGAAGCGAAGCACTGTTTCCTGGCCCTCTCGTCATATCTCGTAGTCCCTACGCTGGATGCCTTCTTTAATGGTGATTGTTTAACCCTTGTCAAGCTCCAACAGTTCGTCGGTGCTACACGGTAGGGTTACGCCCGGCCTCGTGTTGTACACTGTACAAGTTTGACCATCGCACCGGATTATGTCCATAAAATAAATTTTGACTTGCCTTCGGCGTTCGTGATGCTCGGGATGTACACAGGCACCAGGGTGAAGTAGAGGCGGGCATGATTCATGTCATCTCAGGCTTCTATGTTTTTCCCGGCATCCTCATACCGCGGGTCGCCCAGCCATAACTCCACTCGCAGGAGCTTGGGGATGGCGATGGGGTAACACTTCACCATACCTGACTCGAAGGAGCTGGTGTACATCACGCCGTGCATCGACAATCGTGAAGGTGGTGCGATGGGAGTATCTTTGGCAGGCATCAACATACTGCTGCTGGTGCCGATAGAGGTCTGCGTGGTTCTCTCATGTGCTGGAAGCCATTCGTCGCATGTCTTCGAGGTGAAGGTGTCGCTGGTGCTGGGTCGGATACATGATAAGATCAACTGCATGAGGTCGGCGGTCACCTGGTCTACAGAGCCGTTCGTTTTTCACTTTGTGGGCCCTTTGATGATGGAGGAGGTGCTGCGGAAAGTGGAGGTGATCGTCAGTGACGAATTTGCGACAAACATGGTGGCTGTGAGGGAGGGTGGCTGCTGCTGCACGGCGTCGCGCCTTGCATAGGCTGCGGAAATGCGGAATGTGCGGAACGGAAGTGGTGCAGCCCTCGAAGCACTACCTGCATGGCAGGCAGTTCACTAATATCATCGTTCTGCTGCAAGTATGCCGGGAGTCTCTTGTACACGTACCGAACTTCGTGGTGCGCATACGTCAGCAAGAACTCATTCGGCTGAAAGGCCAGTTCTGTTTCCGTATCGAAGGCCGCGTGCGAGTGTAGGCTCCCGTACGTGTCGATCGCCTCAACTAATTTCTGTCCACTGTGACAGCACGCCAACTTCTGCTGCATGGCAATGAAAAAATTCCAACAAACTGTTTGGGTAGGTGAATATGAATTTTACTTTACAAAATAGTAGGCCGACTCTTTTCAATGTAAACACCAAAATGGAAGGTTCTCTTCAATAAATTCCATACAAGGAAAATATAGTATTAGTGCTGTGACAGTTAACACATGATTACTAGAATAACAAAAAAAGCTACCAGTTTATATGAAAAGTCATACTAACGTTTTACTCGTTATCACTATACAGTACAGCATACCATACTTAGAGGAATTTGTTTAACTTATTAATACAATCTGAAAACAAGATTATAATGATATGTCGTATTCCATACGGCAGTGCGACAGACATATTTAATATGACAGGGTTTTAAGATCGAGGACAAACACTTCCTAATCAAATTTTGTTTATTCCTAAAATAGTTTATAATAAGCTATTTTGATGTCTTGTACATTATATAAGCTAGTAATGTGTAATCAGACAAAATAAAAAAATTATTTTGTAATTTCTCATCTATCTCTGAATTCTTAAATTTTCTTGAGTACTTCACATACACAATTATAGTGGATTGAATCCGTAAACCTGATATTTTCCGAGTTTAATACTTAACCCATTCGGACCCAGTGTACTCAGTTGTGTACATTACGAGCGTGCAGGTAAGTTTTGGTCTGTACTGCACGCTGTGAAGCTCAATGACCAATGAGTTTATCTGTGGGTAAATGATTCGCAAACCGTCTTACTGGTGTAGGTCATAATTGGTTCATATAACTATAGCCGAACTATAGCCTACAGATTATTGGCTGTGTCAACAAAAGAAGTGTCGTATCGACTTGACTTAAGTACAGGGCGCATCACAATTTTTTTGCAACACCTGAAAAAGTAAATTAAAGTGGGTCTGAAAGGGTTAAAATAATGCCAGTCAGGTGGTAGTGAAAAGAATAATTCATCTCAGAAAGAAAAATTTGTATTAGAAAAAAAATCGGAAATAGAAAAGATTCCAACAAATTATGATTCTAACTAATAGTCCTGAAAAAGTTAATAAACTTAAAACTATTTAAAATTAACAAAGTAAAAACATAGAATATGCTCCAATGGCAAGCTAAATTCAGTTTCCATCAAAACCATAACTTTGTTTGCCATAAATATCAGGAGGAATCAGACGGTCGTTATGTAGTTATCACTTAAACCATCGGTGTGTATCAAATAGTTAAACCATTTAAAATTAAATCCACAAATGTAATAAAAATTAGACATTTTGTTCGTTATGAATACCGTAAAGCAATTCTGTTTCACCTCTTTTTATAAGTAACATATTAAAAATAATTTTAACATGTTCTTAAATTGCAATTTCAGATTTTCAACTTGACTTTTTTGGTGTGTTTTTCAGTATGTTCAGAATGTTTCTAAATGCTCGTAACTTCCAGGGGTATATGCACAATATGAAGGAGGTGGAAGTCTTCGCTTCCTCCAAAAATTTTCCAATTAAAAAATAAACATAAATTCGGTGGCTATGTGTCTGCTTTAGGTTTTATGAAGTTCGTGATTATGTTCGTTTTCTCAGCGTTTTTTTAGAAGTCAGGTTCTATCACTCATCTATGTAAATAAGGAATGTGTCTTGAGTCTGCTTAAGAATAAGTTGACCATCAATACACAATCCTGCGTTAAAATTATTGGTGCTGGTTCACAATCACACTGTAAAACCTATTTATTTTTATTCACAAGATCATTGGACGATTCAGTGCAATTTAGTAATGAGAAGTGGCAGTGCAGGAGTTCACATTCCTCCCCTATGCATTGGGACTTCCTTCGAAAGCTTTAAATGCTGATGTTAGGCCGTATACAATATGCTTAATAGTTTTCTTAATTCAGTAGTAAGATATAATATCAGTTAATAATAATGAGTGCGGATGCTTCATACAGAATTTAATTGCAAAATTGTTTAACCATTTGAATATTCTAATTGAAATTCGTATCGTAACCTAAATGTCGAGAAATATGTGTTAAAATTAAGCTCCACTTCCTCAGTGTTTTAAATAATGAAATAAAAAACTCTTAAACAAAGACGTAACAACTGGTTTAGCGTAGCGGAATTGTAAGTTAATAAATACACATTTAACAGAATTGCTCAAATATGTTTCATTTCACACGCTATGGCAAACGAGTCCTCCAGGAATGCACGGCGCAGGCCACTGACTACAATAGTCTGGGTTGGAAAGGGGGGTGGGGAACCTAGGTTACGTGTTTGTCCCTCCTACCCCCACAAGGGGGTTACGCCATGGCTGGCGAAAACATCGACCTTGAAATATTTTGAGGAAATTACTGCATTCTGAAACTACACCCTCTAGGCAGGGTAAAGAAGGGGGAGGGCTTGCTAGCAGTTTAGTTCCAGTGACTAATATCAACTTTCCTTGATCGTTACCGGAGGCCGCGGTGGCTGAGCGGTTAGTCTGCTCGCCTCCCACCAAGGCGAACCGGGTTTAATCCCCGGCCGGGCCACTCCCGGATTTTCGCACGTTGGAATCGTGTCGGACGATGCCGCTGGTGGGCGGTTTTTCTCAGGGATCTCTCATTTCCCTGCCCCTTCATTCTGGCGCTGCTCCACACTCACTTCAATCATCCTCATCGGCTCTCAAGGCCTCGCTGTTAAGAGATGCCCAAATATTTTCACTCACTTGATCTTTACAATGTGTAACGATATCATAATTTTAAGCAATGGCTACCAATTCACATAACTAACTTTTCTTGTTTGCCACCATTGTAAATGATATGTAACTTCATTGTTAGGTAGCACTCTCATGTCAATACTAGCAGCCATACGATATATCGTGCCCTGACACACTGATAACTAGTATATATAATATATATGTATATAAAAGTTTAAGTTTGTATGTATGGTTGCTCCATATATATTTTAACACCTTTGGACGAATCTGAACTAAATTGGGTAGGCGTACCCATCAGTACCCAACTAAAAATACTGTGTAGGAAAAAACTTTCCCGCCCCCCTTACCCCAATTAAGCTCAAAATCCCCCAAAACCCTTAAAGCGGGCCGTATATCTCAATTCTACACCGTTCGGCGAATCTGGACCAAATTTGGCAGGGATGCATTTCAGTAGCCAACTTAAAATACTGTGTAGTCCAAAATGGGCTCTGAACCTCACTGAGCCCGAAGAGGACCCCCCCCCAATTATACTACACTGTTCGGCGGATCTGAACAAAATTTTGCAGTGGTGCCCTTCAGTTCCCAATTAAAAATACTGTGTATGCCAAAATGGACTCCATAAAACCTGTTCGTGAATCTCCGGACCTATATTGGGTCTGAAACCTCTACAACGGGGTCGTGTATCTCTTATTGCCCTATTATACCCGGGCAACGCCGGGTTGTTCTGCTACAATTTAATATATAATTTATATAATTCATCATATAGTGATATACAAGACCGTATTTAAGGGAGTGGTTTAAGGGGTTCAAACCCTCCTCATTGACCTATGATAATTTTTTCGTTACGTCATAGTTACAAACAAAAATGGATGTAAAATATTTCAATGTTGAGTAAATAATTTTGTGTTTATTTTATGTAATTAATATGATTTGTTTTGTCAAATTTCAAAATATTCTACCAGTAGGAAAATACATAGCATTCCTGTAAAAACTCAACTATATATACGGTTGTAGACGTAGAGTGGTTTTAGTTTGTAATTGGTTCAACTCATATGGCACGCGAATTGTAAAAATTAACGTAAGAATCTTTACCTCAAGACTTCAGAGAAAACTCCCTCCATTGTTGACGGCCCTGAATATACAGGAAAACAATTTTGGAGTAAAGATTAAATTACCCAGAAGATTGCAAATCAAAATCAACAAATTTAACGTATTATGTGAAATAACGTACTTGTGTCTGGCATTTGAAACGAAATATCCTGCTAAACACCTCGTGTGCATGAAAGCTGCTTATCCTCTACAGCACATGCCTGGGTCTTCGAGCGTGTACGACAGACCTCGTTGCACAGCTTGTATTGAAGCAGGAGGCCACACTTTTGAATAGTTTTTGTAAAGTGTTTCAATTAAATTTAAATGTAATGCTTTCGTGTTCATTCTAAATCACATCAAAAATAACCTCAATTATCCCTTTACAATATATGCTTATTTAATAAAACATATCTAATTTGGTCTCTTCTAACATCCCTAGAAGTTTGGGTGTTCATATTTGTTACATTCGCTATAACGTATAAAAATTTTTCCGAAGGACCAGGCCATCGTAAGTCAAATAGTGACAAATCAACTGTGTAAATTACCAATGCAGTTATTTTTTTCAGTAGACAATCTACACAAGGGCTCTTAGCAAGTGAGTTAGTATACAGTTTGTGCGCTTGTTCGCTTGAGGCCAGGAGGGTTTACATATATAGATGCTGACTGAAAAATAACTACGTTTCTCGGCACGTGGTGGATCCTCTGTAAGCGTCGACCCCTCCCTATGTTTACAGTGACTCACGTAGCTCCTCTGCATATTTGTGCTGAACGTCAAAAATTCACATGAGAGTACTGTGGAGTTAAAAGTTACGGAACTTTTGTTAGTTTCATTATTCCCTGCAAAAATGAACGAGTTACCGTGAAAGTTGCTTACGAGTACATATCAAAGGCAGAAGCAGGGTTTTATTTTGAGTGATTTTATACAAATAGCCGTTTTGGTAAAATCTGGTCATAAATAGTTCTTATGAACACGAATGCGTTGCGTAGCTCTTTGGTATACTTTTTTAGACTCGGTTAATTTTTGTTTTCATGAGGCTAAGGAATATCCTGTATGTATAACTTAAGCAGGACTTCAGAAAAGTTGGAAGTAACTGTGAATGGACTACACAACCAAACTCCCTATCCTCGCAAAATACATTTCATGTGGTAGTCCTCGCAACAACTTATTCTTTCAACGATAGTGTATTCCGAGCACGTCCTTGGAAGGTTTTTCTAGCACAACTAACACAGAATACTGAAGTGTCTTAGTTATTTGCAGTGAGGTTTCAAGTGCTCTTAAGATTTATTAGACACCCCAGCAACAGACAATTCTAGTTCCTCGCAAAATGCATATCATATAATAGTAAAGATTTGAAACTACTTTGATTGCTTAAAATATGAGTTACTTTATCGCGCAACTCAATAAATATATATTGGCAAAAATCTAGATTCTAGAATAACGATTAAGTTTTCATTAGGTTTTGGTAATTTACAGCACACATGTTTATTTCAAAGTTATTTTATTTGCGAAAAATGTGTTTATTCTAAGATGGATAATAATAATATAAAATTTAATTAATGAAAATACCTCAGTGGCAGTGAAAGATTTTGTCGGGGATTAACAGATGGGGTCTTCAGCGCCGATAAGGGTGACGTGTGGTGCATATGGAGCAGCGATGGAATATAATGGTGGGAGAAACGGGATAACCCCGAGAAAACACACCAGCCAGTTGCAACGACCGTTGTGTATTCCACTTGCAAAAAATCTGGGGTCTACCCCACCGGGAATCAAACCCGGATCGCAATGGTGGGAGGCAAGTAAAGTACCTCAGTACTAGGGTTATTAGAATACCCGGAAGTTTTCTGTATAGACATAGCCAAGATTGCTCTTTATATTTGCAAGTTAAAGAATATGCATCATAACCAGTCTTTTGTTCGAGTTATAGATAAAATAACGCCTGGTTCGGGAAAATGTTATGGTGAGCTGTGTTTATGTTTGAGTGTGGTGCTCGTAAGAAATTTAATGACAGATTTTCATAGCAGAGAGTTGCATACATACAAGGGTTATTCGGAAAGTAAGGTCCGATTTCTTATAAAACATAAACCATCACAGATTTTTTTCAAAAAACTTGTTTTATTGAATTCCTTACATGTTTCTTTATTTTTCTACATAGTTTAAATATTTGTTTAAACATTTGTTATAACGTTCTACAAGCTTTTGTATGCCTAAGTCATAGACGTCTCCCACCTGTGATGATAACCAGTCTGTAACGGCTTCTTTCAACTAGTCATCTGTGGCGAAGTGTTTGACTACCTAAAGGCGAGCGAACAAGTGAAAATCACTCGGCGCCAAGTCTGGACTTTACGGTGGGTGGTCAGTCTGTTCCCATTCAAAAGATCTGATCAGATTTTGGGTGTGAATGGCAGAATGGGGTCTGGCATTGTCATGCAGCAACAAAACTCCACACGTCAGAAGACCACGTCGTTTATTGCGTATTGCACGTCGAAGTTTAGTCAGGGTAGCGCAGTAAGCGGCTGCATTGATTGTTGTCCCTTGCTGCATAAACTCGACTAACACGACTCCATGTCTATCCCAAAACACGGTTGCCATAACCTTGCGTGTTGAGATTGTCCGCTTGGCCTTGACTTTTACTGGTGATGTCAGGTGACGCCATTCCATTGACTGACGTTTAGACTCTGGGGTCATGTCAGAAACCCACGTCTCGTCCCCTGTGACAATCTTCTCTAAAAATTGATCACCTTCCTTATGATATCGGTGCCAAACATCTAGAGCACAAGCCATTCTTTTCATTTGGTGTTCCTCAGTAAGCAGCCTGGGAACCCAACGTGCGCACAATTTGTGAAACTGCAAATATTCATTAGAGACAATTTTGTGCAAAGTTGTTCTACCCACATTCGGAAATTTCAATGCTAAAGATGAAATTGTGAATCGCCGGTCTTCACGCATCTTTTCGTCCACGGCTTTGACCAAATCTTCTGTGATCAGGGGCAGCGGTGGCGCAGTGGTCAGGGTTCTCGCCTCCCACCACGGCGATCCGGGTTCGATCCCCGGCGGGTTCACTCCCGGATTTTCGCATGTGGGAATCGTGCTGGATGATGCCGCTTGCCAGCGGGTTTTCTCGGGGTACTCCCGTTTCCCCCGCCCTTGCATTCCAGCGCCGCTCCATTCTAGGGTATCATTTCTGTCATGTCCGGGGATGGCGGTCACCTACGGGCCTCAGCTGGTAAGACCGTCACTCGGAGGGTGTTGCCTTGCCCTGGGTGCACTCCCCATACGCCATTATTATTATTATTATTATTCTGTGATCACTGATGGTCGGCCTGATCGCGGTTCATCATGGACATTTTCCCGTCCGTCCTTGAAAGCTCTCATCCACTTACATGCTTTGCTGTAACTCGTCGCATTGGGGCCATACACTTATCTTATCTGTCGATGAACGACCGCTGCTGAAACGTTCCTTACTGTCAAAAAACGAATCACTGACCGTATTTCACAGTTGGCGGGCTGATCAATAGTTTTAAACATTTTGAACTGACACTGTAAACAGCACACTGCAACAATACCAATGCAAATGGCGGCGTTTGACGAGCAAGGCATGCCGGGAGTCAGTGCGCATGGGCGTTACTATGTTCGCGTGACATTCGATTGGATACGGCGATTCGGACCTTACTTTCCGAATAACGCTCGTATTTGAAAATAAATCATATTTTTTGAGAAAGACATTATTTTAAAAATGTAACCTTTTTTTTGCTATATAATTGTTTACTGAAATTAAAACCATATAAATACATTAAGTTTATTATGTGAATGGTTACTTAACAGGACAACATGACACAAACACTCTTGGGGAGTAGATACTCCCTTGAAAAACTTTACCACAGTACGGCATTCTTCACCCCCTAGATCACTCTAGTAAGAGACGAAATTTTTTGTTTACCAATGCAATTATAATTATATTTCACACCCAAGTAATGCAAGTATATAATGAAGGTCAGTGTTAAAAACAGTGATAATTTTCTTTAAAAAAGTTAATTCTTAACGAAAAGTAATACAAATGTTATGACATCGTACACAGGCATTAAGTGAACCCAAAATTCGACGCTTTTTGTACATAATTAATAATATTTTCCAACATACAAATAGTCGTAGTCAGGGCTTTAGGATGATTGTATTACTCGGACCGTATTCCGATACTTGCACAACGCGAAATATGCGCAGCGAAGTAGTTCCGATCCCTTCTCACAGGCGCATCTTTGCACCTCCTACGTCGCTCTATTGCTGGCCTATCTCACGCATCAACTGCACGAGGCCTGGAGCACAAATCCTTCATGTGCTGTCATTGCAGTGGGAGAAAAATTTGCCAGAAACGTGCGAGTATATTGTGCGTGCGGATTTGAAAGTTATTTAATAGCATCGGCAACCAAGGATGGCATTTGTGGAGTTGGTAGTAAACGGGATTACTTTCACCGTCAAAGTGAACGCAGTTACTGCCGAAAATTTAATATATAATTATTTATGGCATCTTAATCTGTAGTGGGAATGTGTACAAAGCATCCTGGGAATGAAAAATATAATACTAATAACTTCCTTGCTTGTAAACAAAATTAAGCGCCGAAAATGGAGCATGGAAGTTGTTCCGTTCCCCATCCCAGCATTAAACGCATTCAACTGGCGAATATGCAGCTGGTCGCATCCGTGCAGGGAACGGAACATGGGCTCGGTTTTACAGACACATTTTAAATTCACACTTTATTTTTTGATTGGCTGGAAGCGAGGTCCTTGCAGAAACCGAAAGCGCTCACATCAGCGTGTAAATAGGAATCGTGTATCCAAGTCCTCGATCCATACGCAGACGACCAACCGCCTGCATACAGTGTATAACGAAAATCGACAAGAGTACTTCGGATTTAGCTGCACTAAGCGTTTGAATATGTACATTCGTTACGAGGACTCTCTCAGAAAATGACAGAAATTGGCCACTGGGCTGGATGTATCCCTTAGACTTCAAAACCTTGAGATGTCATTCCGAGGACCATACACACACAAACACACACAGGCTGGAAATTGATTTCAAATGTCTTTCTTTCCTTCGGAAATTGGGCTAAAAAGCCTGTGCTTATTGACATGTTAGCAAAAGTCATCCTGGATGTGCTTCCCTCAAATGTCAAACGCATCACTGTGGTTTTCTCTGTTACGAGACTTTCCTCTCTTCCTGCAGACCGAATATTATGTCGGTTGAAAAAAAGGTCATGGGAAATGTAATATATTGTTAACCGGTCAAACTATAAAGATGAATTCAAGAAAGTTGGAACTGTTTTACAACTTGGAAAAGGCTACATGTGCCATGACTCGAATGTCGCAATTGAAGGAGTATTGATGAAACCAGGCTCTTGGCATTTTCCCTTCAAACAAACACAAGAAGTTGCTGATAACGAATGAGCCTACTTTCCTCTACATGAGTGCAAATAAACTTTAAAGAAATTCTTAAAGCTTAAATTGCTGGTAGGCGTTGACGTCTCATTGACAGCAATATAATTAGAGATGAAACCAGAAACACGTCAAACAGTACCAAGACAATTAAAACACACGAGTGATTTACCCGGGATTCTAATTCAGAAAATCCCATAAAACATGGCTAGCATGTAATCTACTGCATCACGGAGGTAGTGTTCGGATCATCAAATTATATATATTGGTCCATGTCTGTCTCAGTTGCTATTCAGACTTCGACAAGTGAACAGTGGCTAAGGTAAACGTGCTCTTCATCTTCGGCGATGGATATAATCGGGAAAGTTATTTGTTTGGTTACTTTAAGAAGACTTTTTTTCTCAAATGCCGCCATACTCGACGAACATGGAACTTGCCACCACTAGGATGTCAGGTGAAAGGATGCTGGATGGAATATGAGACATATCTCCGTCAGAGTGCCAGGTAAAAGCTTTGTTAGAAGGAATATGAGAAAACCAAGATGGAATGACTGTTGTACTGACCAGGAGTTTCTGGTATTGTCTCGTACTATCTAAAGTCTCGTAGAGTATCTGATACTTGTGAAATATGCGCTGGTTGGTTGGTAAGTACTTATAACTTGTTTACTTTAGATTTTTGATATTTTTTGTATCTGTTTACGATGGTATGTGGTAGTGTTGCCCTTATCGTTCTCCATACTTCACGACTCTGTCATAGTATATTACTTTAGTCTAATGTTACACATGTTCTTCGTCGCTTGGTTGAATTTGTGTGTCTGTAGCATAGCTCGGACATAGGGTGTATGTCACAAAGACAGTTTTACTATTTATTTTGCTGTAATAGCCAAGGCTATAACGACTGTTTTTCAGTCTCACAGTGTTGTTTATAATCGCATGATGTGTTGTACAGAGCTCGCCACTTGTACAATATATGTTGGTAGGTGATAATAAGTACTTATATTTTATTTTTATATCTGCTAGTATAAGCGTTTCGAGAGTGTATTTTTTTCGGTTTAATATAATGTATAGTGTTAGTTGCGTGTGCAATATGCAGCGGTCGGTGAGAGTTTATAACTTTTAACATTTACATTTTTTTAAAATATCTTATCATCAATATATATTAGTGACATAGACACTTGCATGACTACTGGTTTACACACAGTATGTTTAGTACCAAACAAAGTATAATGTAATGTTACATTAACTTCGGTGATAGATAGTATACACCAATTAACATTTTTTTAGGTTGGTTCGTGTGAACATAAGTTATTTTTCATGTTGGTGGTCATTCCAGCTGTTTACTAAAGTTTTTGTCACAATAATAACACTGATGAGCTGAATGCCTGCTGCACTGATCAGGACGGTCTGGTCTTGTCTAGCATCGTTATCCTAAGCATCGTACAGCCCCCGACACTCGTGTAATACACTGGAAAGCCAAAAAAACTGGTATAGACGTACGTATGCAAATAACAGAGGTATGGAACCAAACAGAGTAATGCGATGCGGTAAGCAGCACCTATGTAAGACAAAAAACATCTGGTATATTTACTAGATCAGTTACTGCTGCTACAATGGCAGGTTATCAATATTTCAGTGAGTTTGAACGTGGTGTTATAGTCGCCGCACGAGAGATGGGACATAGCATCTCCGAGGTAGTGATAAAATTTGTATTTTCACGTACTACCATTTCACGAGTGTACCGTGAATATCGGGAATCCAGTAAAACATCAAATCTTCGACATCACTACTGCCGGAAAAAGATCGTGAACGAACGGCACAAACGACGACTGACGAGAATCATCAAACGTGACAAACGTGTAACCCTTTCTCAAATTGGCGCAGATTTCAATGCTGGGGCGTCAACAAGTGCCAGCGTGTGAACTATTGAACGGACCATCATTGTTATGGGTTTTCGGAGCCGAAGGCCCACTCGTGTACCGTTGTTGACTGCACGACACAAAGCTTTACGCCTCGCCTGGGCCCGCCAACACCGCCATTGGACGGTTGATGACTGGAAACACGTTGCCTTGTCTGACAAGTCTCGTTTCCGATTGTATCGGGTGGAT
Source organism: Clitarchus hookeri (assembly GCA_002778355.1). Taxonomy (NCBI): domain Eukaryota; kingdom Metazoa; phylum Arthropoda; class Insecta; order Phasmatodea; family Phasmatidae; genus Clitarchus; species Clitarchus hookeri. The sequence continues at coordinate 219,061 of NQII01000618.1, read as the reverse complement.
GGACGTGTACGGGTGTGGAGACATCCTAATGAAACCATAGACCCTAAATGTCAACAGGGGACCGTTCAAGCTGGTGGAGGCTCTGTCATTGTATGGGGCGTGTACAGTTAGCGTGAAATGGGACACCTGATAAGTTTAGATACGACTCTGACAGGTGACAAACACGTAAGCATTCTGTCCGATCACCTGCACCCATACATGTCCATTGTGCATTCCGACGGACGTGGACAATTCCAGAAGGACAATGCGACATCCCACACTTCGAAAGTTACTACCGAGANGACGGACGTGGACAATTCCAGAAGGACAATGCGACATCCCACACTTCGAGAGTTACTACCGAGAGGCTCCAGGAACACTCTTCTGACTTTAGACATTTCCATTGGCCACCTAAATCACCAGACATGAACATTATTGAGCATATCTGGGATGCCTTGCAATGTGCTGTTCAGAAGAGATCTCCACCGCCTCGCACTCCTATGGATTTGTTGACTGCCCTGCAGTATTCATGTTGTGAAATGCCTCCCGCATACCTTCAAATATTAGTCGAGTCCATGCCGCGCCGTCTTGCGGCACTTCTGCGTACTCGCGGGTGCCCTACACGATATTAGGCAGGTGTACCAGTTTTTTGGCTCTTCAGTGTATGTGCTGGTTGGTGCGTGTTAATAACTTGTTTCCTTTACATTTTCTTTTCTTAAATATCTGTTTGGTATGTGTATGAATATACTATACGCAAAGATGAGTGTCCTTCATGTAGGAATTCAGTCATATGGTCTGAAGGCTATCGTGGCACTACAAGTGGCTGTGAGACCTTGGATCTTTACACAACACTCACTCGACTATTGTTATTCGTTAAACTCGACAAGACCTGCACTGTGCTTACGTCATCACCCAACCATCTCAACTGTCTCAAATATTCCCTAGCATATGACAATAGTCGCGTTCTGCTGCTAGTGATGTATACTGAGTGTATTGAGCCGTTTCAGTTGGTGTAAGAAAGCTATTTGCTAGTATATTATACTGTCCAGAACAGTCTGGTATGGTATAGCATCGTTCATTTTTTTTCATTCTGTGTCTGGTTGTTAAGAACTAGCCATGTTAGCGAGGACTTGAGCTGTCGTCCTTGTTTAGGACTGATGATGATCGTTTATAATAATAAATATATATATTTTACAGTTACCATGACTATGTGCTACATGTTGGTAATACATTTTTATATATCTTGCTTTTTGCATATCTCAGTTTGTTGTACGTTATCCACCCTGAATTTTATTTACATATATATNCACATTTATTTGGTTCGGAAATTATAGTTTGCTATGCTTAGGACAGTATATACATATATATATAATATACACATACACACATGTATTCATTTTCGTTGCCGGTAGTGAGATTTTCTGTACCTATTGCTCAAGCGATCCATCTATATTGAACCGAGTTCAAGACTTGACAAATAAACTATTAATAATATTTCCCACTTTTGACAAAATCTGAGTTTTTTTCTCAATGGTGGTCGTCAACTTAATATTAGAGAGGATTAAGATAAATGAATAACATCGAAATTATTTACATACTTTTACCTTTATTTATAGAGTTGACATAATATGAATACATAATCATATTTGATACATGCTCGCCATATTATTTTTCATTCGAGCGAAACATTTATGGTTTCTATTTTGGAAGAAGAACAATATCTGTTGTGTGCAATCAAGCTGTCCTTATTCGAATATAGTACACGGAATTTATCACTTGGGTAGGTTTTGTAGACGGTAGTAAATTTACAGTTGCTATCTTCATGTCGTTTGTCCAGCTGCGGTTCCTGAATGTCTTGCCGCAATACTTGCACTCGCTTCCCGATGAACGACAAACATTGCCTTTGCATGTATTGTTAAGTCTATACATACTATCACTCCGAGTAAACATGGCATCACGGGTATCACAGTGGAACATTTTGTATGCTGGGCTGAACATGTAATGGCAACTTTCATGCCGACGTGGACTATAACTTGTGTTAAAAGTATTTCCACACTAGTTACATTGATGTCGTATCGTTTGCATCGGCTCTTCAGGGCCCCTTGCTGTTGACCAGGTTGTAGACGGTAAAACTTCAGCTATTGGTTCCATCCTCATATTATAGAATTGTGCACGATTGTAGCATTTACGTTGACATCGTAATGCGTGTAGTAGCTCTTCAATATACCTTGCTGTTGATATCGATGTTGGTGATGGTAAGTCTACATCCATTGATTTTGCCTTCATATAGTAGTAAAAGACTGCTTTTCACAACAGCGCTCGACAACGGAATGGTTTTCATTTTGCGTGACGCTCGCTTATTAATACCGTACACATGTCAATTTGTATTGCGTGTCTCGGCTTTCCTCAGTGCAAGACTGGTTGTTTATGATAAGCTACAAGCTTCGCTGGGGCCAAGACACATTCAAAAGCCTTGCGTAACACGTTAGGCTCCTTTATCGTTGACCTTTACATTAGGTCAGCGATGATGAAATACTTTCGCGAGTCTGACATAGCATGTTAGGTTCCTTCATCCTTGTGTATGGTGATGTCATTTATGATAGGTTGCTCGTTTTGCCAGTTACGAAAGCCTTGCATAAAATGTTAGAGTCCCTTTATCATTATGTGCGGTGGTGACCTTTATGTCAGCTTTGTTAGTGACGAGATGCTTTCGGACATGTTAGGCTTCTTTATTGTTGTGTGTGACAGCGCCCTTTATGTTAGGCCTGCGAGAGCCTCGTGTAACCTGTTGGACTCCTTTATGCAGGGTGGCATTCTCTCTTTATTACATCGGTTGCTTACATTTATGCGTTATATATCTCTTCGCATTGTAGGCATATGAAAATGATATTTTACAGTAGCGATGTAACTGTTTCCACCATTGTTTTCATAGTAGTGTGCGTTGCTTTTAATGCCTTATCATTGTGTATGGTTGGGAATACTTTGAGATAACCCTAGCGCATATGTTGGGAAGACCCTGAAATAACTCTCCCAGCTTGGCATGCAAGAGCAGGATTATCTCGTAGGAATGATTTAAATGATAATTGAATTTGGGAAGACTAGGCGAAAACCTCTTAGCATGGAATGCAAGAGCGTGATGTATATCTTGTAGGAAGAACTTAAATGTTAATCGAATTTGGGAAGACTTAACCCTTTCGAGATGACGGCATTGATGTTATGAAGTTGCATAACGTATCTTACACAATATGGAACATATGCACACCTATGCTTGTAGGACTTAAATGAATCTGTGATAAATTTTTATATGTATAACACATTAATAACTCTGCGAGTATTTGTGTTGTGAGGAACGATATATATATATATATATATATATATATATTATGAATTTGTCGCCTGTATGTTAAACAGTTCGAAAATTACGAGCACCTATGTTTTTAGGGCTTAAATAATTCTGTGATAAAAAATCAGCAGGTGTGCTGTGTATCGGAACCTGCTATGCTTATACGATGTGACACGTTACATGATAGGAGGACAATGAATACGAACATTCCTCAGCCATTATGAATGATACTATCTTTTCAATATTGATATCCTTAGCCAATCATAGCCTCACGCAGAATAATAGGCAAAATCCCCCCTTGCCCAAAAAAAAAGAGTCACTAGTCTATATTGTGAGATCATCAACAAACAATTACAATGCAAGAGTTTGCGTGAATAAGTTTAAAATATGCAAATCGTATCCGCTGCTACATGATGTCCCATGCTGAAATAATCCTGCATTGTGGACCGTTTCTCACCTGCTACGTCGAAACTAAACACCTGGATTTGGTAAAGCATTACTTGACTGCTTCATTGTCACTAAAGGGGTGCAATAACGAAGTTCTGCCGCTGCTCGTAGTATTTCCGTTAGGCGTAAGTAGATAGGTTGCTGCAGGGATTTCGACAAGGGTAACCAAACCTATATCAATATGTTTATAAAAGAATTACTCCCAACAGTAGAAATCATATCTAGTAATGAATATGTATTTTTCCCCTTTGGTGTAACTTACTTGGTCTATCTTTGTTTGCATGAGTTGATGAAATATTTAAAGTTACGAGAGGCTCTCGTGCCCAATAAGACACATAGTCCTTTCGCAATAGGATCAAGACCGACAACGGACGGGTCTGCTGTACATGTGTGTATGTAAGTGTGTAAATGAAATTTGCGCACTGACGCCGTGTGCGTACAGCATATGTAAAACGTATTTCTCGGGAGGAGTCGTGCAGAGCCTGGCTATTACAAAAACTAATAGTCATACTAGTTTACATATTATTTTAATATTTCCGAAACTCACGTTTGGCTGAAGCGAGTCATCGGGCGTCGCGCACAGCCTGTATGTAGCGAAATATTAATAATAATGATATTTATACTTTATATATATTTCCGAAATTTGCGCTAAAGTGTGTGTGTGTATGTGTGTAATACTAATTTGCGTACTGACTGGTCGAACGTACACCGTATTTAAACATATTATTATTTTCTCTTGGCATAGCTGTGATACTTGTGTCTTGGAAGTGCGCGCATATGTCAGTGTACTAAGGTGTGTCTGACGCTTTTGGCATGACAGACCGTAACGTCTTAATAATTATTTTACAAAGTCTTTTACGCTACATGTTCACTCGCACATGAGGTCTGGGAGGCAGAGCTATAATGAACTTGGAATAATTTTTTGGAATGCTGCTCGTTGTCTTGGAGAGGTGGATGCGCCTGCTGTGTCTGGGGGATAATAATTATTATTTAAACACGTACCATTACTTAATGCCTGCTGTATCTGGAAATAATAATTTTAATTTTTAAGAATGCTCCATAAACTTAATGTCTGTGACTTAGAGGTGCTCCGCGTTTCTGCACTGCGGCGAGTCGTCGGCGTCGCGCACATACTGGCTGTGGCAAAACTAATAATCACACTAGTGTACATATTTTAGAAACTCGCGTCGGGCTTGGTGTAGCAAAAGGAAAAAATACTATAACTTTAAATATATATAATTTCCATCGCTCACGCCGTGCTGTAAATAAAACCTATTTCTCTCGGCGAGTCGGGGGTCACGCGTCATGGCAGGGGCCTGGGGCTGTAACGGAAACATTTATTATTTAAATTATTATTTAGTGCTGTTAAAGAATTATTTTTTATATTATTATTTTTACTGTGGAAGATACTGAAATGTGTGTATTAAATTAAATGTATTGATACACATTACATATGATGAATTAGTTTCTTTCTCATACATTATATGAAACCTGAGAAAATGATATTTTTTAGTGCTATTAAAAAATCAATTTTATATTATTATTTTTACGGTGGAAGACACGGAAATGTGTGTATTAAATCAAATGTGTTGATGCACATTACATGAGAAGAATTAGTTTCTTTCTCATGCATTATATAAAACATGAGAAAATATTATTTATGGTTATTAAATTTTCAATTTTTTTATTATTATTATATTTTAGTTTTGAAGATACTGAAATGTATGTTAAATCAATGTACTGATACTTCCAAAGTGTTTTAATAAATTCGTTTTACAAATGAAGAATTTGTTTCTTTCTCATACATTATATAACCTTGTGTGTTGGCGCATTTGTACGAAACCGCCATTTCTCTCTCGAGGAGGCTGGCCATGGGTCTGCGGCACCCCATAGAAATGGAACGCGAGAGCGTGAAGTTTGCCATGTCATCTATCCGTTGCATTACTGCGACACCCCATCGAAATTGAATGCGAGAGAGTGAAATTATGAAGGACTTAAAAGATAATCGAATTTGGGAAGACTCTGTGATAACTCTCCTGGTTTGTAATGCAAGTGCGTGATGTACATAATCAAGTAGGAAGGACTTAAATGATAATCGAATTTGGGAACACTCTGAGATAACCCTCCCTGCTTGGCATACAAGTGCGTGAAGCAATAATAATACTTTAAATATATTTTCGTAAAATCCCTCAATCCCTCATTGCCCAAAAAGGAGTGACTGTTCCACATTGTGGGGTAATTTTTGGAAAATTTAGGATTTTTGGAAACATTTAGGGAAATTTGGGAAATTTTTAGGGAAAAAGGGAACTTTTCACTTTTGTGGGAGGGGGGATATTTTGAGAGAAAAACGGGAAATTTCGAGAGAAAAACAGGAAAAAATTTCTGTGTCACTGTGTCCCTGCCACGAAGCTGTCTTTGAACCGACTATTTCTAACTACTACTGTTTGACATACCTAAATTATATCAGTTAACATCACCTACCACGGTACTACTTGTTTGCAACATTTGGTAGGAAACTGTCAATTGTTTCCCGAGATATGACATTAAATTTTTTTTATTCGTGTGGTACTATCTTACAAAATTGAGGTCAAAATAGGCTCTGTGTAGACACATTTAATGTTTGTTATATATGCTCCCAACATACAAAGTTGACTGTGAATTGTTTACTTGATTTCGAATATATAGCATACTATGCTGAAATAGCATTATGGCAGTCATTTTGAAAATAAGTGTCTGACATACTTGAAACATATTTGTACATATAAAATTCCACAGTACTAATTGTTATCCAAATGTGGTAGAAATCTGTCAATTGTTTCCCGCGATATTACACAAAAAAAGTAATTCATTTATGTAACGCCATCTTACAAAAGGGCTGACAAAATTTGTTGTTTGGCATATATGATGCTTGTAATAAATACTGTCAGCGTACAAAATTTTTTGAAATTGGTCAAACTGTATGGTTGTTATACCAAATGAACCTAAAATATTTGTATGGCCACCATTTTGAAAAAAGTGTCACATCAAGTGCAATTACTTACATTACTTCACAGTGTTACATATTTTCCAAATTTGGCGATTATTGGCTAAGTAGTTTTCGAGATATAATGTAAATGATTTATTTTTAATGTGGTGTTATCTTACAAAATGGTGGAATAACAACAATATTTACTTCAGAATTCAATGATTAAAACTTGCGCTCATAGCGTACAATATTTGGTTTGAATCGATTGAATGGTTTTTTGAAATGTGACATATCACCCTAAATATTAAAATGGCAGCCAATTTTGAAATTAAGGTCCCGGTGTGGTCGAAAACTATATAAGTCAGGTGTCCTTACTTAATACTATATGTCTACCAAGTTAGGTAAAATTCGGTTTACGCGTTAAAAAATTTAAAGGAGGTACACACATGCTCAGACACGTACACACACATACACACACATACACACAGATAACAGACAGAAAAGTGATCTTATAAGCCTTTCTTTCCTTCGAAAAGTGGGCTAAAAAGATTTATGGTAACTAGAAACAAAATAGAGAGGAGTGTTTCACCTTTGCGACACAGGCACTCCCCTTTCTGTGCATAAACATGGAATATCAGCATGTGATATGGATCCAGTTTTGGTACCAATTGGTGTGAATTTACCCAGACTGAAGCTGAACGACATTGACAAGTTATTGACTAAACATTATGTTTACGTCTTAGGGCTTCATGCGTGTGGTAGAGTGCACTGTAGATTTATATTCCCGTACTACGAGTTTTGGGATTACATCCAACCACTTGTAGTTACCATTTAAAGCGAAATTCCTCCACATCTTACCCTTCAGAGTCCTGTTGAACCTCTCGACGACAGATACTTTGGGATCGCTGTACGCGGAATAATGATTTATGCTATGTTTTTTTCATCGGGGCTTTGAACTTCGCATTATAGAATTGATTTCCCTGGGCTGTTGGAAGATTAGGCGGGATACATCCTTTGCGCAATACATCCCTCATGGCCTCCGTGATATCACTGGCATTCTTCGAACTGACAGGTCTGGCCCAGGCAAATTTGCTATATGCATCAATGACAGCCAACACGTCTTTGTAGCCCTTGTCAACCCGATCATATGGTATCATCTCCACAAGGTCAGTTTGAAATATGTCGTTCATCCCAGATATCACTACCTTGTGGCGGTGGTAGATGCGTCTCGCGGATGAGCGTAGTTCATTGACGATTCCCAACCAACTCATTGTATGTAGCCTCCCTCCTTCAGTTCTTCGATGGTTGAAATTATAATGTTAGTGTGGGAGTAATGTCTAACTCTTTAAGAAGGGACCAGTATTTACAGCTTAGCGACCAGTTTGTTCGAGTCATCTCAGAACACATAGTCGGTATTCTTGTCGTCGTTTATCTTCGTCGAACCTTCCCCACTTTTCGGTGCTAGGTCACTGAAGAAATCTGCGAGAATGTCGATTTCATCATGATCTTCGTCCTTATAAACACCTGTCTTAGGATCGTTATCTTGGTAAAGTGCATGCGTGAATTCGAGCAATGTCTCGTTTTCCAGCAGGTCGGATTCTGTAAACTCTCTGGGCTCCTTGCGAGATAGAAGTTCGTAAATGCCTGGGGTTCGACGTGTCTTCTAATCACCTACTTGGGTGATCCTACCCGGTAGAAACTCTATTTCATCAGCAACGAGGAACCATTTATCATTATGCCTGTATATTCGATATGTCTTATCATTATTACGAAATGTGTACGATAAGTACCTGCAAACCAGAGCATTGGGTTTGGGGACTCTCTTACGTACCTTATTCTTGTGTTGCAAATCCGTATCTTGAGCGAAGAGCTGAATCGCTTGATGCAGGTTGCTAGGAATGTCCGTCATCGCACTGGATAAAAATAGTTACTGTTGCTCTCTTTTATAGGTTTAGTCGCGGGTCTCCGACAAAAGACTTTAGATATTGTCCAAGCATTCGCTGCAGATATCCGATATGTCCCTAGTGTGTTTTTAACATCCGTTTCGTGGTGAGGCAGGGTATCAAGGAAGTGAATATAAATGTCATATCCTCCTACATTTTTCAATTTCTCTTCATTTTGTGCAGATGCCTCATTTAATCTGTCGGTAATTTATCGCTGCACACTCGTTAAGTGTTCGTCCATGGAAATCATATCGCGGACGATACTCTAGTTTATTCGTCTATCAAATGACGATGCGAAACGTTTAAAATTAATATAAATGACATCTGGTACCCCAATAAAATCTCATAGAAACTTAAAAAATCCTTTTTGTTTACCAATCATAGTATACGTTTTTATTGCATGGAAATGAATTTCTTTCGTCGGTGCCAACATTTCTGTAAAAATACAAATCCTTGTTTGTCTTCATAGACATAGACTCATTTTTGGGGTATGCTCATAGAACATGGAGTTGTGTTTGTTTTAAAATGTGTGCAGTAACGGATAATGTTTACAGAGGAGAACTTGAAACAAAATCAGTATTAACCATGGAGTTAGGAATAAGTATTAACCTTTCGTTCATGTAAGTATAATTGTGCTCGAACTATTAACCATTGGCTAAAAATGAGGTAGATCGATCTCGCTAGTTGCACACAGCCAATCTCCGTGTCGAACACTGAACTGCTTTTCTGCGAATACTGCTGACAAAAACGCAGTGGATTGGATTTGAGGTTAAAAAACTGTTTAGTAAACAAGTGTTTCAAGATATTTGTATACTTCCTCAAACCAATTTGTAATGCAGTTGGATTAAATTCAAATTGTTAAATTAATTTTGTTATCATAAAAGTGCTTATCTTTTGTAAATTAAGATATAAAAAAACTTTCATCACTGCTGACCATGTGACTTTGACAGTTATGTTCCTTTTGGGTAGATCAATGTTGGGTACATGCGCAGAAGACGAATAAGCGTTCTACGCCATCTTTAGTCTATGGTATTAGCCACGAACCAGCCAGTGATTGTGAAGCAGCTTAGCTGTATGGTTTAATAATTAATAACTACATTTATCGCCGCCTGGGTATCGCTAGTATGCACGTAGCTAGTCTCTTCAGCACGGCGTTGACATATGTTTGTTGACTGGTGTTGCGTGTCTGTGTTCGTTAGGGAGCAGGCGACTGGCGAAGAGGACTCGAAGAGTCGCGCGGCCGAGCAGATAAATAGCGGTGGTGGTGATGTGCGCGCTGAGACTGCCGCCTATAGCGCAGGGCGCCGGGACGGGCGAGGGGCGGGCGTCGCGGCGCCTCGATCCGGAGCTGGCGCCACCCATTCGCGTGCAGGAGAGCATCATCGCAGACCTGCAGGCCCACAGGTCAGTCCGACACACTCTGCTTCTCCGACCAACACCTCCCACGCACTGCCTTCCTGCTGAAACCTCTCGGGTTAGAATCCCGGGTGAGTATATAAAGGTATATTTTACTCAGGTTGGGAACGACACGAGATTACTCACTGGGGAGTTTGGCAATGACCACCGAGACTTCGAGGCCTCACAACCTCGTCTAGCCAAGCCAGTGACGTCATCACTAGTGGGTCAACATAGGTGGTCAATATAGCTGGACAGCTTGGTGGGTTTAGGCATGTGGCGGGTAGTATTTTAATTAAAACTAGAGTCTGTGTAATAATACACCAATACAGTGTTTCAGTTGTGTGTTCCTCAGTGGCTTCGAAATTACTCTGAATGGCTAAAAAGCACTTCGTTAGGTTTCCTGACAATGATGAAAGAGTAAATGTCTGGTTGAACGCCCTATCGCGAGGAAACTTTGTGGCCACAAAAATTTTCTCGGGTAAGTGAAAGTTATTATCTGCTAATTATTTCAAACAACCTTTGCAAAATATAATACACAGCTCGCTTCATTCCAAAGAGGTTATATTGACAATACCCTCTCCTTTGGTTAAACAATATATTTCATAATATCATTGCTGAACAAAGAATGATAAATAAATATATTATTTTTATACATTCAGCGAATGTATCATTAGGTTATATTTCTGAACATCGTTTTTCTTGCCTGCAAATAGCAACATAGTAAATACAACAAAAATAAAGAAATGGCCTACAGCTAATTAATATATTTAGAGAATTTATAATTAATAAATATTTCTGAACATAGTTCTTAACTTGTGTACAAATGGCAACATATTGAAAGCAGCGAACATTTTGTATAATTTTACAGTATTGTTACATATTCCAAAACAATGCCGCGTAGCGATTGTATTGCCCACTGCCATTGGCGTCACGTAGAGGTTGTAAGGACTTGCAGTCTCTGTGGTCACTATTTGGCACAGGAAAAATTCCCGCAGCATTGTTCACTGCTATTCCAAAGAGGTCACTTTTCTGCTGCCGGTAAATGGATAAATTACATTTTTTGCGAGAAGAAGTCTGTGTTTTGCCGAATTGTAATATAGAAATGCCTCGAGAAAAAAATTAATTATTAGCTTTATATCGTATCTATTATTTACGCTCCTCTCTGTTGTTTACGAGAGTAAACATACGAATGTTTTTCGTGTTGACTGTTCATAAAATAACTAATTTTAGAAAAAATATTACGAATTTAATAGTGAAAGAAATATAACTGTCATCAAAAGGAACATTAAAATTATTTTTTCACCTTTTAATCGTGCGAGCCAACATTTCACTAAATCTTATATTTAAACCAAATATTATACAACATTTGTACGTTATTTGTAAAATTTTCACTCTAATATGAACACGGTAAAGTGGGGTGTAATTGATAAGCAGGGGTGAAATTGATCACATGATCACATGTTAAGTCCAGATACATAGGTGGGGTGCAAATGATTAGAAGGGGTGAGATTGATAACATGACAGTTTCCTGTACATGCTTAGGTCAGGTACCATATCTGACATAAATATCTACGGAAAATTTTGATGTGATCAATCTCCCCCCTGCTAATCAATTGCAGCCCACTTTACGGTAGCATGGTTTATTCTTTACGTAGACAATAACAAAATATAAATGAGAAGATTATTCATTTTCATATTTATTTAATAAATATTGAACATATTCTATTTTTTAACAAACGAAATGGAGAAAACTGGTACATACACAACACGCAACATACCTGGCAGCCAAAAACTTTATTTATTTGCAAACTATTAGCATATTGGATTTTTCCAAGCTTACCCNTCATTTTCATATTTATTTAATAAATATTGAACATATTCTATTTTTTAACAAACGAAATGGAGAAAACTGGTACATACGCAACACAACATACGCAACACGCAACATACCTGGCAGCCAAAAACTTTATTTATTTGCAAACTATTAGCATATTGGATTTTTCCAAGCTTACCTATGGATGTGAGCGTGCGGGTGTCGTCTTTAGAAGAGATACAGGTTTGTTTACTCTGTGAACGCTCCCTCTTCAGATACTGGCATAGAAGCAGGGACGTTAAGGAAACAGCAATCAAGCAGTCACATAAAATTTTTTCCAAAAGTCCCCAAAGTGGCACACATTTACACAGTGTCTTAGTAGGATGTGATGGTCTTCAAACCTATGTAGCGAGACAGAACGTTGTATTAAAAACTAAAATACTCCCATACATGTACAATTAAAAAATAATGGCATCATTTGGGCGGCTATCCGGGCGTCGAACACATTTATTTTCAGTCAATTACCGTTTATTTTACCCACTCCAGCAACAATAAGTTCCTTTAGCTGTTGGATATTGCGGGTTTTGGCAGCGTAGAATCTTGTCTTCAAACATACCAAAAAGTAAAAGTTGGTTGTTGTAAGATTCGGAGACCTCGCTGGCCAGTTAATGCCTCCGAACAGCTCGATCATTATTGCAAATGTCTACCATCGTATTACAAAATTGTAGGTGAGTTCGGTTTTCAATTGTTTGCAGTTCCTGCATGACCTGCATTTTGTATGGATGCAGTTGAATATCTAGGGCGATATACGGAAGAAACTTCCCCGTGAGATATGGAGGATAAGGGACCGTTGCCGGGCAGATCACGTGGTACTCGCTGCCACAGCCTGTATCAACTATTCCAGAGTACATACTGTGCGCCTAGTGCCAACAAACTGATTAGCAACACTCCTACTACCACTAAACTCTCTAACACACTTTAACATGCTGTTGCTGGATCAGCTAGAACCATTATGCGCAATCTCAAAGTGTAACCAAAATGCTCGCTGAATATGCATAACACTTCTGTACTCAAAAATCAAACGTACAGCAAAGATACGATGTTACACCGACCAACTCGCCATGTTGACTAGGACAAACTAAAATTCTACAATGTAAAGATGACTTCTCCCCACGGTTCTTTGGTTCTCTACCACGTCTCACACACATGGCGCGCAATTCAAATTCGTCGCGTGGACGCGATTGAAGGAATGCGTATAGTAAGGTAGGGTAGATTATTCGTTTAGCCGAGTGGCGGAGCACGAATAGTGCGGAGACAAAATGCCACTACCTCTCAGAAGCTCCATGGCCACCACTTTCATACTGCTTATCAGTGTCGCCATCGGCGCACGTGCTCCGCTAAGAAGAAGTGTTTGTGTAATAGTGCGCCTGCAACTAGCATTTTGACTACACCTTGGTGATGCCATTGCTGACTCCAGCTGGACTCACAACAATTTCCTCGATGCTATTCGCAAGCCATAAATGTTAAGTCCTTGAAACCTATAATGCAGGAGACGATCTCTGGTGATCGACAGTCTTACTTTCTGTGTTCTTCTTGGCCATCAATCCACCATTCTACCAATCATCGATGTATCATTCTATCAATCTTTCAATCTTTCATTTAGTGTTTCGACCAGTCTTTCCATTATTCAATCAGTCTTTTGATTGATATTTAATTATTTCAGTCAACCATTTAACCTCTATATTAATTTTTCATTCTTTCAAACAATATTTCAAATTTGCCATTAATTTTTAATGAAACTATCAACCTATTGATTATTTTTTCAATAAATTTTCCAAATTTCGATCAATATTTCTATTAATTTTCTTATCATTTAATAAATCTTTTAATCTTTTGACCAATCTCCGATCATTAAATTAAACTTTCAAGCAGTCCGTCAATTTATTACCAGTCCAAAAATAATTCGTCGGTATATCGTCTGTCCCCCACGCATGAAATTTATTCACCGATTGTCTACACACATTTGTACTTGGCAACTGCATTCATGTTTTGTTTGCAGATATTTACTTTAGTAGTCGAGCGCTCGTAGCACTACTTAAAAGTTACAAGGGGGAACGATACTGCACACAAAATAGATCACATTTATTAAAAAAAAAATACTTATGCTTATTTTAAAGATTTAAGTCTCAGATGTATGCAGGTCATGAATAGTACCTAATGAATACATTCATTTCACTGATGATTGAATATATCTCCTAAATGTGCGAGAAATCTCCACCTTGTTGCAAAGTGACCAAAACTCTGAGTCTATAACAAGTTCATTGGGGTCTTTAGGAAATATGTAGTCGGTATTCTTGTCGTGCTATGCCTTATTTACACGACTTATCGTCTGAAGTTCAGAGACCAGGTTTACTTCACTTTTTAGCAAGAGTCAAATGGTCATCATCAGTATTTACAGCTAGTGATAGTTTATTTTGAAGTTCACCGAATTCACGGGAAAATCTTGCAGCCGACTCTACTGCACGATGTGTATCAATCACTCTTTCCGTCATTAGCATTTACTGTCTCGTCCTAATCGTCTGTGGAGTCAGTCCCCATCGATACAGCAAGACATAAGTGGCTACACTTGCTGGCTCCCAGTAGATGAACCCGTGCAGATCTTAATGTGTTACTTCATTTTATCACATTGGATAAACTGCATGTGGCCATTGTCATAATTATTCATAATGCGAAAGCACGCTCTTCGGACAGGTGATTCTCTCATGTCGCCGAGCGTTTTTACCGTAGGTGAAAACTCGATCACAGAGTCGTGAATTACGACAATCAGGCAGGTGGCGTTGATACAGGTCGTGTCTCCATGTTCGTTGAGCTCAAAGGCAGACCTTCGTATTCACATCTTCACCGTGCAGAGAGGAAACGCTTCTAAATCTATGATCACATCACGGTATCAGAACGATAACCAAGGTTTTGGTGGCTGCCATTGTTCTATATAATCACAATAACATTTTTATTTTTCAATATTTTTTTCCGAATAGAAGAGATTGTAACAAACGTTTCAACATCCCTTTGCAAAATTATAAAAAAAAGCTATCCCAAAAATAATCACTACATATTATAAAAGGAAGTCCCTGGCACGCGTCTGTCTGTCTGTATGACTGCGCTAATTTCGGGAACCACTGAACGGATTTGGACGCGGTTAATACTGTTATCATCTGCATTTATCGAGGAAGGTTTGTGTCTAATAAAAATTACCCTAGCACTTATAAGAGCTGAGCATTAACGGTATTAGTGAATGAAGTCTAGAAAAAAGTTTGCCGCCAGCGCGCTCTCATGGAATACGCTGCCTAATCATTTAGATATATAACAAAACCATGAATGAAAGAATTATGTAAAATTAAATGATCAACAAAAACGTCAGCGGTAGCATATATTTATCTTTAATAGATCAGTACTAATAAGCGTATTTACAATTTTAGTTACGCAGCAAAAAAAAAAAACAACGTAAAATTCACTGTATTTTCTAACCATAAAGAACTTAATCTTAAACAAAATTAATGAATTCATAATTAAAACTGTTCAGTGTAGATAACATATGTCCTTCACAGCATACAATTCTTGTCAATATTTTAAAATTTATGAAAAGTTTTGTGAAAAAGTAAATTCTGAAATCGATTGCGTTTATCACAGGCAAAGAAAAGTGAACAAGAAAGAGAATCAAGGTTGACTAATAACAGAGAAAGGAATATTTTTCAAATAGAAAGGGAGAGTGCTGCTGAACGTCAAAAAATTAATGAATTAGTGCTCGCAAAATCCAATGAGCAAACACAAGTATATTTCTCAGTAGATACAGTACCCGACAGTGAAGCAGCTGTGAACTATCCCACATCATTTCTTAATTCATTGAATCCTTCTGGCATGCCACTAAACAAAATGATTTTAAAAGTTGGAGCTTCCATAACTTTATTGCGAAATATAACTACACGGAAATTATGCAACGGGATTCGATTAAAAATAAAAAGTTAAAAAAGTTATCTCATTGAAGTTACTATTCTAACTGGATGCGGTAATTGAAAAACTGTTTTAATACCTAAAGCACCAATGATTCCCTCGGATTTGCCTTTTAATTTTAAAAGAGTCAAATTTCCAATAAGAGTTTGTTTTGGTCTGACAATAAATATGACAGGGTCAAACACTTAATGCGGCTGGAGTGGATTTGAGTGGAGCATGTTTTTCACACGGACAACTATACATACCCCTTTCGCGTGTCACGTCAAACAGAAACTTTTATGTGCTGGCGGTCGGAGGCAAAACGATTAATGTTGTGTACAAAGAAATTTTCTAAACAACTATAATATAATATTGTTATATTAGAGATGTATGAATGTAGATAAAGCGAAGGAGGTAGGTACGTATGTCAGGATGAAGGTAAATTGAGGTCCATAATCTCTGCCTGCCCCTCTGGGAGACAGACGAGACGTGTATGTATGTTATATATGATAGTAGTTTACTAATTAACTATAATATAATATTGTAATTGTCTTTTCCCAATTTATTTATTAGTGTATTGCTGTAAAAACTAAATTGTACCCGGGCGAAGCCGGGTCGTGTCGCTAGTTTAAAAATAAAGTGGTACAATCTCACCTCGACATGGAATGACTGTAACATAACTTTAAACACAATAGCAACAAAAATTTTAAAATAGATAACATGTTTTTATAGATAAAAAAAATTAATAAAAATTTCTTAAATTACATTTTCAAAACTTTCTATATTTTGTAACTATTTTTGTATAGAGGAGCTGAAATACATAGTATAATAGGAAATAGGGTTGCAAGTTCACTTCACGTGAAGGTGTGGAAGGTGCAGGGACGGTCGTGCAGTGAAGTGGTGGTGAGTGGTGGCATAGTGTAAGGAGGGCGGGCGCGTGTGTGCGGCAGGAAGGAGCTGCAAGCGCGGCTGGAGGCGGCGCGGCAGGAGGCCCGTGGGGACTACAAGGTGCGTGCGGCCTTGTCAGAGCGTGTGCGGGAGAGGCAGGTCCTGGAGGCGGAGGCTGCGTCCCTGGGCGCTAGCCTGAGTGCGCTGCGCCGCTTCTCCCACGTGACCAGCGCCGGCCCTGCCACCCTGCACATCGGCGACCTGGTCAGTCCCTCGCTCGCCTCTCCCCGCACCCCTCACTTCGTTGCGATACACGAGCAAAGTGGCGGCAGCGTGGCCCACGCCTCCACACTAACTTGCCGAACAAAAGCCAAGCTATTACACAGACTTACACAGTATGTAAAAGTCAAGCAAACGTACAGTAAAGTCTGTTCACGGTTAAGTNAGCCAAGCTATTACACAGACTTACACAGTATGTAAAAGTCAAGCAAACGTACAGTAAAGTCTGTTCACGGTTAAGTGAGCACTTTTCAAATCAATCTTTGAAAAATGTCACTGTCCCTACCTGCGTATATTATAACGGGCACACAGACTGTCACGCGCCCAGTAAAGTGGGCGACGATGGAGGGTAAGTAGTTCTATTTGTTAACGTTAAATTAGTAATGTTAAGTAAACATTTGTGAATACCAAAATATTTTATTTTCGTATTGTTTGTTTTTAATGTATATAAAATAAAAACATTGGTAAAATATTTATTTTTCTAAAAAATTAACATTTCTCCTTGATCGACGGGCGAATAAAGTGATCAGGCCCATGGTAACGTTAATTGTACAAATGGTGGAAGAATATACAACGTGCATACAAGTANCGCGAATAAAGTGATCAGGCCCATGGTAACGTTAATTGTACAAATGGTGGAAGAATATACAACGTGCATACAAGTAGATTTTAATCAGGGCTTTCAAAAGTGCTAATTTTACCGTGAACAGCCTTTATATAGCCACAATTCCCTGAGTCCCGCTCAGCCAATAAGCGAACAAAAGGCTTGTTTCAAAGGAGCCGCCACGCCATATCGCCTTACCTACTGAGTTCTGTCGTCCAACATTCCCATGCGTGATTAAGACCAAAACCAAAGTAGCGAATGTTTCCAAAAAATTATAAAAACTAATTCAGATTAACTGATTTCACATTACAAATAACAAAAATATAACTTTTCAAAATTCACTGAAATTTTGAGCCAACTGAAACTGGCATTTAAGTAATATAAGAATAAAAAAATTACAAATAAAAATTTTTTTGATGTATAGATATAAAAAATGTAAAATGTTTATATAAAAAATTCTCAATATAAAATTATTTTCTGCTCTTCCTTATCTGATTTTATAACAGTGTTAGTAACACAATGTTAGCGAAACAAAATTATACATCCTAACTGCAAAAAAATGTGTTGTCCAACGTGTAATCAGCTCAGTAATGGTAAAGTAAATTTTTGTGAAAAGTAATTATTTACTTTATGTAAAAACTTAAAATAAGTATACGATATGACTTTATTCCAAATCTAATATTGCCCACTGCTGGTATAGCATCAGTTAAATAACGTTGGCACAACTTAAAGACAAGTAGCAATAACCAACCATTGGGCTTCAAACATTGTCGCAAAATATTATAAATTAAAAGTATTTGAAATAAAAGGATGCCAAACATAGAAAACAATTATATTTTATGAAAAAAAANAAAATATTATAAATTAAAAGTATTTGAAATAAAAGGATGCCAAACATAGAAAACAATTATATTTTATGAAAAAAAACAGTGATTAGTTAAAAAAATTATTTTGTACACTTTTTTCGAGATTTGGTTTGAGAATGCTGGAAAAGTNAAAAAAAACAGTGATTAGTTAAAAAAATTATTTTGTACACTTTTTTCGAGATTTGGTTTGAGAATGCTGGAAAAGTATAAAAACTATACAACTTACCAAACGTTTGTTTACCTACTGCTTAGCAAATATCAACTAAAATTTTTTAAATTAAAAAGTGTGTATGCTTTTATGAGTTACTGACTTGGTTATCTGCTTATTACTAATTTATCTTGTAATATTTCCGTGCGCAAATGTTGTTCACACATGTTACAAAGGGAACAATGTCGTATTAAACCAAGACATGGTCAAATTTTCTTACGAAATTCCAATTTCCAACCTCTGGGCCACCTTGTGTTATCACTGAAGTTGTTTGTTTATTCATATATCTATATACATTAATATACATACTTTTTACACACTGTCCCAATTTAATGTTTACACTCTTGGAATATGAATAACAAAGAAACAATAGGATGTTCACGGTAAAGCGAGCTCCATTGTGTCTCTAGTTACTTTTTTCCTATCAGTCATTTTTTTTATCCTTTTACCTCTTTGTAAAACACATATTCCAATGTAAATAATAAACACAGTGTATATATTTCGCCGGACTCGAAAGTTAACGGCTACAGTGACAATAAGATATATTTATTGGCTATTACACCTAATTAGAAGGCTTCAAAAAGCGCTCACTTTACCGTGAATAGCCTACAATAATGAAAAACCAACGGGACCGTCTGATGCTGTACGGACAAGATTGGACGTGTACGAATATTAATAACAGTTGCAAATATACTAAACGTCCGCTCCAGCAGCAAGACATTGTAACGCTGTAGAACAGAACGACAAACAGTAGATACATTTTCAATGGGGATGGATTTACAGGTCATCACAACCATGTCTGTCTCTAATGGTATCCAGTGTCCATGATTTTGTGATTTAAAAGTTCCCAGCACACAAAAATTTGACATCGTTATATCTGGAGATCTGGGTGTATCTGGAGTATCTGGAGATCATGGAAAGGGACCTTCGTCCGGAAGATGTCATCAACACATTGATTACAAGTATACCACGGCATGTTACGGACCTGTATAATGCACATTGGGGCCATACAGTGAGCAGAACGAAACCCTTTCTAGTCAGAGACACCATTAAGATAAATTTGTTGTTCTTTTGTGTTTACTTGCATGTGTAATTGGAAAAATGTTTCTTGTGAGAAAAAAATTGAATTTCATGTTTTGTATCGGTACCGTTGGTAACGTCTAATTGCTATGCTTACTTTACATATACTCTATACGTTTGTACATTCTGTATATACACTGAAGAGCCAAAATACTGGCATACCTGCCTAACATCGTGTAAGGCCCTCGCGAGCACGCAGAAGTGCCGCAAGATTATGTGGCATGGACTCGACTAATGTTTGAAGGTAAACAGAAGGCAATTCACGACATGAATCCTGCAGGGTAGTCCACACATCCATAGGAGTGCTNGCAGGGTAGTCCACACATCCATAGGAGTGCTAGGCGGTGGAGATCTCTTCTGAACAGTACGTTGCAAGGCATCCCAGATATGCTCAATAATGTTTATGTCTGGTGATTTAGATAGCCAATGGAAGTGTCTAAAGTCAGAAGAGTGTTCCTGGAGCCACTCGGTAGTAACTCTCGACGTGTGGGGTGTCGCATTGTCCTGCTGGAATTGTCCACGTCCGTCGGAATGCACAATGGACATGTATGGGTGCAGGTGATCGGGCAGGGTGCTTACGTATCTGTCAGCTGTGAGAGTCGTGTCTAGACGTATCAGGGGTCCCATTTCACGCTAACTGCACACACCCCATACCATGACAGAGCCTCCACCATCTTAAACAGTCCCCTTTTGAAATGTAGGGTCCAGGAATTCATAAGGATGTCTCCATACCCGTACACGTCCATCCACCCGATACAATTGGAAACGAGACTTGTCAGACCAGGTAACGTGTTTCCAGTCATCAACAGTCCAATGGTGGTGTTGGCGGGCCCAGGCGAGGCATAAAGCTTTGTGTCGTGTAGTCAACAATGGTACACGAGTGGGACTTAGGCTCCGAAAGCCCATATCAATGATGGTCCGTTGACTAACTCACACGCTGGCACTTGTTGATGCCCCAGCATTGAAATCTGCGCCAATTTGAGAAAGGGTTGCACATCTGTCACGTTTAATGATTCTCGTCAGTCGTCGTTTGTCATGTTCTTTCACAACCTTTTTCGGCAGTAGCGATGTCGAAGATTCAATGTTTTAACGGATTCCCGATATTCACGGTACACTCGTGAAATGGTCGTCCGCGAAAATGCAAATGTTATCGCTACCTCGGAGATGCTATGTCCCATCTCTCGTGCGCCAACTATAACACGACGTTCAAACTCACTTAAATCTTGATAACCTACCATTGTAGCAGCAGTAACCGATCTAGCAACTTTGCCAGACGGTTGTTGTCTTATATAGACGCTGCCGACCTCATAGCGTTACTCTGATTGGTTCCGTACCTCTGTTATATGCATACGCACGCCTATACCAGGTTTTTTGGCTCTCCAGTGTATATTCCAAACTTTTTGTGGTGTGTTTATATATGTATATACACACACTGTTATAAAAATAGCTGCAACCAAACAGAATTACTTACAGAGGCAAACGTTAATATACAGTACCATCACAGATAGTTCTGCAACGGATTAAAGATTTGCTGTGACTGGCCACATAGAACTTTCTCCAGGGAGTTCTAGAACGGCTATAACTCTTGTAATGTGAACGATCGATGGACGAAGCTGTTTGTAGTATACATGGAGAGCGTCTCTGCACCGTCACTAAGAAACTAGCGGCCAGCATACTTCGAATTGCCCAATACATTAAGCTTAGCAACAGAAATGTGCGACGGTGCTAGGAACAGAGGGTAACATGAGGAAAAGCTCTGAGCTCTGAGCAGCCCAGTACGTAAACCAAAGGAAAGGAACATGTCCTCGTGCAACATGCCAACTCAACCAAAAGTGTCTCTTTCCGCCATCCAGATACATGCAACGATATCACTAAGGCGAAAACGATGTTCATTTATCTGAATGGCATGTTCAAAGTTACAGATAAACATTTTGAATTTCGCAACTCTTCGTCCACTTGACGCATTCTGCATCCCTATATTTTATTCGTCAGAACACACGCTCTGGCGGAGCTCGCAGCCGGACGACCGCAATAAGGATTAAGGGTTTTGTGGACGTGCCGGAAGAGGGATGCCAGGAGCCTCGCAGCTGCTAAGGCACGCTACCAAAGGTTTCGGCACGTGCAACTGTTCCTGCACGTGCAGACGACATCCGGAGACAATGGAAAGCACCAGGGCGCGGACACAACTACATTTTGCAGCTGCCCAAGGGACACCAAGATCCCACCACCAGCTGCGCCTCTCCCAGGCTTGTACCACAATAAACTATGAGAGCTTTTAGCGGATGTGCGTGCAGAACGGGACAATAAACTTCCAGGCCAGAACCAAGAGACGACGCCACGCCGGCTGCGGACCACACGAGCAGCGGCCACGTGTTTTATGACCCGGGAGGGACAACAAGCACCCTGGACCACCCCCGGACCATGTGCGGAGACGGGGGAAGTTGAATATGGTGATGGACGCTACAAAACCACGTGAAGGGGGGAGCAACGGGGCAGTCAGTGGAGAGACGTCGAATCAGTCAGTCGCGGATCGAGCAGTCAGTCAGTCAGCCGGAGTCAGTCGAGGATCGAGAATGCATCACGACGTCGACCTCAGTCGGAGGCCATCAAGCGGGACGTGCGGCAGGAAGAATACGAGAAAAGTCAGTCAGACTTCGTCAAACACAGGGTCCTGCGTTGGACCGAGGAAGAAGGAACTTCGAAGCCAGGCGCCGAGACGCCCACCAAGTTCGAGAGCAGTTCCAAGCTGCCAGCCGAGGGAATTCAGTGCTGCAGTGTCAGATAAGTAACTTTACACCAAGTTCGAAGATGCTCCCCCCCCACGACGCCATTCGCGGCGTCAAACCATATGTAGCCTACATAGAAAAGGGAGGGAGTTTGTCTCTTGAGTTCATGTACCAGTTAACCTGTTCAAGCAACAATAAAACTCGATTATGTGAACTCACACAAAGCCAGTGTAATTTATTAGTAAATTGGACCTAGATACAACAGTGTCGATGTATTCCTACGCCCTATCACTGAGGGCTAGCATCATGTGCTGGCGCCTCGCGCCGCAGAGCAGAATCAATACCTACTTCCAAACTTCAGCATTTGGCAGGTATCAATTTTTGGCGCCCAACTGTGGGACCCGCTGAAGTCTGTATAGATGGAAGCAAGGACAAACTGAAGCACCCGGGGGTAAAGGAATCTCGCCCCAAGAGCTAGCACATTTACGACTTCGAGGGGGTCATAAAATAAAAATAAAATTACAATTAACCCTCGTGGCTCTTAGTACCGACAATAGAACCGAGAAGGGAGCAGAGCTAGGCAATAAACCAGACGAGAAAAGGGCAGGCGTGCGCGGAGTTTAGAAGGAAGGCAGAGAATAATAGAAACCCCCAGTGGGTTACTAGGTCACCAGGCGGTGAACGGTAACGAGCCAGCTAGGCTAAACACAGACGTCAGGGAGGCTATGACAAAAAACCCTGTAGCGTCCAGCAATATTACTTTAAGGAGTCCCAATTAACGAGGGAGAAATTAGCGAACGGGAGAGGAAACGCGGAGGAGATGCCAGGCGCGGGCAGAAGGACGTATTAGCGAAGAAAGGAAGGTCTATTTCACTGGATGGTGAAAAAGGATGTGGTGTCAGGCAGACAGGTAATTACCGTGCCGACGAACGACGAGAAAAACGAAGCATAAATTAGCGAACGGGAGCGGAAACGTGGAGCGGATGCCAGTAGCGGGCAGGAGGACGTATTAGCGAAGATAGGTCTCTTTCACTGGATGGTGAAAAGGACATGGGTTCAGGCAGACAGGTAATTACCGTGCCGACGAACGACGAGAAAAACGAAGTATAAACTAGCGAACGGGAGCGGAAACATGGAGCGGATGCCAGTAGCGGGCAGGAGGACGTATTAGCGAAGATAGGTCTCTTTCACTGGATGGTGAAAAGGACGTGGGTTCAGGCGGACAGGTAAACTACCGCGCCGACAAACTACAGTAACCGGAGCGCCGGTGAAAGATAAAATAGGAAAAAAAAGTAAGTACTAATTCCC
This sequence comes from Clitarchus hookeri, assembly GCA_002778355.1. Classification (NCBI taxonomy): domain Eukaryota; kingdom Metazoa; phylum Arthropoda; class Insecta; order Phasmatodea; family Phasmatidae; genus Clitarchus; species Clitarchus hookeri. The sequence goes on along the minus strand of NQII01000618.1, from coordinate 195,227 downwards.
TGGATGGGGAATAGCGACATTTTCCGAACAAGTATACCAGTATTTCCGCCCGCCATAAGACCACTCGGATGAGCGGCAGAGAAAGGGCAGGAAAAATAGTTCACTGTATGGTACAGAGACTGCGAGATAGGGGTAAACGCAAGATGCCAAAACAAACCCAGTAATATCGCGCAGTCGGTGCCCGGAGATAAACAAACCCGGGAGTGCGCGCGGGAGCTAAAGGCCAGTCAGGCCTGACGGCCGCGAAGCTAAACGCGTATGGGAAGCCGCGTGTGAAGAAGACGAAGCGAGATAAAATGGACGACGAGAAGGCGAAGAGAGGCAAGCGAAGAGAAACGCTAGAAAATGACCGTCTAGCGAGCGCGGGGATAGATGTGGGAGACAACGACGTGAGAGGGAGCGGCCACGGAGAAAATGAAGAAGGAAGGAAGCGGACTGCATCGGCAGAGAGTCGAACCCAGCCAACTTCAGCGAGGCGAGGCTGTACCATGCAGACCCGACTAATCGGCGGGACGAGACAGCAGCCCGCAGCAGTCAACTGAACAAGAGATGGAAGGGGGGACCTTCCCCCCTCCCCCCAGCAGGCGGTCCAAACCCATATTGCGGGGAGTCCAGCCGGCCGTACGTAAACAACCGACCGGACTTCTCCAGGCCCCGCCTATACCAGGGTCCGTGAAGGCGGCCAGCACCAGGTAAAGTGCCAACTACACTACACCCCCCTCTCCATAGAGAAACAAAGGCGAGACCGTGCAGAAGAAGATATTTTGTTTACCGAGTGCAAAGTGACCGATTAGTTTCATTCATTTCAAAACCGCAAGTACGAAGTGTGGAGAGGCCTTTAGCCAACTGATCAAGTCAATGTTGTAGTGTAATTATGTGTTCAAACATGCACAGTGAAAACCCCGAAAGTCCGCAACAAAAATGGCAGGACATCTGTCTCGTTGTACCCGAGCTAAATTCATCAGTAGCACTGTTTGCCAGTTACTGATTGTGTGCACTTGTGTGCCCCCCAATTAATAGATATTCACCGATGTTTGTATTCTGTTTACTTTTTGTTTACCACTGTAAAGCATTGTTTACGAGAGTTGTTTATCGATGTTTACTTGTGTTTACCATTGGTAAGTTATGTGTAGAAAATGGGGGGAATGTTAAAGTTAGATATACAAGAATGTCTAGAGAGAAAAAAGTTACAGGTTTTTGTGCACAATAACCTTAATAAAGTTTAATTACCAAAGTTTGGTTAAGTGGCTAAGAATTAATTTTCATATACCTGTTACTGGAGGTATATAGTATGTAAAGTGTTNAAAGTTTGGTTAAGTGGCTAAGAATTAATTTTCATATACCTGTTACTGGAGGTATATAGTATGTAAAGTGTTACTGAAAAAAGCTGTTTGCTAAATATAGGGTAGAGAACCACATTTGAGTTAGTTAATTTCTCAATTGTCATGGCTTATGACGTCGGCTGTAATTTTATAATTCGTTCTTGTTGTATGAGTGGGCCGCTTGTGACGAATATATCTCGCGTGACGACGCTGAGGGCGAGAATCATGGTTTTAAATCAGTCGTTTTTATATTTTGTCACATTTTACTACAGAAAAAAGTCCGTAGGTCAGTAAGCATCGCTTGAAAAACGAGCAAGAATTAGTAATTTTTTAATCTACGAGGTTAAAGGCCCGGGAGTGGCCGAAGCTCCGGCCAATGACGGGGCTCTCGCAGGCCGCGCGGAATGGCCGCGCGAATGTGTGAGATGCGAGACGCGTGGTGATTACAGGTAGTGTATCGGGAAAATTAAATGTTTTATTTCAATGGCTCGAGTTGGGTAGAACGAAAGGTTATGTTATTTAAAAGGTCCGAGATAACTTAGATTATTTGTAAGTGACCCATTTATAGGTTAACTGGTGATTTTAAAGTTCTAAAATAAAATTTTTGAAGAAAATTTCAACAAGTNTTTTATTTCAATGGCTCGAGTTGGGTAGAACGAAAGGTTATGTTATTTAAAAGGTCCGAGATAACTTAGATTATTTGTAAGTGACCCATTTATAGGTTAACTGGTGATTTTAAAGTTCTAAAATAAAATTTTTGAAGAAAATTTCAACAAGTGAAAAAAAAAAAATCTGTACTGTCTTTTGGAGTCTTTGGCTTAGAGTTTTAATAAGAAATTCTTAAGGTATGCAGTGGTTTTATGCGGTAAAGTGGCAGTGCCGCGGTAATTAAAAAACGTTTAAATTCGCATGATTTTAGCTCTTCAGAGTTAGTGTTATGTTTAACAAGGTATTAGTGTGTAAGGGCTTGTAAATAGTTATCGTGCAATGCTAATGTGTAGGAAGATTGTGCATAATCTATGTGACCAGGGTTTAGTTTGTTTGTACTTTTTGTCAATTTTCAAAGTATGAGACAACTCCCCCCCCCCCAGCATTGCCTAGGGTTTGCGGGCCTGCGATGTTCTAAAATTGTAAGAGGGTGTGCCCCTCACAAACAGGTTTGTGATGCAGAAGCCCTAACTTTCCCTCAGACGCACTGCCAGGGCCACGCGACATAGTNGCCCCTCACAAACAGGTTTGTGATGCAGAAGCCCTAACTTTCCCTCAGACGCACTGCCAGGGCCACGCGACATAGTATGGAGGGGGACTGCCTCTCCCCACCCTAACGAGGTCAGAAGCAGAAGGCCGCCACAGCTGCTTTCGCTGCCTCCCAGCAGCACAAGCGCAGCGCCGCGCGCGCGCACAGAACCGCGATGAGCCCAGAGGACAACCATAAGAGGAAGAAATGCCAGAGCATGCCCCCGACGAAGAGAGCGGTGGGGATAAGGATTAAGAAATAAGGATTAAGGGTTTTGTGGACGTGCCGGAAGAGGGACGCCAGGAGCCTCGCAGCTGCTAAGGCACGCTTACAAAGGTTTCGGCACATGCAACTGTTCCTGCACGTGCAGACGACATTCGGAGACAACGGAAAGCACCAGGGCGCGGACACAACTACATTTGCAGCTGCCCAAGGGACACCGAGATCCCACCACCAGCTGCACCTGTCCCGGGCTTGTACCGCAATAAACTATGAGAGCTTTTAGCGGACATGCGTGCAGAACGGGACAATAAACTTCCAGGCCAGAACCAAGAGACGATGCCACGCCAGCTGCGGACCACACGAGCAGTGGCCACGTGTTTTATGACCCGGGAGGGACGACAAGCTCCCCGGACCACCCCCAGACCACGTGCGTAGGCGGGGGAAGTTGAATATGGTGATGGACGGTACAAAATCACGTGAAGGGGGGAGNCGATGCCACGCCAGCTGCGGACCACACGAGCAGTGGCCACGTGTTTTATGACCCGGGAGGGACGACAAGCTCCCCGGACCACCCCCAGACCACGTGCGTAGGCGGGGGAAGTTGAATATGGTGATGGACGGTACAAAATCACGTGAAGGGGGGAGCAACGGGGCAGTCAGTGGAGAGACGTCGAATCAGTCAGTCGCGGATCGAGCAGTCAGTCAGTCAGCCGGAGTCAGTCGAGGATCGAGAATGCATCACGACGTCGACCTCAGTCGGAGGCCGTCAAGCGGGACGTGCGGCGGGAAGCATCCGAGAAAAGTCAGTCAGACTTCGTCAAACGCAGAGTCCTGCGTTGGACCCGGGAAGAAGGAACTTCGAAGCCAGGCGCCGAGACGCCCACCAAGTTCGAGAGCAGTTCCAAGCCACCAGCCGAGGGAATTCAGCGCTGCAGTGTCAGATAAGTAGTTCTACACCAAGTGCGAAGAATATGCCCCCCCCCGCACAACATCAGTCGCGGCGTCAAACCATACGTAGCCTACATAGAAAAGGGAGGGAGTTTGTCTCTTNTATGCCCCCCCCTCGCACAACATCAGTCGCGGCGTCAAACCATACGTAGCCTACATAGAAAAGGGAGGGAGTTTGTCTCTTGAGTTCATGTACCAGTTAACCTGTTCAAGCAACAATAAAACTCGATTATGTGAACTCACACAAAGCCAGTGTAATTTATTAGTAAATTGGACCTAGAGACAACAGTGTCGACGTATTCCTACGCCCTATCACGGAGGGCTAGCATCATGTGCTCGCGCCTCACGCCACAGAGCAGAATCAATACCTACTTCCAAACTTCAGCATTTGGCAGGTATCACACTGTAAATGGGCGACTTTGTGAGTAGAACTGAGCAAAGACCTCTTGCTTGCAACTCTGCTAAATGTGTTCATGACATGGAGCTCTCTGAGGAGTCTTCTTTCAGATCTTGTTTGTGAAGGACCTGCTTTGTCTACTAGTGGAAATTATTGCATGAAAGAAAGGAGAATTTTATTCTTAAAATGTTAAATACGCTAGCGGTCCCTGTCCGTCGGTCTCGTCTTTCAAACACAGAATTTTTCGTAGACTGGCATTTTTGCCACTGCGGTTAGACCCGTATAACCGTATGTTTCGATACACTGTGATCTCTGGCACGCCTAAGTGAAACCATTCCTTTATAGCCTACTTTCCGAAGGAAAGAAAGACTTATGAGATCACTTACCTCTCTGTGAGACTGTGTGTATGTGCGGGGCTGTGTGCTTGTGCGTGTGTGTGTGTGTGTGTGTNGAGATCACTTACCTCTCTGTGAGACTGTGTGTATGTGCGGGGCTGTGTGCTTGTGCGTGTGTGTGTGTGTGTGTGTCCTCTCCCCTCCTCTAAAATCTTTTGAATGCGTTAACCAAATTTCACCAAACTCGNCGTGTGTGTGTGTGTGTGTGTCCTCTCCCCTCCTCTAAAATCTTTTGAATGCGTTAACCAAATTTCACCAAACTCGGTTAACATATAGTATTTAGTAAGGACACCTGACTTTTATAGTTTTCGACTACGAAGGCCACGTAATTACAAAATTGTGGGTATTTTAAAATTTAGGTTGATATGTCATAACTCGGGAACCATCCAACCGACTTAAACCAAATTTTGTACGGTGACAGTGCATCATATAAACATTGTATTTAGAGATAGTTAATGATGTTGGCCCTCAATTTGAGAAAATATCACTACATTAAAAAACTAAGCCTTTACAAGATATATCGAAAATTACTCAAACCAATTCTCGTTAAATTATCAAGCAAATAATGTTATGGTTGGCCATGTAAACGAATGTGATTTAAATTCATTAGGTACTTATTTACAAAATGGCTGCTATAAAAATGGTTAGGTTTAGTTGGGATATCTACTATATCATTCAACAATTTCGACAAGATAAGTATGCTGAAAATATATATTAAAGGAATTATATATGCCAACACATAGCAACTTTTTTCAGCCATTTTATAAGGTAGCACCACACAAATAAACAGAATTTTATGTTATATTTCGGGTAACAATTGACCGATTCCTACCAAATATGGTAGACCAGTATTACTGTGATAGGTGATCTAAACTGGTATGTTTCAAGTAAGTCAGACTTTTATTTCTAAAATTGCATACTTATAGTTATTTTAGCATAGTATGCTGTATCTTCGAAACCATGTAATTAATTCCAACCTAACTTTGTATGCTATCAGTATATATTACAATTATCAAATATATATACAAGGCACCTCTTTTATCCGCCATTTTATAATATAGTGCCACACCAAATTTTTAAGAGATATCACGGGGAAACAACTGACCGATTCCTACCAAATTTGGCAAACAAGTAGTACTGCAGTAGGTGATGCAAACTGGAACATTTTAAGTAGGTGAGACATATATTTTAAAAATGGTGGCCATGTAGTTATTTAACCTTTGTATTCTTAATGATCGAAACAATTATATTAACTACAACTTAGCTTTGTATGCTGGCAGTATATATTACAACCATAAAATGTGTCCACAAACTCTTTTGCCCAACCCTTCGTAAGATAGCATAACATGACAAATTACTTGTTTGTAATATTTGCGGTGGCATATTGTAACGTTCCTGCGGGCTAGTTACGATATATATTATTGCAGCCGCACAGTTGGGGGCATGTTGTTAACGTTCGGCACTTGTTACTGTCGACTGTTTATGTTGCCACGGCTTGCTCAGGGTAGAAACACGAGACTCAGTTAATTGAACACTAGTTACTTAAGAAAAAAGTTCCATATTAGTTTGATATATATTTATTTATTTAACATTCTGCAACACAGTTCACAGACGCACAGACGGAGTTTCAGTATGCAGAGTACGAACCTTTACCATTAAATATACTATTGCAGATAACAGTGCCACAGTCGTTTACTTAATGATGTTCTTAAAAAACTGACCCGAAGAAACTTAAAATGCGGCTACCTCCCACACCGGCTGAGAAATGATATATTAAAGTCTAGTTGCCGATGTGGGGGTTCTAGTCCTGCCCGAACGCGGCCTAGGCTAGCATTGCATGATACTTCTCGACTGCGCTGACCTGCCCTCACGGGCGTCGTGAAGTAACTCTCCCTGACGACTGACTTGAATAAGACTGCCCTTAGGGCGACAGACAGACGCCCTTTTTTGTGCTGCCTATCACCCCCCTCTCCTGAGATAAGCGCCTGGCATCTGCCGACAGCGTCATCACAAACTGCACGTGTCCCGCTCTCAACACGTTATCGACTGCTGCGCCGTCAACAGAAACTAACCTCTCGTACAACAAAAACTTGTTGACGTTGCCTGAAAATGCGCTGGAGGAACTAAAACTGTCGACGCATTCAACATCCCAATAAACTAACCTCTCGTTTCGTATAACATTTGTTGATGCATTAAACTGCGCCGAAGGAACTAAAACCTGTCGACGTTGCCCGATCCACAGAAACGAACTAATCTAATTAATGCTGACGTTTCCCCAAAAAACCAAAGTTCGAAACGAAAACTGTAACCAGGACTCCTGATAAAACGTAACACTGCAAACGTCCTCCCGATAACCTACAAACGCACATGTCTGCCGGATAAACTATCACGGGATACGAGCCACCACGGCTTTAAACCTTAACCCGATACAAATATTAAGAAGCTTTCCAAAGCTTCAAACACACAAAAGAATTTTACACCCGAGTCCCGAAAAATTACGAATATTGCGTCATTACATTGTCCCCTCGGTTTGGGATAGATTTGGAAGAAATCTTTCCCAAAGCGAAACCTAACCTGTATGATGCTGTTCTGTAAACCACTGTGGCTCTGCTTCTTTAAAACACTTTATATATAACATGGTATTCAATTCATCACAACAATATTTGCTTAGTAATTCTTGACAAAAAATATTATTTATTTTCCTAAACTCATAACAAAATTATTTACTTCACTGTTAAAGAGTGACAAGCTATTGTCAAGGATGCTGCAAAAAAATTACACCTTACTGGTTTAAATCAGTTACTGGTTGTTACAATTTTTGTGGTTGAGGGTGTATTTCCTACCTATGCCATCGATTCTTCATTTTGGGTTGCTGCTCTTTGGTCTCTCGCTGGGATCAGCACACCACTTCTAAAAAGGGGACCCAGATCTGCCCAAAACTACAACAAAGTCACTGCGACTGCCTCTCCCTAGGCCAGTGCTGACAAAAAACCTCAAAAGCCAATGCGACTGCCTCTCACTAGGTCAGTGCTGACAAAAAAACATTACACGCCACTGCTACTGCCTCTCACAGGTCAGTGCTGACAAAAAACAAGGGCCCCAGACCTGTCCCAATACAAATACACTTCACTTTGTGCCACTGATCCCAGGACATCATTAGCTGCAGCAACAACTCCTACTATATGTCAATTATTCTTAAGGCTCAATACCCTACAACACCTCAACCACTTCAACCTTTGGAAAGTTAAGTACCATTTAATGCATCCTTAATTAATCCTCCTAATAATTCCTATTGCCAACTATGATTTACAAACTCACATTAATTGTATGTTTCTTTACATTAACACAGTTTTCACTTGAAAATAAAATTTATAACCCTTCATAAAGCACTTCCGGTTCGGTAATCTGCATTAATTATATCACATTAGTTACAATAACACTATAGCCCATAACAGTTTGAGCTTCCATTACATAACTGCAAAGGTAACAAAACCTTCACTGATACACTTTAAAGTAATTATAATATTTAAACATTTTCATTAGATTAATTAACAATTCCTACAAAATTTTTATTAAGGACTTACCAATTGCCTTATCTTCAATTGAAAGTGAAAGTAATTAAATTAGACAATATTGTAAACATTTTTTATAATTTTAACTGTAGTAGATATTTTGAAATAAAAAACTACTTATATTTAAAGAGAATTCACAAAGTTCTTTCATAATTTAAACCTTGCATATATATGCATAGTACAAAATATACTGTTAAACTGAAATTTTTCACCAATTGCAATGTCAAACTTATAATTCACACAATCATAATTTTATTTAAAATGCTCATCAAATAAAATACTCCTAAGTGTTTTTTTTTACCCAATAAATAATTTCAAAATAATTTAAAAAAAACAGCCAGTAGTTTAAGACAAAACATACTGAACAAACTGAATTACAATAATTCAATGCAAAAGAGCACACTATTCTGATGTGAAGTTGCCTAGAACCACATAGCCTGTATTGCTAATTACTCTTACAAAATATTATGCTATTGACAATCCACTACCTAGNTTTACCCAATAAATAATTTCAAAATAATTTAAAAAAAACAGCCAGTAGTTTAAGACAAAACATACTGAACAAACTGAATTACAATAATTCAATGCAAAAGAGCACACTATTCTGATGTGCAGTTGCCTAGAACCACATAGCCTGTATTGCTAATTACTCTTACAAAATATTATGCTATTGCCAATCCACTACCTAGTAATAACATCAATAAGTAGCACAAGTAGGCTTTGTGAGAACAGAAATTTTTTAAAGAGACCAGCACAGTGCATACCATTCTCACATCACAGGAAGAAAGTGTCAGCTTCCAAATGGACAATTACTAATTCCAAAAATATCTGACACACACAAATACAAACATGAAATGTAATTTACGACGACAGCCTTCCTGAAATTATGGCACATACAAGTCAGTCATTTCTAAAATTCAACATTACCAAAACAGTGGATGCACTTCACATACAACTTCAAATGATTAATTTTTTATAACATTGGCAGCATTTATAACAAAAACCATGAATACTTTTTCAGATTACCCACTTCCACTTCTGGAAAATGTAGATAACAGTTGACTTAACATAAAATTTCTGTTCATTACAAGTTTCACAAAAATATCATTGACTGTACTGAATTTACTTGCTTTAGAATGATTCACTGTTCTTAACAAAACACACTCTCTCACAGTTACTAATTCTTATCAAATAAAATTTTCTAGGTCATCAATATTAACTCTTTTCTTATCCATTAACAATTATATTATCATTTACTGACTGTTGCCTGAGAAGGATTTTACTCCATGTACCTGTACACATTGTTACTTATTTGTAAGTTCCTTTAAAAGAAATTAATTTTTCTTCTATAAAAACATTTACTTATCTATTACCTTATTATTATAGTATATAAAAATTAATACAAGGGAAAAAAAAAAAATATATATCTAACTTATCTACATTGCAGTCTTTCTGCTATACAACATTTTTTTTTCCTTCTTTTCCTTGTTCTTCTCTCCTTTTGTCTTAATTTCCTTCCCTTTTTCCTCACTACCTTTCTCATACTGTACTTTAGCACTTTCTTTCTCTTTCCTACTGTCCTAAATCTACCCCTCTTTTTCTTCTTCCTCTTCTTTACTGTCTTTACCCTCTTAATATTTGCGGTGACATATAAGTTTCCCACCTAATTTTGCAAACAAGTAGCACTATGGCAGGTCATGTAATTTAATGTGCTTTGTGTGGGTCAGATCTTTATTTTCAAAATGGCGGGTTTATGAACATTTTTAGTAGGTACGTTGTATCTACGAGACTACGAAAAAATTTCAACTTTAGCTTGTATGGTGGCAGTATCTATTATATCGAACAAATTTCTGCATACAGAGTCTTATTACTATGGCATCTTTTACATAGACAATTATTTTCAGAATAGCGGCGTTACAAACACATTAACTTAGTGTGCTATATCTGCAAAACTATGAAACCGATTTTAAATTAACTTTGTGTACTGTATCTATGACAATAGTGTAATGCGTTAATACATAACATTTTTTTCCTCCCTTTATGAAGATCGTCACGTGAATAAACTTGGGTTTTTATGCGGTATCTCACGAAATTTTACGTGCAAATAATACTACAGCAGGGTATATAAATTCAAATGTTTTAGGTGTGGCAGGTGTTTCTTTTAATTGCGTTGATAAAAGTAATTTAGGTTTATATTTTATATCTATTAAACTATTCAACAAAATCTCACCAAATTTTGTACTCTAACATTATTCGTTAAGTTTCTTACTAGGCATCATCAAACACTCGTCTTACTGTTTTTATACATATTATTTATAATGATGATATATATAATAACTTATAGATAAAATACAAATAAAATTTCAATTTAACAAAAAATAAAGTTTTTTTAAAATTATTTTATGTTGACCCAAGTATGATGCACTTCTAATTTATAATATAATTAGGAAACCACCCATGGGGTTATTTTTCAAAGTTTTCATTCAGAAAGTGTGAAGAAAATAAATAGAATATATCCGAGAAGATATCGGAAAATTATTGGCAGTGTGAATCTCTGAAATGAAGTTTTCTTTTTACTTGTTTGTAAACATGATTTATTTGTCGTTTTTACAGATCAAGAATACATTTTTAGTTGCATATACAAACGAACAAAGTCTTCTATTGTAATCAGTCCCACAATATATTGCGCCAACAAGTTCTGAATATACCATTGGGGGAAAAAGTTCGAACTTCTGTTCTTGGCATCACTCGGGCATGAACATACCACCCACCGAAAATTATTGCATTTTACTTTTAACGACAAGTCAGCAAATGCAACCACAAAAAAAATCAAACTAAGAAAAGAGATTACAACAGTCAATGGAACATGGTAATACTGTCTCATGTATTTACAGATACACTCTTAGGTTAGAGGCAATGGATATATCTTCGAAACAAGCCTAACAAGTTCACCATTGGGAGTTTTTACAGTTACGAATCTGACAACACTGTCTTCAACAGAATGAGATGTAATGATTCTGACAGTTCTCCATTTCAATGTTGGCAAGTTTGAGTCTTTCACCAGGATGAGAATTTATTCTGATACATTGGGAGTTGTAACATTCCATTGTGTTCTTTGATGAAGTGTATGGAGGTAATCGGGGTTCCATCGTTTACAAATGCACTGTTTTAACTTTGTGAGTAATTGCCATCGATCAAGAGGATTATCCAATTTGTGAGAGAGGTATTGTTCTGGTATCCCAATTAAAGGAGCACCAATCAAAAAAGGCCCCGGAGTGAGGACAAAAAATTCTGGGGGATCCGTCGAGGAGGGACACACCAATCTGGAGATAAAAACTGCTGAGATTTCAATATAGTGTGTTGCTAGCTCATCGGAGGTAAGTATTTGTTCACCAATAACTTATTCTCATGTGCAATTTGACCGATGTGGCTGCGGCTCCCCACAAACCTCCGAACTGGGGTCCTGCTGGTGTATTGTAGTGCCAAACAATATTAAGGTCAACTAAGTTATCATGCAGTGTTTGCCACGCTGGTTCAGAGAACAGCACTTCATGCACTTCCTTCAGGTGTCTGTTTGTACTAACAAAATTTGTGCTGTGATCTGTAAATATGTAGGACGGTGTTCCTCTAACAGATACAAATCTTTTCAGGGCTGCTGAAAATGCATCAGTACACAGAGATGACAACATCCAACTGGACTGCCTAGCTCACCATGCACACAAATACATAAAAATAGTTTTTCGTGACAGCGACCTTGTGTGCTTTGATGGGTTTGAACTAAAAGGCCTAGCAAAGTCAACACTAACCTTCAGAAAAGGGTGAATTTGTGCTAACCTCACAGCAGGCAGGTTTCCCATGACAGGGTAGGGGGTCACCTGTCAATTTGAAACACTGCATGCAACTGTGGTTACAGTGCCGAATTAGTTGTCTAGCACTCAATATCCAAAACTGTATCTGGATGACAGATCGCATAGTATGTGGTCCAGCGTGAAAGTAAGTGGTATGATGATTGTTAACAAGTATAACTGAAAGGTGAAATTTTCTTGGAAGCAACACTGGATGCTTAGTTTGTTCAGGCAATAAAGAATTATGTAGCTGGCCACCCATCCTGATGACTCCGAAGGGGTCTAGGAATGACTGCAGACTCCGAAGACTACTTTGATAGAAAATACCATTACAGATTGCATCTCTTCATAGATCAAAAACTTTGAATCACAATCAATTAGTTTTCTTATGGCTCTCTTGGCTCACATCATCCATGACATCGCATGCTTAAATTTACATAGTGATGAAAGTGAGTCCAAGAAGACAACAAATTTATTTCTGTATTATTGAATGGCAAAGACCTTATTTTGTACTGACTTTCATACAGGAAGCTCGTTCACATCCAAGGTCCTTATCATTGTATGGGCCAATTTGCATCAGAGTCTGCCAATCAGTCAGGACCGTGAAACTACAGTGTGTTACTTACTAAGTGCTTTGGAAAATCATCTCGAGAAGCTAAATGTGTTAGGTTGCTGCTAGATGAGACATAATGCCATATACTCGGAGGTACGATGGTCTGATTTTCAGCAACCCTATTTGCTACAAAAGTCTTTAATTTATTAGACGATTTTATCCATGCCACCATGGTTGAAGAGTCGCACCACATGTGTATGGTAAAGTTGTATGATTTGTCTTCAAACTGGTTGCTCACATACAGACACAAACTTCCCAGAAGCACAGCACCACATAACTCAAGCCTAGGGATAGAGAGTGTCTTCAGCAGAGTAGCCTTTGGTTTAGCAATTACTAGAAAAGTTGATATCACTCCACCACTGGCAACAAGCCGCACATTGATCACAGCAGTGTATTATTTTTCAGAGGCATCATAACTGAAGGTTGCTTGCATCACATAAACTGGTGTGTCTTGGGAATCGCACATCAGTAAGGGATGATAATGTGGTCGGAAATGCAGCCATTGATAACAAAATTCATCAGTGACTGGTTGATCCCCTTCTAATCCTAATGTCCACAGAGTCTGAAGCAACATCTTAACCCACACTATCACTGGTAACACCCACCCACAAAGGTTAAAGAGTTTCGCAATTGTTGAGAGAATGCCTTATTTGGCAATAGATAACTGGGAAGGTTGATGTTGTAAACAAACTCATATGTGGCCTGACACCAATGAACACCAATAACTATGATAGTTGGGCTTGTCTCTTTATGAAAACTTCTCAGAACTTCGCATTACTCTGCAGGTGTATCTTCCAAAATAGTGGGGTTGTTGGAGGACCAGTTTCGCAGCTCAGATCCTCCTCCAGCTAACATGCACACAAGTTCACCCTTCAATTGTATTGCCTCACCTACGGGGGTGGCCCCCAGTAACTATGTTATGGACAAACATGTCTCATATCAATATCTGTGATGCTCGAGTAAACTAGTAAACTTCATCTAGTGCTAACTGCTACAAGGTCTTAAATATTTGATAAGGGGACGATGCTAACCCATACATAACTGTGTTTAATTTAGACATGCACATCATCTTTTGGAGTAGGATGCTACAAAATGTACTGGTACTTGTAGTCGTCGAGGTGGATTCAACTCTAGTTATACATTTTATAATATCTGCAGTAAAGATCCCTGGAATCATTCTAAAGTTCAGAAAATATTACCTATATCCTTTTCAATTTTTGGCCCTGTAATCAACAAATCATTTCTGAATTACCAGTAGAACTCGTTGTAGGTTCATAAAAGACTACACGAACTTTGGTGGTGGAAATAGTTTTTTTGAGTTCAGCATTACGGGGTATTAAAAAAAGCTACTTCACAACTCTCCACTGGATCAGGCTGCAGTGTGCTGCTCTGACTATAAAGCTACTGAACACTCACCTTACCTGACATTTAGCCTAAGTCTTCATATTCCTTAAGGAACAGGGCCATGGTGGCTGAGGGGTCAGACTGCTCGCCTCCCACCAAGGCGAACCGGGTTCAATCCTTAGCTGGGTCACGCCCGAATTTTTGCAAGTGGGAATCGTGCCGGATAATACTGGTTGGCGGGTTTTCTTGGGGATGTACAATTTCTCCCACCCTTGTATTCTGACGCTACTCCATTCTCAACCCATTTCACCCTCATCGGCACTCAAGCTCTCGTTATTAAGAGCCACCCAAATCTCTCAACTCCCACCTTAAGGAACAATCGGTATTCGTATGGCAGGTCTGGTGACTTCTTCAATTTTTTTCTCAAGGCAGTCAAATCTGGACAATGCAACTTGTAAATAATTTCCAATGGTTTGCAGCTCTTGCTTGAATGGCAACCAAAACACATACCTCCCATCTGTATTGCGAGCACGTGTAGCGTGGAAGTAATCTTCACATCTCTTGTCATCTGCAGATATCATACGACCTGATGGTACTTCCTCTATCTCCCAGAATTTTTGTAGCTTCACATCAGCATTATTATTCTGATCAAGAATGACATTGGTGGGTTTTAACGTATTTCACATTTGGTCTTGTCAGTCACAACCCAGCCAACACTGAGTGAAAAGCATTAGGGTCCCCTGTTATTTTAGCCTCTATCATTAATTCACTGACAGTATTTGCTGACAGGAGTATGTCAACAGGTCCACAACTATCAAATGATGGATCGGGCAAAGTTAAACCTTTAAGGTGCTCTGTTGAAGTGCATGAAATTCTTGAACATAGCACAGGATGAATGATTTCACTTGAAATTGTGGCCTTAATGGCAAAATGAGTGTCATATGAGCCCACATGTTTGATGAAGCAATGTAGTCCCTCTAGCACCTCGCACAGGAGTTTGGCCAGTGCCAGCAATTTCTACACATTGGCAGCGGCGTTTTAAGCCCAATAATTGAATACAATTTACAATTATAATTGTAATTTGTGATGCACCATCTAACAAAGCTTTTACGACTTGACCACTGCTGTCATTTACATGAACAAGAGCAGTTTCTAGCAAAATGGTAGTTCGTTGATTTTGAGTGTCATTTGGCAGATGTAGTGCTTGCAGTTTAACAGCAGAAGAATTATGTTATGAATCTCTATTCTCTGAAGTCTGAGTATCTAGTGTCGGGCTTGGAGGCTTCTCATGGGTGAAGTGAAGAAGAGAGTAATGTTTCCCTTAACACTGCATGCATGCAAATTTTGAAGGCATTTCACAGCACTATGGTTAGGTCTCAAAGAGTTAACACATAGTGACTGCTCCTTCACAAATGCAATCCTATAATAAGCAGATTTCAACAAAAACTGTTCACTCTTATGACGAAAATGGTTCTCTTTACATAACATACAGCATGTTGTTTGTTCCAATGCAACTAATGTAGTATTGTGACCACTATTTTGCCTTGAATCAGATTTCACATTAAACATTGAGCGTTTGCCATTGGTTCTACTTAAATTACTCTTTGTGGATACACTGTGCATGCCAACCAAATATTCGTGTTCACCTGCCACAGCCCGACGCTCCAAGAACATCAGAAGATCCTCGCAAGATGGCGAATCTCATTCCACTGACATTTCTAAGTATCGGCACAGAGAAAAGTTTTATTTTTACAGAAGAATGTTTTATAAAAGAAAACTTTACTGAGACACTGGAAAATGGTTAGTTCACAATTAATTAAAATTATCTTGAACTACACAAGCAAAACGTGGCAACGAGTCTGCTGATTTAGAAGTCACAGGTGAGAAATGTAGTATCTTCTGAACATAGTTGCTGTAAAGCGTAGGTTCTTGTGTCTTTTTTCAAGTAACGCCCAAAATACATCATAACGATCGTTGGTAAGTGGCAGGATACTTATCAGTTCTGCAGGCTCGTATTCCAAGCATCCTATTAAATAGCATAACTTCTGCATATTGTTTAGCGATTTATCCTGCTAAAAATATATCTGGACATTTCAGAAAACGAAGCCCATTCGGCTCTACTGCCTGAAAAAAACTGACAGGGGAAAAGGTGGCAACACTGCATGTGGAACTCCTGCACGATATGTTAAGTCCGCTGCTCTGACTGTACATCTACAATGTGCGATTCAAAGGTGCCTGAAATGTTTTTCAAATATAATAAAAGCTTCCTTCAGGTCTTGGAGAATAGTTCTTTTCTCGGCCTTTGGCGGGACCGCACACAACACAAAATAGTTCGAAGTAAATTTATCCCTTTTTTCCGACTCTTCCTCAAACGCATTCGCGAACTCTTCTAATTTTTCCGAATCTCTGATGGCTTCATCTACAAGGCACTTTATTTCAGTTACTTTGTCCATTACATAATCGAAGATTATAAGTTGCAAGTCCCTCACTGATGCCGTCATAATGATCAAAACAAACACGTGGTTGTTCACAACAGTACTATTTCTTCGTTTCACGGTGATAAACACTCATTACTGGTTGCTAAATTATCGTATCTGGCCCGGAGGACCATAAAATGTTTGTAAACATGATTTTTCTTGGTTTTTCAGATCAAGAACACATTTTATTTGCACATACAAACGAACAAAGTTAACCACCCACAATCTTGTCTCTCTCTGCCTTTCATTGTCTTCAGTACCACAATTAATTGCGAAAACAAGTTTTGAATAAAATCTTTGAGTAAAAAATGTCTAACTCCTGTTTCTAGCATAACTGGGGTCTGAACACTACTAAAAATGAACTATACAAATTTATAAACGCCTGGTATGTGGTCTTTATGCTGCCGATATTCTTACTATGCAGAAATAAATATATGCTTCATTGGTTTGTGCCAGAAGATGACACATATTATCGATCACATAATACAAATATCAAAACACTATGTACTTAGGCTATTTCAGACATAGTGCCTCAATTTCAGGGTAAAATTCAAATGCTATGGTAAGGAACGCTCTGTTGTAAAACTCGTGTCATGTAAATTTAAGTAGTAGCCCAGGACGATATGTCAACATACCAAAGATTCTTTATGGTATCCAACTGAGGTTGACTCATGGTGGCAGACGACTGAAACTACACATGACAGATTTTTAGTTGACCCCTACTCCCAGTGATGGTCGACGCAGTGAGCGGTGACACAACTCCGATACACTCCTTGACAGATAGATAGTAGGAGAAGACACTTCTTTGTGAGGAATGCATGTTTACAGGATGTGAGAAGTCTCTGAAGGCCCACTACTGCGCAAGATTGTGTTTTTTGTTTGGTATATTCCAATTGGTGTATTAGCTTAATATGTACTCCACTGATTGGGCATACCTTAATCCATTGCTTATTGGAATAACCTGAATAATGTTGTTACGAAGAATATATTTGTAGGGCATGATTAATACATGACTCTATGTAAATATGATAACGCAATAACACACTCAGCCTTGCTAAATTTTCATGATATTCATTTTTTCTTTATCATCTCATCAGGTATTTGATATATGTGCTCGTCTTAGAACAATTTTCTGTGCAACTTAGTCTGAAGCATATATTTTAATAGTTACATGCTATTTTTAACACAATAATTTTTTCCAGTAGATGAACTAACTGGGGCTTATAAATGCCAATTAGTTAATTTGTCAGTTTGGAAAATAAAAAAATTTGACTGACTTTTTTTTATAGTTATTTTTTTTTACCTTGTAAAATGCCAGTATACTAATGAGGGCGCTGGTTAAAAAAGTGAACGCTGTGAAATGGCACAAATGTTAGTCTTAATTGGGATTATAAACTAGTGTAATCGTATATAGACTTTGTAATATTGTCCCAACTAATTGTGCCACAGGTCTCAGCTGATATTTTGACTTAAGTCATCTATCTGGGGACATTCCGGTAGTTAAAACAAGAGATTGTATGGTCCGAAAATATGTAACGCTAATGTTGCTCAGCCAGAAATATAACCCAAGATCCATTTACCATAGTTTAGACATGAAAAAAGGTTGTTTTATTCACAGGAAACAATATCAGCAACGACGAAGAAAATTAGGACGCTGGAAAATCGGCTGGAGCTCGCGCAAGTCAGATGCAACATCGCCCTGCAAGAATGCGCGACATCAAGAGATAAGATCATGGAAGCGCTAAACAACACGTCCGTCTTCAACAAGCAGTACTTCCGGCTGGTAGCGTCGGTGTCTGAGGTGCAGCAGCTGCTGAAGCAACTGGTATGTACGGCCTCCGCGAGTCTGGGGGACATGGTCGAGTACCGCAGCTCCCTGCGCGAGATGGAGCGTCGCATGGAGATGATGGGGCCACCGTTCCACTACAATATGGTGGAGCTGCTGCGAATGGCGGATGACGCCCTGCTGCGCTTCCTGAGTCGGCGCAACAGGCCGCGGCCCGCCAACACCACCCTAGCCAGGATGTCGCAAGCCAAGCAGGCGCGGCACGAGTCCGGGAGCCACGTCATTGCCACCTACCTGCCCTTCCTCTACCGCGCCCACGACATGTCGTCCGAGCAAGTCGACATCATGCGCCGCGACTTCGAACAGCAGCAGCAGTACAGCTTCCTGGAGAACATGAGGGTCAGGATCCTGCGGGAGGACATCAAGGTGCGGCTTAAAGAAGTACTCAGGTACTTGGAACAGCACAAGCCCAAGCCCGTCGACGAACAGCTGGAGGCGAAGAAGCTCCGTGAAATAGAGGTAACGCCTACAGACTGTAACATGCCATGGTAAATTTGACACATGGTTAGTTTGTTAAGCACTGGGTACATTTCTGATGTTTTACTTTTGTTTTTTTCTGTTGTCCATGAGTAAAGATTTTTCCCGTTTCACTGTACTACCGATATTCAGGTGCTATAATTTCCGATCCGTTTGCAAATAGTCCAACTATGCAAACAAATTGCAACATTTAGTCACAAAACGAGAAGGACCTTAAAATGTTTTGTAAACTATGACTGCACGAACTATTTTGGCGATTTTATACTATTTCAGTAATGTTCCTTCCTCTCCCTTCTGCGAAACTTGGCGTGTGATATTGAATACCGTTGGTATTAATTGAAGGTTTCAGTTCAAAACTATGGTAAGGAAAAAAGTAATTGTTTTGTGTAATTGAAAGACAATTTTTTAAAAAATAATCATCAATTAAAAATATTTTAGTACTTAAATTATGATTATATTTTTAGATAATCCTGCAGCAATAACTTATTTTTAATAGTTAGATTTCTGTTAAAATGTATTATCATAATGAGGCTGACATGTGCTTGACATTATTTAATTGTTAATTAAGTACACATAACATGGCTGGTATTTTAACTAGTTACTCTCTGCACTGTTTATTTGCTATGGGAGTTGATATTTTACTTTGATATTGAATCACAATATTAAAATATTGAATTAATACGTTTTTACGTTGCTGTTTATTATGAAGTACACAAAATTGTTTACACTTTAGTCATAAACTGTTGTTTCTTATTTAGCATGCCATAGTTATTAAGTTTTTGTCATACATTATACCAATCCTAATATATTTTTACAACTGTATCTATCAAGTTTTATGTTTCTTTAACCACACAAGTCTTATCATTCTTTTTCATTTTCTTCTTCGTCTTCATCCTCTTGGCGAACTGTTGAATTTCCTGCTGGTCGGAGGGAATTGTACCAATCATGACAAAGAGCAGGGTTCCATTTCAAACTGGAAATAATGCATTTCAGCTGGTCTGCTTTGATAGTAATGTCATTCAGCTTGTCTGCTTTGATAGTAATGTCATTCAGCTTGTCTACTTTGATAGTAATTTCATTCAGCTTGTCTGCTTCGATAGGAAGTGGTACAGGGTATTTTGTTTTAAGATCATTCAAGAACGAAGAACTGCTTGCTGGCCTTCCACGTCTTCCACGTATTGATAGTGCAACAGATTCTACAGAAATATTGTAATGATTACAAAACTTCACCATCTGATCATGAGAAGTGACGTTCTTCTCAACCCGAGGAAAGTCTCTGTCGGTGGGTAGCATGCCATGTCCAACACGGGGGAAAATGTGTTATAACTGTTTGAAACGACCGTACTTCAACATGTATGGGCAACTAAAATGCCTCAAAATTCGAGTCTTTATTTTGTCCGCCACAAATGTAGCAAAATGCTACCAGTTTCTCGCCTTTAATTTCACTCTTTTCAAAATACGTCTCAAACAACTTGCTACCTTGTCTGGCCCCCCTCTTAGCTGTTGCTTCATTTCACATACATAAATGTCCTTGGCCCTCTCCACATGAATGAGCATCAGAATCGTAACACCAAATTTTACGCTTAAAAGTCATTAGCTCTGTAGTCAATTTAGGCGTGGGCAATGTGTGTTGCAAATCGAAAGTTATTACATGAACATTACTATCCCGTTTTGTTAATTTAATTGCTTAACGTAATGCCGAATATCCAGCTTCTGCTTTTCGATGGTGCAGTTCTGATTTTCTTGCAGCGAATGTACTTCAGTTTAATTCTTACAATTCTCAGCATCTCTAATTGCTCTATAAAGTGAATCATACTGCTGCAGGTGTTCATTTTAGGGCTCTTGAAAATTTAATTTACTCGTCTCTAAATATTATTCTGTATTTATTTGCAGGGACAGCTGCTTCGTTTGCAGCCATACGTTCTTGCACATATCTATCAAAACAAAGCTGTGTTGAATATCCCATACCTAATACT
The DNA here is from genome assembly GCA_002778355.1 of Clitarchus hookeri. Lineage (NCBI taxonomy): Eukaryota > Metazoa > Arthropoda > Insecta > Phasmatodea > Phasmatidae > Clitarchus > Clitarchus hookeri. The sequence goes on along the minus strand of NQII01000618.1, from coordinate 174,556 downwards.
CCAATTGTTGAGACTCAATACTTGTTGGTGTTTGTGTTTGTGGTCTGCGAGGTCGAGACTTCAAGGACGAGTTATTTGTTCAACAGCAAGGGGTCAGTTGAGACAAGAGTCTGGAGGAAGATAGAAGTGTTGTATAGTCGCGTGCGGTTACTAATAAAGTGCTCAAAACATGTGCATATCCCAGGGCCTATAAATCAGGATACAGTCCATGTAGATATTCGATGCAGCAGTAAAACACCCTTGATAACTCTTTTCTATATTAGTGACGCTTATATTGAGGCAGCCTGTCAATAAATTCTTTGGCATTATTGTAATTTTCTACTGAATATTTTCTAGGATAAGTATGTATAAACAAGTATATGACTTCTTCTGGATATCCCCTGTTTTGTATTTTTCCTGTTTTTGATCGCATACGACCTTATAAGTAAGCATTTTGCGTATCATAGCAATTAATTTCCCAGAAATTTGAAAAATATTTTGCTTATCTTCTTTATTTATTAGCCGAATGTACCGTTTAGGGCATGCACATGGTGGGCCTTCATGTTTTTCGACATTTTCCCCTTACTCCGTTTTTTTAATATTCTATTTTCCTTCGTCTGTTTTTCCATACTGCCATGTTTTAATCATTTTGCTCCCTTTTGTTCCCTCTGTCGATCATTCAAGTTATTATCTTCTTTTTGTCCAATTTTATTATCAGATACAGCTTCGCAAGTATCACTTTCGTGCCTTTGAATCTAAAAATAACTACCGGAAAATACCGAAACAAGTTCAGATAAACATGAACTTTATTATTCGCATGCACTTAGTTGCACAGTGTTTGAAAAGAGGTGTGATAGCTATTATTCCAAAAGGGTTTGACTGTAAAACACAAAATCCTTTAAATTCTAAGCCTTAAACACAAAATTGGAAAGTGTACTTACACAAATAAAACGGCAAGTATGATACTGTGAAACTTATATAACATAACTCAGCCTAAAATAACGTAGCATAACCTTACTTAATGTAACATGCCAGAGCGATAATGTCCATAACTATACAAATGCCATAAGAAATGAACATCAGTTCATATAGACTTTGTCTACAGCTCAGTATAATTATGTAATGCAGAACAAATGCATAAGTAGGAAAATTAATTTTATTATTGTAAATGTTTATGGGATTGTCACATTTATAAACAAAGCTGTAAAGAACACACTACAGCATGTAAAATTGTTATGTATGGCCGCTAACATTGTTGGCTTAACACTGTTATGAAATTTGCATGTAAGCAGTGGTAAGGTTCGGAAATTAACATTGTTTACTTGCATAAATAAAAATCTACATTGCCTGTTCATCAACGACACTTGAAGTAACTTCATCTTCAGACACACATTCTGGATCTTTATCGGAGTCGTAAGTAATCTAAATAATCTTCAGATTCATTCAAATACTAAAAAAATTATTTTTTTGTAGATGAACGTAACGCACCTTACTACCAGTGGCAGCCATCTTATTGGCACTTACCATTATTTACTTGCATGCACCCAGAAAAAAGCTTCAATACAAAATATATGAAAGTAGTGACAGAGCTACCATAAACTAAATGTAAGGTATACTAGTCTTAGCCATCTGCGCATATCCTTAGCATTGTCTTGGGAATTGCAATCAGAGCTGTCAAAATGTCATAATTTCAACAGTGGCATGCACAGTATCACTTTCACATTTGCATTATCATTATTCGGGCTCGGTGGTATGACAGTGAAGCGGAATTTTATTTCGGCCATATCGGCTGCGACTATTTTTGCCAGCATAGTGATTGGTACTTCTTAGTCCATCTCTCTGCTACACGTTACTCTGATCATTTGGCACACATTATCATTTTTCTACCACTAAATGTGGCTCGACCAACCAAGTATTTTTTTATGATTTGATCTACAAATCTTGCTAAATTTATTTCCGTCTACTTACTTTCGTTTCTTTTGTGATCGGTCAGCTTAACTTCTATAGACCACTTCAGGACCCTTATTTCCATGGCATACAATAACTTTTATTCTTTATTCAGGCGTCCAAAACTTTGAACCATGTATAATACATAGTATTACAACTTTTTCATATGTATTGTCCTTTTTAGCTCTTTTTGGCATCTTCCTGTCAACCAGCAACACCGATATGTTTCAAAATTTCGATAATCATGATTTGATTATTATTTTAACAACATGTTTGCAAAAACAGTTGTTATTTATCGTATTCCCACAGTATTTTGACTTTACCACTTTCATAAAGTCGACACCTTATATAAAGACCGGTCTTCCTTTTTGGTGAATTTCACAAATTCGATTTTATTTCAATTTATTTAAAGGTATTATATTTTTGTGTGACAATCTAGTTCGTTAGTTATTCCTGCACTATATTTCTGTTTCTTGAAAGAAATTTGTCTTATAATGAGAACAACCCTACAAATGCCTGCAACTAAACTTTTTGATTCACAGTGTCGATAATTAGGATCTAATTTGGAATGGGCATAGTGCCAATCCCTCGTGGAGTTACATCTTTTCTAATAGAGAACGGGCTTCTGAGACCCTCAGTCGCGTGCTGCTCTCATACATATCTTGTACAAACACGACGTCACAATGTCCTTTTATATATTGGATCTGTCATGCCTTCCCTACAGGCGTCGGATTTGCTCCTCGTTCAGTATTCGGGTGGCCATTGACGAATCTTAAACTAGTGAGGCTGAGGACAATGAAATCCTCATCGTTATTTTTTGGGCCCGTGTCTTTGCCTTTGGACACTTCCAGCATACTTTCTACATATTTTTCTGTAAACTCAACCTGTTTTAGGCTCTTTTCAGCATCCTTACTTGTCTATCATGTCCTTAATTAGTAAGTTTTTCATAATGCACAGTAAGTGCTTGTGCATTCTCATATTTTACATAACACACAAGTTCCAAGGCTGCTGCATTAATATTTCGATTTTACACTATATTAATATTATCTTCTCTCATTTATTTTGCACCGGATATCACCTGTCAGATCGCAGTTTACAGATACAATTACAGGGTCCCGGAGATATGTGTTCATTTCGAGTTTTATGTGGGACATTATCTTGTGCCTTTGTGATGCTGTCTACTTCAATAACCTTGTTCTCCTCTCAGCAAAATTTGTAACAGAATGCTTAGCCATGTTTTGAGTAGGGTGATATAACATTTGACAGTGTTCCTTGCAACGCTCACAAGTTTTGCTGATTTCATCACTGAGGCATCAGTGAGGCAAGCTCTAATAATCATATCTCTCTGAAATCCAAAGAGGTCAGGCGGAATGGTGTTTGACCTTTTGTAGGGCGTTTATATAGAACCCATAACACTACAGCAGATTAGATCTACACAGCTGCTAGACGGCAGATTATGTGCAATCTGCTATGATTATAGTTCATGTTCGTATGGGCGTACATATTAATTTGACCATACCAGTAGTAATTCCAGTTTGTGCACAATGTTAAGGCTCAACCTCAATACTGGATTCTAGTTTATTTCAGTTATTTAGAGACACTTATTTTGAAACTACAAATGTAACTCTCTGGCAATTATATCATGCTCTAGAACAAACAAAAACTCTGAACTTTAGACAAGTAATTAAAATGTAATTAGTACAGCATCATTACAAAATTATCAATAGTTTCTTGCCGTTTCACAATGACCAGATAGCACGTGAATAAAATTTAGCGATTACCTTTGAAGGAAATGGTAGGATATAATAATACCGTAATATGAGAAACTGAGTTATTTCGTTGAAAAGAAAGTTAGAGCACATAAGTGGGGAAGTGAATATACCGGATGAGACCGAGCCTTACGAGTGTGTGGCGCAGCACGCGTGCAGGTATGAGGGTTCTGTCCCTCTTACACGATACTTGCTGCCGCACACGTAAACACGAGTGCGCTTCTTTTGATTTCCCTTCTCGAATTGTAAACATTCCTGCCGGTTTTTTATATGTTTATTACTCTAATATTTTTTTAATGGCTTTATCACTGTATCTCAAAACCAAATAAAATTAAAACTATCGTTAATACCCACCCTCTCTCTGATTGGCTAAAATTTCAACCTTGTAAGAAATCTTCCACCGAAAATTGCACACGATTTGTTACGAAAACATCCATGAAAACTGTCAGCAGTCGGCTAAATATTCCATACAAGTAGCCAGGCAGGCTTGCGTGGATTCTTACAAGGAAACTTCAATCGTGGCACATGGACTTTAAGGCCGTACCCGGTCATGCGACTAAAATATAGAATCAAAGGTTAAAATTAACTTCCTCCATCTTCCACGGTTTTCAACGTGCAATGTTCGCAGAGCTCTCATTCGCTTCAGTTTTACAACAGAAATATTTGCACAGGGGCAAAATGCCATTTTTTTTTGCAAACAACATACTTTTTTTTTCATTTAAAAACTTTTCTGTAGTATATGCTATAAGACATACAAAAGTTTTACTCTTACTGTCGTGTACGTTAATTTATGACGATTAAAAAAGTCCGTGATGCCATAGACATAACTTTACTACGGAAAGAGCTAAATTGGATTAAGCATTTTTAACTATTGTTCCCAGCTCCGAGATGGCTCAAATACGCCGATCTTGCACGTGAAAGCGCGCCTTTGGGCACAGCGTTGCTAGTTTTCCGCCTGCCAGAACAGGGTCGATATTGTAGCTCTGTTCAGTGTTTTTATTCTTCTTGCGGTGCGAAGTAATGAGCTCCAGGAACAGAAATGCCCAGGAAGAAAAATACCAATACGTCATTTCTGGCACGAAGGAAGTCCATGCTGAGACGCATGGCTAAGGTACGAAGAGCAAAAATTGTGGCAGAAAGGTAAGCTATGTTTTCATACACGTGCAATGTATATATTTTATATATTATCCTTAATTTAGTCCCCGTTGTAAACAAGTATAGCCATATACTTCCGCCTCGTGTATAACGAGTGGTTATACAGATAGTTATACAGATAGTCACTCAGACCTTGCAAGATTGTTGGAATAGCTTACAGATGTAATATCTCACCGGTAAAGTCTCGATTTTGATGCCCAGGATGTCACTTTGTGCTACTGTCTTAGCTTTCCGCCAACGTCCACTGACCTTCACGCCTCACACCTTATTTTCCGCTGTCAGCACAGTGCTGTACACATTCTCACAGTTTATCAGCAGTTATCTCGCATGCTGCTAACCGCCGTAACACACACGAAAGTGATACTTCAAAGAGCCTGAAGTAAATTGTGTTGTATTGCGTATTAGGGACCCGGCCCAACTTCGCCCAGGTACAGTTTAGTTTTTAGAGCGATACACTAATAAATAAATTGGGAAAAGACAATTACAATATTACATGACAATAAATTAGTAAACTACTATCATATATAATGTATGTACATACTCGTCACGCCTGTCTCCCAGGGGGTTAGGCAGAGATTATNTGTACATACTCGTCACGCCTGTCTCCCAGGGGGTTAGGCAGAGATTATGGACAACCACTAACAACGATCCTGATATATCTACCTCCTACGCTTTATCCACATTCATACATCACTAATATAGCAATATTATATGAAGTAGTTTAGAAAATTTCTTTGTATACAACATAAATCGTTTTGCGTCCGACCGCCAGCACAATAAGATTTCTGTTTGGCGTGACACGCGAAAGGGCTACGCATAGTGGCCCGTGTGGCTAATAGTTAAAATATTTACGGATTTGCTACAAAAATATATGCTAAAACAATACGCACATTTCTTTCATATTTGAAATTTTCTTTTTGACGGTCCCGCCATGTTCGGTGAAACTACTACTTATGAAATATAACATAAATCTAGTTTCTAAAAGAAGAAAAGTCGTGAGGCGCGTGTACCAGATATTTAAAACGTTAAAACAGAAAAACGAGGAGGCAACCCCGTTCCGCCATGCAAAATGGAACAACTTGTTGAAATACCAGCATTCCTACGCTCTGACGATTTTAGTTATTCTCCTGTAAATAAACAGATACGTAAATTATTCGTTTTCCAAAGATTCGGTCATTCCTGTTTTCAACGCTGGGTAATGAATTTACTGGTAGTTTAGCTGCATTTGGTTGCTAGCATGAAATACAATTTACTGGCTTAAACGCCACACCAGAACACATTTAGATAAATAAATTATATAGTGCAAAATAATACTACTTATAAATTATACAGTGGTGTAATCAGATGTTCTATTAATACTTTTTTTGTTTTTTCCCCAGAAATTTAGAAAAAAAGTATTACCTTCTAGTGTTGATGCTACTGATCTTCCTCCTTTAATTGTGGAGACCGATAAAATTGAAATCTTTATTAACGGCCAACGAATTGTTGTTATTGCACATTTAACTAAGCAGCTAATAAAATTGGGAGAACATCCTCGATTTTGCACACTGGGCTCATACACTGAAGAGCCAAAAAACTGGCATAGGCGTGCGTATGCAAATAACAGAGGTATGGAACTTATCAGAGTAACGCGATGCGGTCGGCAGCTAGATCGGTTACTACTGCTACAATGACAGGTTATCAAGATTTAAGTGAGTGTGAACGTGGTATTATAGTCGGCGCACGAGAGATGGGACATAGCATCTCCGAGGTACCGATTAAATGTGGATTTTCGCGTACGACCATTTCACGAGTGTGCCGTGAATATCGTGAATCCGGTAAAACATCACATCTTCGACATCGCTGCGGCCGGAAAAAGATCGTGAAAGAACGGGGCAAATTACGACTGACGAGCCTCATTAAACGTGACAGACGTGCAAACCTTTCTCAAATTGGCGCAGATTGGATTTGTGGACTGCCCTGCAGCATTCATGGTGTGAATTGCCTCCTGCATACCTTCAGACATTAGTAGAGTCCATGCCACGTCGTAGTGCGGCACTTCTGNGGCTCTACACGATATTAGGCCGGTGTACCAGTTTTTCTTGGCTCTTCAGTGTATAAGCTGGAAAAAGAAACACACCGTGGATTATTCTTTACTTTAGTTATCTTTTGTGACAACTGTGACTTACATAGGTATGTGACATCTGACAGCTCGTAAGAAGTAAATGATGCTGTGGTGTGGGGTTCTGTTTCTGTGGGTATTGGATACTCACAAGTGGAGGAACTTATGTCTTATGCTACTCCCCACCTGTGGTGTACAGAATGGTTCGTAGGGTCTACAGTTAAGGTTAACTGGTACAGACTATAGGTGCCTTGAAGGTTGAGGGTATATCAATAAGGCAGCCTTTCGGTGTTTCACTTTACTGGTTGGTTATATTGTCTCGAGTTTAAATATACAGAAATACTTCCGAGGTGTGGTACTCTATTTAACTAACTCGGATTAACTGTGGGTGATGTCGTGGGGGAGGGGAGTTTCTTTGAACGACGACTTGATTCTTAGCTCTGCTTGTAGTGCTTGGTATGTGTTGGCTGGATGAGATCCGGCGATGTGGGTTGCCTTGGAAAGGCCCGCGTTTGGTGCCGTCTCCCCTCGACTGCTCTTCTGGGTTCGCTCCTCGAAGCTCTCCTCTCATTCCGACGTCCTCTCATGATTTCCGATGCAACTGACTCTCTCGCTTATATCCTCTCTTGACTCCCTCCCTCGATTCCCACACGTGTCTCCCTTGTTAGGGGAAGGGGGGAGGAGGGCGCAGTACAAAGTACTTCTTACATGCGCCATGATTCTTGTTGGTGGAAGGAGGGATGACCGGCACCCTCAAACTTACCCTGTCAGCACTCTTTCCACGGTGCGTGTCCCAGTTGCCACAGGGTTTGTTTATGGGGGGAGGAGTGCTCGTGGCACCACTTCCAGCTTGTCAGCTGTTTTCTCTTGTAAAGCTCGAGGTGCTCTAGCTTGGCTCTGCAATTTCTCCCGCTTTCCTATGTATTTATGTAGCGCCTTCCGGGTGCTTCGGCGATATGCCAGCTCTTACTCGGCATAACCCTGACACATGTAACTGCAATCCGTCCTCTGGGTTGTCCTGTCCTGGCTGTCCACGTGTCTCGCGACGCGTTTCAACTGGTAGGCGCTCGCGGAGAGGATAATATGGTGGGGAGGTCAGCGAGGTTTCTACTCCCAATATGCGTTACACGTCATGTCAGTACTCAACATTCCCATGCTGGCACGAGAAACATTTCACAGACGCGAAACTTCTATGGGACAAGTAAGTTGATTCAATTATTTCTAACGGATGTTACATGGAATTCTTAGTTTTCATTTATGTTTTTGTGCCGTTAGTGCTGAAATAAAATCTTGCCACCAGCCAAGATCTGTTTAAGAGGTAACGATAAAGATAAATAATTCTCAGGAAATACAATAATAATGACGTGATTAAACTTGCCATATTTATAAATTTCACATTATCATTAAACTGGTAAAAGTGAACAAGTCAGACATTGCCCGACAGAGTATCAAATTTCTAAGTGAAAACATTATTTTAACGATAGATTCTGCACATATGTAATTGCCTGGGGTTTGTGGACATAGAAGTAAATTAAAAACTCAACATAATATACAGAGAAAATAAGCCAAGATTGCTTTTGCTCAGGAATCGCAATTCCGCTGAAGAAAAAAAGTATTTCAGAAAGGAGACGAGCCATTTGACTGGTAGATTGCTTAATTCCTCAATTAGTGTATTCGATAATATCAAATATTAACTCTTTTTCCTTGTTTTTCATTCAGTTTTGGCACCAATGATTGAAAATGCAAAGAAAGAAAAAGAAATTGCAATTGTAAAAGGAAATGTAGAAAATGGAATACCATATATTAGTGTCATAGGAGATGGTGGATGGAACAAGAGGACCTACGGACACAGTTACAATTCAACGAGTGGAGTAGTGAGTTTGGGTAAACTATTATACTTTTTAATTTAGTTATGTTTAATTTTAGTTTATCCATCCTTATTTGTCAAACAAACATATTCCTTCTAAATATTTCTTCTAAAACAACCGTAAGAATTAACAACACCCGAAAATCTGAAATTATGAAGTACGCAAAAAATTATAATGTTAATTAATTTTATTAGCTATTGATGTTTCGTGGCACGCAAAAGTATTAATTTCTGAAAATAATGGAAAAAAATTCTGTTATACAACACGCAACCGACAAAACAACCGTATTTTTTTTGTTAAATTATTTCTGCTCCAATATTTCTTGACTGTACTTCAAGGCACTATATATTTGTTTCTGAAATCATTCAAAAATCCGTAAACTAGGCAATCTGCATTATACTGATTCCAGTAACACTAATATAGCACATTATGTGTGATGTGTATAGAAAAGTTATTTTGGGCAAGATAATTTTATTAATATCTTAGCTGCTCTCTGCTTCTACATATAACTGCCACATTTTTTATGCATGTATAATGGAAATTCACTGTTAGAGTGGCAGTTTCATCACTAGTAAAGTCAAATGGGAAGACAGATTCTTACGTATTTGACAGCCATTAACTACAGTAAAGTTTTATATGTGAAGATGCATAGTTGAAATATAAGAAGCACTTTGGTAATTTTGCTCTAAAAATCATATCGCTATTACTTGTCTTACATAAGTTTTGCTATGAAATATATCGACAATTCAAATAAGTTCATCAACTTTTTGTTAATTTATACATGTTTCATATATGCGTATATATAAATTACAATAAGTGTACTTTCTTCTGAAGGCTTGTATCATAGGAGCTGAGACGAACCAACTGCTGTACCTGGGAGTGAAAGGAAAATTTTGTTCCATGTGTGAATTTGCAAGAACTAATAATACAAAAACCAACGAACATGTTTGTTTTAAGAACTACAGTGGATCCAGTACTGGCATGGAACAGCTCATAATCGTAGAAGGCTTTTGCATGAGCATCGCACAGTATGGGTTGAAATACAAATTCTTTATTGGTGATGGGGACTCAAGTGTTTATTCGAAGATCAAGCTGAGAGTTCCGTACGGAAGACAAGTCGTCAAAGTTGAGTGTGCAAAAACTATCGAAACCTTTCACACAAGATCTCAGAAAATTTGTCATTTCCACTTCATGCGCGACGTTTGCTTGAATCACGGATAGTGAGGCTGAAATATGGTGCCAGAAAAGCAATTGAAAGTGCTGGGGAGTCAACCGAAATTGTTCAGTTGAAGCAGAACATTATAAATGGCCCTTATCATGTACTCGGCTGCCACGAAAACTGCCGCGAACAGTACTGTAAAAAGAAAGGTACAACTGGCGAACATTTCGTTCGATTAATGACAGAGTCGGGGATAATGGAAACTACTCAGAAGGCACTCAATCCAATGGTCATGAAAGCTGACAGGCTCGTCATGAATAAAACTACAAAAAAGGCTGAACGGTATATGAGTATGGTAGCTAAGTGTACAGGTGGAAAAAGAGTAAACTTTGCTAAAATAGGCTCTTACTATGCACGCAGCATGGATGCTGGGTTGGCGCACGTTTGTGGTCCTAGCTGGCATTTTAGTCCGTGGAATAACAAATTTGGTCTTAGTCCAGGGCAGCATTTCAAATGTGCGTTTGGAAGAAGAGAAAAACGCCGTTCAGCTCGTTGTCTTCAGTATGAGAAGGGCCTTCAAAGAAAAGAAGAAGAGTTGACAATGCTGGCCCTGATATGGCGTATGGTCCAAGTGCTGCAGAGAAAGACGCGCTAAGTCCTGAAGAACTGGATAAGAAAATGGAATTAATTATAGAAGACTTGAAAAGTGATAGAGTAACACCTCAAACGATCCGTGAACTGGAAAGAAATACTGTTGGTCAACATGTGAACATCAGATGGAGGGATGCGAGTTTAAACATACTCACAGCATCAAATTTCGGCTCTGCGTGTAAACGGAAAGCACACACTTCCTGCGATGGCTTATTGAAGTCAATTTTATATCACAGAGAGATAAATACAAAGGCCATGCATTTTGGAAGAACGAAAGAAAAAGGGGCAAAATAATTGTATTCCAAGATAAAAAATGTAGAAGGAGATGAATGCGGTATTTTCGTACATCCACAATACCCGTTTCTCGGAGCGTCTCCCGACGGATTAGTGGGCGAAGACGGATTGCTGGAAATTAAATGTTTATTTTCAGCTGGGGACTACAAACTGAAAGAATTCATCGCCAAAAAGAAAAGTACATGTTTAAAGGAAAATGATGGAATTCTACAACTAAAGAGAAGGGGCAACTAAATATCTGTAACAAAAAATACTGTGACTTCGTTGTTTATGCAAATAATGATTCTCACGTTGAACGGATTTGGGTGGATACAGAAATGTGGAAAAACTTCATGCTTCCGAAACTGAAACAATTTTATGAGCAATGCATGCTTCCAGAAATAGCAGATCCCCTCATTACACGAGGTTTGAAGGCACGTGATCCCAACTACATAAGAGAAGCTCAAGAACAGCGAATAAAAACAGAGGAAAAATAACTTTCATTAAGTTGTTTTCGAGACTGTCATGTTATTAATTTAGTTGGGTTAAGAATTACTTAAGTCAAGACAATGTACAGCTGTGTTTGTTTGCAGTATGTGTACATATTTTTTTTTACCTATACAGATAACAGTTTTCAATAGCCAAAAGAAAAACGTATATCGTGTAAATGTATGTTAATTAAATATTTATCTTGGATTGCTATGTAAATATTGGGTAAACAGCATATTTGTATTGTGTGTTTTATTGGTGGTTGTTTTCATTAATATCATTGTGATTACATTGTAAACTATACTGTATTACAGTGTAGAGAATTGTACTCCATAGTATAGAGAATTGTATTCCATAGTATAAATATTCAGTTCTGTGATAAGTCTGTTGGTTTGCATTTACAGGCGGTGACTGCCCATATTGTATTTTCGTTTCGCTTTTTATTCTGATAAAACTGTGCCATCATTTAATTTTTCACTAATAGTTGGAATGTTCCTCAGAAATTACGGCTGAAAATGTTGTGCATATCTGTGAACTTCCTGTAAATAACCAATTACAATAATTTTTTTATAATAGTTTTCTTTTGTGGGGATTTCAATCCAAATAAAAAGAGATTTATATGGNTTGTGCATATCTGTGAACTTCCTGTAAATAACCAATTACAATAATTTTTTTATAATAGTTTTCTTTTGTGGGGATTTATATGTAATTTACTAACCATACTACGTAATTTTCTAACACGTTAACATATCGTAAATTAAATTGTGATTAAAGTGATGAAAAATTATAATGGATTCAATCATATTCATTCGAGCAGAGAAACGCCCCCAAAAGACATTTTAAGTACAGTTACTGTATTATAAAACTTGGACTATCGAAGTTTCTGATAGGAAATAACTAAAGCAGAAGAGCTGCCAACACGTTTGTAGTTACACACGAATGAATAATTACAGTTTCTTCGCGATGCTACCAATTATTAGAAAAGTGGCTTGGCCAGTTATGCTTACTACATTACATTAAAAATTAACGAAATGCCTGATTGTCGTTACTAACTATTTGAAAATTTAAACTACAATCAATGCATAAAATATAGTTTGCATACTAACATCTGGCACAGTTTGTGGTGTATTTTGGAACTAGCGCTGGGTGGAAATGAACTGGCTGGTTGACTGCGGGAGGGCGCGCCTACCACACTACCGCGGACAAGGCTCTGACCAGTCGGACTGGCGAGTTGACAACGCCGCGCAGAGATAGCGAGTCGCCTGAGACGAACACCCCAGGTTCGCTACTGCCGCGCTCCCCGACGGATATCAGCGGCATGAGAGCCTCTTGTACTCCGTTAAGAGGCGTTGTTTTTCTGCAGGCAGCGGTGAAGGCGAAGGCGATGTCGGAGATGGTGAAAGTGACGCTGAAGTCGATAACGCGCATGTCGTACCTGCTGGGCTGTGACGACACGCTGGTACGGCGGTTGGGCGGGCTGACCCTCGCCAACTTCGACCTACAACTCGCTAACGTGGAGCAGCGTGTGCGAGACTTGCACGAGCAGAGCCGCCCACCGCCCTCTGTCGAGCGTCTGTCGCCGCCGTCCTCACACGAGGTCAGTCCTCTGCACTTTCACGCATAACACCCATTTCGTTTTAAGGCTGTTCGACATCAACCATTTTGATAACGATATTTGTACCTAAGAACTGCACGATATGTTAGATTTATCGATAATGTCGATATTACTGATGTTATCGGGACCACTTATATTATTATCGAAACCACCGATGCTATCGAAACCAACAATATTATCGAAACATAACGATATTATCAAAACTAACGATATTATCGAAGTGAACGGTATGATCGAAATCATCAATATTATTGAAGTCATCGGTATTATAAGGCTATATATGAACATTCTAAACATGTTGTTGGCCTATTATATAGAAATACTCATTAATGTCAATATTATTTTAAATATCAATGAAACCAAATTTAGTTAATAAATTCAAAACCCCCGAAATTATCTTCATTCTCAACGTTATTTAAATAATCATTGGTTTCTATAACACATATCATTTGCGTAATAAATTATACGAATTTTGTATGTTTTTAGTTTTAAAGTTTCGTCATTTATAAAAGTGCAACTGAGCGGACAATGAAGTATATTCTGGTTTGGAAAGTGTGTGTGTGTGTGTTGCCTCATACTCACTCGTGCATGGAAGCACCACTTGATACACTTATAGTGCATGGAAATGAAACCCGAATTTTATAGTTTTTGACCATGCCAAGAAGTTGTTTACGAAATAGTCATTTTTTAAATATTTTATGTGTTACGTCATATAACTGAGTTAAACGAAAATTGGCACGTTAACAGTACGCGCATTAGGCATTGAATTCAGAAGGTTACATGTTATTAGTCTTCAATTTTGTAAAATAGTGTCATGTAAAAATATCGTTGTAAAGAAGACGGAAAATCGTTCTCCTTGCGAAGGTCTAATTGCGCACATCAACTGACATTACTTATCTTATACCTTGTGGAATGGTGACCACATATTTGTGTTATTTTCAGTTTACCAGCACCATCAAGCTGGTCGAAAACCAACCTTGTACTCTTAAGTACTTACCATGTGCACTCAATTCAGTAAATTTGATTGTCTACCATCTTGGTAAGTAGCATCACATAAAAAAATATTACTTTACATATTCTCATCAAATTTAATACGAAATTCGTTTTTAAAATTGATTTTTAATAATAATATCCTGATTTTAGAAACTTACGAGAATTGCTTGGGTATATAACTGTAGAGGAATGTAGACTAGATAAATTGACAAATTTTTACAAACAAATTCAATATGTTAGAGCATTTTTAATTGATAAAATATGGTTCAGTGACGTGCATATGCATGTATCCAGCATGTATCTGGATGTGGTAATCTTGAGATTCGAAACAACTTAACTCTTGATTGATTACATATGTGAGGTATATGAAACCTGGAACAATGAAAATTATTGTTTCTGTATATGGGTTGTACGTAATGGATAGCGAATACTTGATAAAGCAAAAGATAACAACTACATATAACGAGACTTGTAAAAGTGCAATAGTTTAACAATAATGGTGTAGAATAATTATGTCAGCTGTAAAATATTATTAAATAAGATTGTTAGAGCATGTAAACAGTTCCTAAATTCAATCTTAACAAGAACGTATATATCTTTGCAATATACATTAATGATAGAAAACGGCAAATGAAGTGGTTTTATTCTATACTGTATTAATAACTGTCCGAAAGAGAAGAGTGCCAATATTAATAACTTTTCTAACAGCTCCAAAGAATAGAGAAATTAGTCTTGTAGTATTTAATGGAATTTATATAAACAAATGTTTTTATACAATTCAGCATATGTTTACGACGGAATGTATAATTTTCTTTATGAAGGACCTAATTTCTTATAGGTAGAGACTTGAAGAATTCGCGGATTCCTTTTGGGACAAGCTAGAATTAAAAACGCGTGTGTTTATACAACTGTATCCATTGGTCCACACGGCGTTTGACGCCTCCTGGAGAACGGTGGCCCAATCGTCGCTTTCTACGGTGACAGTATACAAACAATGCACAGTTGACATTGGCATATATGTACACACTGCTGTATAGTCTAGCCTGCAGGTCATTGAACTCGCGAATTTTTCACGTCTCTACTTATAGGTCAAGATATTGTAGACTAATAATGACAGAATTTTAAATTCAAAACAAATTTATAAATTAGTCGTTTAAGTTGATCTCAGGGAAAATTAAATACATTATCGACTACAAAAATTGATGATGCTGAAGTATATTTCGAAGGACTGTGGTAGAATTTCCTTCAATTGATTTTTACACATCATATTTACTGACTGTGAAGCAGTGGTAAAAGCTAAAGATAAAGACATCATACAAACATTGTAGTACATTCATAATGAAAACAGATACATTTTTCGTGGAATTATCATTAAATACTGTGCTCTTGTGCAGTGCGTACCTCGTTTTTATAATATTAGTGCTCACGTTACTCTGATGGTTGCTTTATATTTATACAAACGATTAAGAGTTTGTACGCTCTAAAGAATTGTTTGTACTTTTAAAAGATAAATCCTTGGGAACTTAGTTGCCAAGAAAATCCTTTGTAAAACTTCAAAGAATTTTCTTGTATAATCTGCAAAACATTTATTTGTAATATTACAAATGACAACATTATTTTACATTTGACGTTATTGAGAAGTGTACATGAACTTATTTTTTTCTAGAAAACAAATGTGATAAATTAATAACATAAAATAACTGAACATAAAATAACTATATATATATATATATATGCATACATATATATATATGCGCTCAATTGCCACATTTTTGGTATNCAGAATATAATTTACGAAGAAGAAAAAGCTAGACCTTTCCAGCACGGGGACTAGAAGCCACATCCCTTGTATTATTAGCAGGCATCTTTAACTACAACACCAACTTGACTTACAAACTTAAAGTATATTTTTATAGCAAATATAACTGCTAGTACCTACAACATTTTAATGAAGTTATTTTGTTAAGAAAAATAGCTACATTTATTTAATTTTAAGAGTTCTGTTGTTGAGTTAAGAGATTGGATGGGTTTTAACAAAGATGCATTGAGAGTCGATTTAAGAATTCTGTGTAGCTAGGAAACATTAACACGTAATGAATAATACGGTCACGTTTCATTATGATTATTTGAGTTGTTTCAAGTGTTTTACGTTTGTCAAACTTGCAATACATTTATTTTTGTATGCAGCTACACCTTACATCGCCCATACTTTTTGCACAAACAGTTATATACGGTTTTACGTTGTTGAGTGTCCGCCATTTTGCTGAAACTCGTGGATATGGGTCAGTATAGTACAAACATTTCTTGAGGCATATTACAAACACGCCCCCTGCAGTTTTACAAACGAGTAGTTTTACAAGAGAAATATTTGTACTGTTACAAGCATTTGTAAAATTACAAAAAATGTTTCAGTAAAAGTTACAAAAATTTTTAGTGTGTGTGTGTATGAATGGTTTAAATATAATAATATGAGAATTATTCACTTGTCCATTTAATTTATATATTTTTATAATTGTACAAACGGTTTTCTTGAAACAAAATTTTTTCTGCATCAGTTTACGCCTAACAGTTAATACATTCAACACATGATGCAAATTCAAATAATTTCTACTGATTAATTTGCAATATTGGGTCTACTATTTTGTAACATACTAATTAGTGCCCTTACGTAAACTACAAAAAATTTTGATCATGCTGTGAAACCAGTTAGTATGAAATTTTGGTTGTTTGCATAAACAGTTGTTCTAATAATAGCAAGCGAGATAGCTGATAATAGTTTTGCACTACTACTAAATGCCGGTGAAGACGATACTCTTTCCAGTGCATTGACAAAGGCCCTGTCTGAAAACACTGTCGGAAGAGAAATGTAAATAAGAGAACGGGGAATAATGAAATATGTTCTTGTAGTTTCCTGCTATTTCACAGCTAATGTTCACCTCGCTGACCCGATGAACATACATTTAATAAACAAGATTTGTATTCACAATGAACGCAGCAGTACGAAATGTAATTCTTTGTTCAAAATTCACTTTCTTAATGTGTTCCTTTTTAATTTTTCATAGTAGTTTGTTCCTCAACGTCGAAGTCAAATTCTATACATGATTTGTTTTGAGTTTTAAATTGTCTGCAAATAGTTTTGCATATTAAATTTTCACTTAAGACACAATTGTGATTGTTCAACATCATTTGGAAAACTTGCTAGGAAATAATACAATTTGTTGTATGGGATGTGTGATACCCTGCATTAAGAGACACAATATAGGCGACTCGGAACACAACACGTCCTGTTTATGAGATACAGACGACCCAGCTACAAATGATTGAAACACTGTACGAGATATAAATAAATATATTTCTTCTCATGGATTATGTTTGATGGCGACTTTCTAACCAAAATGTAGAGAACAAAACTTCACTCAACCTCTATGAGCTTTGCATCTCGATGCATAGATTTTATTGCTGGTTTCGGCTCAGGACATCTCTTAATTAGTATGAGCACTGATTCTCGGTGAACAAATGAATATATAGTCATATTATATTCGCACACTCGGATACGTTTAAGTCTTTGTCATATACGTGTTACTAGTTTTCGTGACCAGTAACGATACATGTAGGGAAGAGGGGGAGAAACAAGGTTTAAGGTAACGAAAAATTAACATTGCCAAACTGACTAAAACCTTTCATATGGGTAGTATTGATAATAAATGTGTTACAGGTACCAGTACAATACATTTTTTACATCAATAATACTAACTTCGTTGATAACGCCAACTAAATAACAACAAATATATTGCAATATGGATGATATAGATGAAATATATGATATTGTTAAAATCGATAAAACTGGTATTGTTAATTTTTTTGATCAGTTGAGTAATATAAATGATGCCGATGGCATCGATGACTTAGGTAATGAAAACGACAACTGTGATAATCTGATTTCGATAATGTTGTTGACACAGATAATATAACTATGTCGATAATATTCCTGACGTCGATAATATCACTGACGTTGATAATATCATGAAGTCGATAATATTATGAGGTCTATAATATCGTGACGTCAATAATATGGCTGATGTCGATAATATCGGGAATGAAAATAATATCGGAAATGACGATAGTATAAATTAAATTAAAACTTCGACAATATTTAAATTTAGAAATAAAATGAACGTTGATAATATGGGCAATTTCGGTGATAACGGAAATTTCGATAATATCGTAAACTTTGATAATATAATAAATTGTGATAATATGAAAAATTTTGTTAATAGCGAAAACTTATATAATATAACAAGGCGTTACTGATAAATAATGAGCCTACTTTCCTCTACATGGGTGCAAATAAATTTTAGTAAAGTTTTGAAAAACTTAGATGGTAGGTAGGCGTTGACGACTCATTGACAGCAATATTATTAGTGATGAAACGAGAAACATGTGAAACAGTACCAAGACAAAAATACACGAGTGACTTACGCAGGATTCTAATTCAGAAAAACTTGTAAAAATTAGATAGATCGCAATCAACTGCATCACGAAGGTAGGATTTGGAGCATCAACTTCGGATATAATCAGTCTAATGATTTGATTGATAGGGTTCACTAACCTGAATTATATACATGGCAATCATTTTGAAAATAACTGTCTGAGCCACTAAAAATACATAAGTTTGCATGGCCTACCATAATGTTTCTTGTGTGAAACATTTGTTGGAAATCGGTTATTTAGTCTCCGAAGTATGGCATCAAAAAAAATATTTTTTTAACAGTGATAATATCTTATATAAACTACTTAAAAATAGTTTCTGTTTAGGATGTTTCTAATAGATACTATCAGCATAAAATTTGATTGAATTTGGTTAAACTGTAAATTGATAATCCAAACATATCTAAATATTTATATGGCTGCCATTTCGAAAATCCCTCTATAAAACCCGTAACTTTGCATGGTTTCTGTAGTTGTACAAATATTAGGTGGAAATTAATTCAATTGTTCCGGAAATATGGTAAAATATTCCATTTACTCACCTGACACTGCTTTGCAAAAAATACGGCAAAACTGGATCTTTGTATGCATAAATGATGCCAAATTAATACTGTTTGTGTACAAAATACGGTTGAATTTTGTTGAAACATTTCATAGATATAACAAAGTTATTTATATAAACCCAATTAACCCATGGCTTCTGTACATAAAACATGTTAATTTACATACCCTAATGTAGCAATAATTGCGTGAAATTTTGCTATGAATAGGTTGATTGATCCTCGAGATATGGCTATAAAACCTCCATTGTTAATGTGACGATCTTCATAAATGGAGGACAAAAAGTTTATGTAGTAACACATTCGATGGTTCTCGTAAATACAATATACAAAGTTGAATTTAAATCTGTTCCATAGTTTCGTAGAAATAGCACACTAAGCTAAAATGTTTCTATAGGCACCATTCAAAAATAAGAGACTTACAAACTTAAACATATAAATTACTGTTGCCTACCACAGTACAGATTCTTCGCCAAATTTGAAATAAATAGGTTGATTGTTTCCGAGATACGGCATAAACTGTATTATTTCATGTGAAGCTTTCTTACAAAATGTCTGAGAAATAAGGTTTTGCATAGACAATTTTGGTGCATATAATTGAAACTGTCGGGATACAAAGTTAGGTTGAAATTTTTTTTTGTAGTTTCGTAGATAAGAATAATGAGTAAAAAATTTTATATTTGAAAATATGTGTGACTGACTTTCTTAAAGATGATATGTTTACATGGCCTACCATAGCGCTACTTAATAAATTTGGTAGATGTCGGCTTTTTTTCGGAGATTTTACATTATTTTTATTTGTCAAGTGATACCATTTTACAAAATGGAAGAAACAAAAGATTTTGTATTGACACATTTGGTGGTTGTAATATATACAACCAGCATACAATGTTTCATTGGAATTAATTGCATGGTTTTCACGATATAACATACTAAATTAAAAACCTATATGGTTGCCATTTTGAAAACAAATATATGACACACCTAAACATATCAGTTAACATCATCTGCTGCAGTACTAGTTGTTTTCCATATTTGGAAGGAATCTGTAAATTGTTTCCTGATATATTATACAAAAACTTTATTAGTTCATGTAGCAATATCTCACAAAATATCTTATAAAAGTGGTGGCTTTTTGGCTGATATGATGCTTGTAATGGATACCTTCAGTGTACTTTTTTTTTTTTTCTTCTAATTGTTGAAACGGTATGGTAGTTATACTAAATAAACCTGAAATATGTATATTCCCGCCCTTTTCAAAACAAGTACCTAATATAGTTCAAAAACTTATATTTATCCGGCCTATAATAGTATTAATTATGCGTCAAATTGAGCGAAAATTGGTTGAGTTGTTTTCGAGATATAAAGTAAAAGTTTTATTTATTGATGTGGCGCTATAACCCAAAATAGCAGAACGACAAAAATCACTCAATTCAATGCTTTTATTACACCTTGCGCTGACAGCATACAAAATTTGGTTTAATTTTAAAGGTGCCGCATTTTGAAAGTAAGTGCTTGGAGTGGTCGAAAACTATAAAAGTTAGGTTTCCTTACTTAGTACTATATGTGTACCGCTTTAGGTGAAATTCGGTACTCCCGTTCAAAAATTGAAAGGGGGACACACACGCACTTACACACAAACACACACATGCACACATTTAGACACACACCTATGCACAAAGACACACCGACAGGAAAGTGATCTCACAAGCCTTTCTTTCCTTCGTAAAGTAACCTAGAAAACACCGCTATATCGAAACTTTTCAGTTATATATCGATTAGCAATTAATTTTTAAATATATAACAATCAATATATCGAACTATTGAACAGACCTACGCATACACGCTCTGGCGAGCTGCTTGAGAGCCAGAAGGCCTCGTGCGGTCAGATATTATTCCATACCTGATTCCGTAACTATTTCATTAACAGTTCCGCCTAGTTGGCGCATGTATGAGTGAGTGAAGAGATTTGGGCGGCTCTCAACACCGGGGCCTTGAGAGCCGATGAGGGTGAAGTGAGGTGAGTATGGAGCAGCGCCGGAATGAAAGGGCGGGGGAAACGGGAGATCCCCGAGAAAATCCGCTGACTAGCGGCATCGTCCGGCACGATTCCCAGTAGCGAAAATTCGGGAGTGACCCGGCAGGGTATTGAGCCTGGTTCGCCTTGGTGGGAGGCGAGCAGGCTAACCGGTCATCCACCGCGGCCCCGTTGGCGCGTGAAGTGTGTTGCAGATGTTTGGTAGAAAAACGTGATTCAAACACGTTTAAATATTTCTCATTGGCGTCTGAGCACGAAAAGCGTTAATGAAACGTTTCGCGCCCAAATGCAAGTTTAAACTTATCATTCCAACTCCAAGGATTATTTTTTGTGGGAAATGAAAACGATTTTTTTGTCTATGTTTGAGATGCTAAATTTTCTATGGAAAAATTCCATTAATGGCCTTAGACAGGCACGATACATTCATCTTTATGTCTGTGCCATAAACATATACGGCCACTTACGTGTCTATGCGTTGAAGCGGTGAGACAAGTGGTAGGTGAGCAGGAATCGGCCCTAGAGCTCACGCGTTTCCAAGTCTCGAACACGCTAAATAAACACCTCACAAAAATTTCGGAATATACATACAGAATGTAACGGAGTATGGAGTATACATAAAAGAAAAATAAAGCATAGCAATTAGACGTTACTAATGGTTCCGATACAAAACGTGAAATTCAAAGTTTTTCTAACAAAAACCTCTTTTCCAATATCGCAGATAAATAAACACGAAAGAACTTCAAAATTAACTTAATGGTGTCTCTGACTAGCGAGGGTTTCTTTCTTCCTACTGCAGCTTATTACCACGGCATGGTCTCAATTTGCATTGTACAAGTCCATAACACGCCATGGCATGCTTGTAAGCAATGAGTTGATGCCATCTTCTGGACGAAGGTCCCATTCCATCTGGGCGGCTCTCATAAGATCTGAAAGTGTGTCTTGAGGTTGTGGACGATTATGAACCGCTGTTTTCAGCTTGTCCCACGCATGTTCAATGTCTTAGTGCGCTATCTGTTGAACATGAAAGAACTACACAACTCCTACCATCCAAACTATCTTATCGCTCAGTATTCCAAACTTTTTGTGAGGTATAAAGTTACAGGCAGGCGGAACACTTAATTTATTAAAATACGACTACAGTCGTGGAATTTATTGGCAAATTTATGATTATGCATACTTACTGCTACTGCTTGCCTGCAATTTTCAAAACAGAAATTAGAAAAAAAAAAAAAAAAAAAAAAGATATATATAATTGATACTGGATATTTCATTCCTGTAGAATGAAAAGTGATTGAAGACTTTCAAAATTGAACGTTGGACACAACAACACAAAATATCTGTCACCATAATCACTGCTGCTTTTCTTGTAATACAAATTGTAATTTATTAATAAGTAAATAATTTATTGTTATTTATTCTCTTTGGTTTATTTTATTGCGACATAATATCGTTTTTGGCGTACGTTCCGAATGGAAAATTGTCTTATGATATCACATTTATGACTGAGTGTGTCTGTTTGTGTGTGAAGAGGTGTGTCTGTTATGTGCCTCTGTGTGTGTGTTCCTCCCTAAAAACATTTGAACCCGTGAACCTAATTTCACCAAAGTCGGTACACATATGGTACATAGTAAGGAAATCTGACTTTTATAAGCTTTCTACCACATTGGATCCTTATTTTCAAAATTGCGGCCATTTTAAAAGATAGGGTTTTCTTTCATATTTCGGCAACCGTTTAACCGATTTAAATCAAATTAGGTATGCCGACAGCACATCGTGCAAGCATTGAAATTATATAGACGTATATTGTTACTGGACCTCAATATTGATTAATAACAATAAATGGAAAAAAATAAAATTTTACATCGTGTCTCGGACTATATTCAACCGATTCCCACCAAATTTGGCATGCAAGCAATACTACGATATGCCGAGTAAACCTGAGCTACTTGAATAAAAAAGAAACTCATTTTGAAAATGGCAGTTATATAATAATTTTATGTTAACTTGCTATATATACCACACCGTTGGACCAATTTCGAACAAACTTGGTATGCTATACGTATCTATTACATACATGAAATATGCCAATAAATAACATTATATAATTCACAATTTTGAAAGATAACATCCCATTAAAATAAATATTTAACACATCAACGCTACTCCCCACCTGTGGTGTACAGATGGTTCGTAGGGTCTATGGTTAATGTTCAGTGGAACAGACTATAGATGCCTGGGATTCGAGGGTAAATCACACAATGACTTCATCACGACTTCTTAGTTTGGAACAGGTTTATTTAACGGGAATTTACTTATACATTCCCTGCACTGTTGCGGGACTTTATACATACTTTACTGCCCTGCGAGTTCAGGCCTGAAGGGCTGGTTACCATGTACAATGTTCTGGCTATGTTTCCGATGCTGTAGGGGCATTAGGTGACAGGACAGATCCCTGAGTGACGACAGGGTTACTTATCTGTACATGTTGCGTGGTAGTTGCTCCGGCAGTTGAGGTCTGGTGAGCTGGATGGCCCGGATACGTTCCGGCCGTTGATGGGTCTGGTGAACTGAATGGTCCTGTTAAATACCCTTTGAGGTTGGCTTGTTGCATGCAGCTAGCTTCCTCTCGATGTGGCGCCTCCCGTTGGGGCTCACCACTCGCTCCCGTTCTCGGTGTAGGGTAGTAACTGACTGCTTACTACCCTACCATGTCCCGGCGAGGGACCCCGGTGTGGGCCCCACCCGTCCTTCGCGGCTACAGGCTGCACTGGACAATCCCACTATCTCGACATGGCACTTCCGTTGAAGGTCACCACTCGACTCCGCCTTCTCGGTGTGTTGCAACTGACTGACTGGAAACTGACTGACTTATGCCGTAACTGGCTGGCTAACTCGCGTCCCGACGTGGAGAAACTACTCGTCCAACATTACTCTGGTAACTGTCTCTGACTCTGCCCTGCGTTTCGCGTTTTGCGTCCCGATTTGACTGACCTCTTAATGTCACGACTGACTACCTGCTCATCCCGGGGTGGCGGTACGGAACTTCCACGTCACCAGCTGCTCGTTGCTTCGATTGATGGACGTGGCTGGATTCCGATGTCCCGGCCTAACTCTCTCGGCACAGCTGACCTTTCTGTGTGGTAATAATCAACTGTTGTACTGACCCCTAACGTACTGATGACGAACTGTGGACGAAAAATCTCTCGAACTAACCTCTCTGTGCTGTAATCTTCTGACTGATTCCCACTCTCCCAACAAAGAGGATTATATCTTTTCTAGCCTCCCTCCCTAAGTGTTCTACATGTATATCTCTTGTTGGGGGAGGGGGTGTGGTGGGAAGGCGCCGTATAACGAAGCACTTCTAAAATGTGCCATGGTTTCATGAAGGTTGGGGTGGGGAGTTGGTGGCACCCTTTCCAAGCTTGTCAGCTGTTTCTCGGTGCGTGTTTTCTGANGTACCCTTTCCAAGCTTGTAAGCTGTTTCTCGGTGCGTGTCTTCTGACTTCAGGCGAATAACGCCTGATTATCTCGTGATTTCTCTGCGTTCACAAATCCCACGGACTTGCTAGGGGGAGGAGAGGAGGGTGGGAGGACTGCACTGCCGGACACGTGTAAGGGCCTGCACGCGCTCCTACCTCGGCTTGGCCTTTCTCTGCGGTTATTACGACACGTGTTTTCCGAAGTCCCTACACTGGTTTAAGCTATCAGGGGTGCGGGGATTAGTGACAGCACCACTCTACTTAATTTATGCGTCACACGTCAATCCCCNTAATCTAACGATTCCTACCAAATTTGGTAACGAATTAGTACTACGGAAGGCCATGTTAATTAATAATTTGTAGTGTATCAAACACTTTTTTCTTTTAAATGGCAGCCATGTAAAATGTTTAGCTTAGTGTATTATTTCTGCGAAACAATGTAAAATATTTCAACTTAATTTCGTTTGCTCGCAATAATTATTGCAGCTATAAAATGTCTGTATACAAAGCCTCTTTTCCTCCTCCATTTTGCTAGATAGTACCACATGGGAAAATTAAGAAGCTCTATCATCTCGGGGACCAGCCAGAAGATTACCACCAAATTCTGCGCACAAGTAGTGCTGCCATAGGGCATGTAAACTAACATGGTTGAAGTGACTCGTATAGTTGATTTTAAAAGTGACTGACTGCCCTGTAAATATTTCGTGTTATTGAACCCTGCCTACCAAAACATTAGAGTGATGACAATCGAAGTTGATGCTCGTAATCCTACCTTCTTAATGCAGTTGTTTGCATACTAGCTTACGGTACAACGCGTTCTGAGTTCGAGTCTTTAAGGCAACTGTGTATTTGTGGTTGATCATGAGTGTTGTACATGTTTCTGGTACATCTATATAGAGAAAAGTAGTCTCATTAGTTACACCGGCAACTTCTTGTTATGCATATGTTTGTACAAAGACATTGGATAAGTCTTGAGTTTACAAAGTCTTAACATCTCAGTAAGTTTCCTGGAATATTGCACTTACAAAATCACAGAGTGAAGCAGTAAACAAACTGGAATTAAATTTATATTTTTTTTAAATGCACTTCATAGTAATATCAGTAATATAGTTCTCAAAACACTTTATATCTATTGCAACTTGAAAATGCATAATCATCTCAATATTTTAATATTAGACCCCCGTACCAATTTTTTTAACGAACCAAAAAATAAACAGGTGGAAAATCATTAATATTGACGATATACAATAATTCATTATGTAACTACAAATGTTGCCGCGATTTAAATTTTATTTATGAAAATATTTGCCTAAATTCATATTATGAGTCTCATGTTGAACTAAGAAAGGTGAGGAGATATGCTTTTTTTTACTTAATAATACCACTGTCAGACAAATCAAACTGTAACACAGAATAAAACGCTACGTAATAAGTGTGTACTAAAATCGCAACTGGAATAAGAAACACGTACCTGTAATATTCAAACATAATCTCTCTTAAGAAAGTAGGAACACTCACTGCAATTATTCATATTGAGAAATTCACAGCATTATACTAATTTCCATATTCCCAACTATGATGATGGTAAGCTACAAGTTTTCATATGCGACTGTAAGTTATAGTAGTAAAAAAAAACTGAATATAGTCTGAGATCTTGGGAATTATATCATGTATATAATATGATCGCTATTTGGGGAGAATAATGAGCAACACCGGTTTAAGGTCGCACCGAGAGAATGCTCATCACTCGCTTCTCTGTCTCTGGCATGTAGAAACAGATGCAGAAAAGCGTTTCAAATTTCAGACCATGCAAAGAAGTTGGTGAAAACTGCTTATTCCATGTGATGGTTATGCCTAATGTGCCAGATGTACGAATAAAACCACACGAGAGAAGGTATATAAATTAAATTAGCTAAAAGTGTGAATACAGCAACTGGCGCAAAACTGAAACTCCGCGAAGCTTTGCAAAGAATCCAAAGCTATAACTATACAACAAAACAGAACACTGATATCCATAAAAAATAAAAATTAATTTTATTCGTTAATTTATATAAGCCATACTTTGTGTTCTTTAAATAAAAAATATATAATCAAAACTATAAACAAAATACAATCGAGTGTACTCGAGACAAATTAAAATCACAAAATAGTGTTTTTAATTTCCAATAAATTACACATATTTTCTTAGCTTATACAATACAATATCAGATTGAATACCTACATGAATATCGATATTAAAATCAATATACTGTGGTTCACAGTATATTATGTGTCACAGGCAATGGAAAAATAAGGAAGTGGATGAACAGTCAACATGGACAACATATCGACAACGTATACAAAATGCAGGCACGATCTTAAAAGGAGCCCGTGCACGTGCGAGTGTGACTCACGAGTACAACTCGTGAGCGAGGCTCTGATATTTTAACCACACAAGAGTCAAACAGACTCCGAAGTCCACTCTCACATTTCAGTATTCAAAAAGAGCTTGTCGAAACAAGCTGCAGCTGTAGTGATCGTTCTAGACGAATGTCGTTTTTTTTTTAGTACAAAGAATAAAAAGAGGAAATCGTGGGCTTAAAACTGGTAGCTAGAAAGACAAATGTCCACACATTAAAATTTTCTTAACTGTAATAGACTTATGGATTTAATTGACAACGAAACCTACATCATCTTCAGTTAAAACGCAGAACACAACAGAATATCATACTGTCTGCACGTGTCGATATACGGACCTGGCTCACTACTCACGTACGAACACGTGGCGAGCAGAGCCGAGCAGAGCCGAGCCCCATGACAAACCCTGTCAAGTTATGGCGGGCTTGGTTCCTCGGGCCCTGAGCCCGGCTCGCCATGTCCTACACCCGTACGAGACTTCGCTATTGAAACCCGAGCCCAGCCGCACTCGTTAGCCAAATTCGTATGTGCATGGGCTNGCACTCGTTAGCCAAATTCGTATGTGCATGGGCTACTTAAGGATAGGACAAGCGTACTTAGATTGGGAGATGTGGGTCGGAACCACAAAATGCACATTACCATGACTGGAGTGAGGTACCTTTGTACGTGATTATAAGGCCTTTCCGAAAACTTCCAATTCTATCAGCTATTTTATCAATTGCTTTACTCGGGTTGTGTGCTCTGCACAGAATAAATTTACATAAATTAATATAATTTCCATATAAGCATTTTTATAATCTCTTTTTGATTTGTCATATATCAAATTCTAATTATTTTAAGCTCTTTCCCCGACTTCCTTGAACTTCATAGACACATCAGACAACCGGTCAACTAGCGACCAAAGTTTGGGAAGGAGTGGGTTGGTTTTGTAAATAAACATTAAACCGAATGTGGTTGAGTTGCACCTTTCATGAGATGCACTGTAAACTGTATTTTCTAACCGCTCTAAAATTTGTTCCCATCTGTCCTGTCAGCATTGAAATCAATAAGTGTGGCAAAAATATTTTTTTACAATTCTCTATGTGTTGGTTGGGGATAGTAAGTTGTCGTGAATGTCTTGTACATCTTGAACGAAACACATTTTATTGAAACGCCTAGACTTGAACTGTGAACTATTATCCGAAACAATAAAAAAATTACGAAATATTAGAAAATTTGAACATATAATTTTTAATGTAGTAACTGTAGTTTCTTAAAACGTTGTATAAAGAAAAAAAACTGAATTTATAAATAAAATCACCACTGCACAATAACAATTTTGTACTCCCTGAGAAAAGTAAGGGCTGACAAAATCGATAAAATTTTTCTGTAATGAACGCTATGAAATATTAGCATAAAGAAGACCTTGTTCACATTTGCTTACCACATAAAGCTTTGCTAAATGTCCTGAAGCGTGCCATTCCAAATCAACATACGCCTAATAGTATTAATGGTTTTGTATGTGCCCAGTAACTTACCAAAGGTTAGTACGTTATGTATTTTTGAAAAGCGAGTTATACAATGCGAAACAACTTTTGCATTGTTTACGTGCAGTACTCTCATGCATATCGTCAGCAATTCTTTGCAAAACATGACGATCAGACGTCTGAGAAATCTAAATATCCTTAAATTATACTAGTTAATCCGACATAAATGCGCTGCCAAGGTCAGGTGGACACGGAGAAGTTTCCTCTGGATAATTCTCAAACACGTTGGACAGTGCACCCGGAACTATCCACAGGCTCATGCAAGTACCGAATTTACAATTTAAAGAATGACATTTTTATGATCAAGCAGTATAATTTTTGAAGTTGCTTGGCGTAAGATAGTAGTAAAGAAAGAGCTTGATTATTGTTTTCTAAGGAGACATTATTTATCCTCCAAAATTTGTCGGAACGTTTTGTTTCCTAAAACAGTCAGTTATTCCAATTCGTAAACTGTAAACTGAATAAACTTTTCTCTTCTGATGGGTTAACATTTGTGAAATAAAAGGAATAGGTTGGCGTTGCCCATCGATTTCCTGTGATCAAAACTGTACCAAATGCTGCACTTGAAGCATCATTGTTAATAATAGAAGTTTTGGAAACATTCGCAGTTTTGAGAACAAGTTGACTAGCAATAACTTCCTTTAAAAATTCTAACAAATTTCTGTAAACACTACTTACCTTGCAATCTTGTCTTTCGTTTTCTTCCAGTTCCCTAAATTATCTCTTCTTTTCCTTCCTTGGCACTCGACACTTTAGCTTTTCTACATTGATCCATGTTCTTAAAAGAAAACTAATTGAAGTGACAGAATAATAAGCTTACATTAAACAACATCATATGTTCAGAATTACTTAAATACTGGTTGGCCAACATTGTAATTAGTTATGCACCATCAAATAATAATGAATTCTTATATTACAGAGAACCTAATTTTACAGAAATGACAGTGCATTTTTGGAGGATAAGACTTGTTATGGAACAATATTATAATATTAGCTGCCATCAGAGTAGACCATCTTGGAAACGTATTGAGAAGGCACTTTATGGATCCAACTTCTGGACGATAAGATACATTTTAATATTTTCCTATATTTTTCCTATTTAATTAAGTGGGATAACATTTTTTTGGAACAAATTATTTGTAGAAAAGTTTTCTGTATTGATCATAGAATGTGGTAGTATACTTATCTTTATTTTCGATTTCTTGGGATAAGACACATTTTGGAACTATATGACTCATATGCGAGACACTTTCTTTGTTATTACTGAAGGTAGGTAGTTAAAGCGTAGGCAATATAAAAAGCATAATATTTTACTGTGTTATTTATTTCGCAACCATCACTTTTTCACAATAGGTCGTTATGTTTAACGTTTTGCATCATGAGAATAGTTGTTATAAATATAAAAATATTGTACATAAATGCAAATCATATTTTGAAAAAGTATATATCATTAATTACATTCGCAAAATATTCTCTTTTTTTAATGACTCAATCAATTCTTTCGACGAATTTAAGTTACGTTTTGTTTCACTACTAATGCTTTTGTTTCGGAATATGGGAATTATTATGAGTGAAAACAGTTCAAGCCACCATGCAGTCCGGAGTTAAGGTTTAAGCCAAGTGGGAGGTAGTGTGAATCTCTGTCGCCCAGAGCGCACTGCCAACTGATTTGTAAATANTTTTACACTAAAGAAAATATAAACACTTATCTTTCACATGAAGCCCAAGCCATATTTTTCCAACGATTTTGGAAATATGTACAGTAAATTTTAAAGTGTTCTGCATTTATTGTGTTGAGGGTTGCATCACTATAAGGAGATCCACTTTACTTNTTTAAAGTGTTCTGCATTTATTGTGTTGAGGGTTGCATCACTATAAGGAGATCCACTTTACTTCTACCTTAAGTAGCGTTGTTTTTATACTTTCGAAAAATTCCACACTCTATGTTTGCTGCAAAAGAGCGTGTTTATTTAACTTTGTGATAATTGAAAATAAGAGGAAAATTATAATTGAATGACATCCAGTTGACTTAACTGCTTAAATAATTGAAAATTATTACTTCATCAAATAAATGGTTGACATAACCAACTTTTAACAGTTGTGTAAGTTACATAATAAACTGATAACCGTTTATAAGACATAAAAAAATATAGTGTGGTGGCGTTTTTAAATTAGTGAACAAATATACGTCTCTGAGTGCTATTTCATTTCGCCAAACAATAGTTACGGGCCTTTCTGAAAAATACATATATACTGTATACAACAATGCAACAACGGTATGCAATTTAAAGTTATAGTTATGTTCTGATTATTACTATTTTGTAGTATAAGAATATTGTTCATATATTCATAATGGTATTAATTGTCATTTAGCATAAAAACACATGTTACAGACGCCAACATTTTCATTTAAGCGAGTATATACTGTGCTTGGTGTATTTTACTCTCGTGTCAGCCATCTTGCCTCTTTATGTCGTGAATACAGGAGAAATTCAGCCGAAGGAAGGAAGAATGACGTCATTAAAGATCGATGAGCTTTACATGCGATGAGTAACGCAATATCGTTGGTCAACGAAGTTTGCCCGGAATCAGGCCCCTGGATGGCTGGTAAGTTCGTTTAATTTGGTCTTCTAGTAATCGTCAGTCTGCATGGCTTGTCGGTTTAGCCGGTCTATTCGGCTCGTATGGTCCTTTTGGTGTGATCAGCTAATAATTGTAAGTCTGTATGGCTGGTCGGTTGGTCTGATCAGCATGACCAGTTCTACGATTGACTGATCTTGATGGTCATTAAACTGGCTGGTTAGTATGGTTGGGAGTTATGGTCAGTTTATATTTTTACTGGTATTATGGGTTTGTATGGTTTGTACTGTGCCCGTAGCTCTCCGACACATGGAGGCTGGCATCTCCGTCTCTACTTCCTGCAGTGGAACTATTTGCTAAAATCAGATCCCCCTCCCCTCGGTGGTTAGAAAAAGGCAAAATGATATGGGTTTGTGAAAGCAACTTAAAACAGTTTCTCTTTTCTGTGCTATATTTGGGGTCAGAAATATTCTGTTTGATTTGTAAACTTTCCGATTAATATCACCAAATACATTACGAACAGACCAAAATGGTCACCAAAGTACAAAAATAAATATAATAAACGAGCATATAAATGTTATTTACAAAAAACCGCACAATTCAATAGTGAATTATTCCATAATGCAATTTTAAAGCTTTAAGATTACCTAAATTGAAAAACCCAGTAGGGAAAACTATGTAACATTGGTTATAGCATATTTAGGCAGCTCGTCCCCCCCGGTCAGAACAGAGCTCCATGATTAAAGAGCACTTCTCTGCTTCGCTGCCACAAGGCAACAAGGCAACCATTATATTTTTTCTGTGTCACTCTTTCGAACATTTCCCAACGTTCATAAAGTGTAAAAGGCGCCCCTCGGTGACGTCACACGTGCGTGCATGCTCCCAGAAGTTCTTGTAGACAGCAAGGGGGGAGGGGTGTGACCCGTCGTCCGAGCTAGTGGGCTGGTCGACCACCAGTATAGTACAAGCTCTAGCGCGCACAGCAGCAGCGCGAGCAGTAGTAAAACGGGGCACACACATCCAGGTAAGGTTCCACGTCCCTGACATTGGTAGTAACTCCACCTTGTTTTCGTACACCAGCAATTATAGGATGCGACTTTCTTTTTAACAGGTGCTCGTCGACGTGACATCATCACAGTTGCCTGGTATGGTTGTTTCATATGGTTAACTCGTATTGTTAGCTCGTATGCCTGGCTGGTTTTGTAGGCTGGTACGGATGGTTCCCATTGTTGGCTAGAATGGTTAATTGAGTGAGTGAAGAGATTTGGGCGACTCTTAACAGCGAGGTCTTGAGAGTCTATGAGGGTGAAGTGAGGCGAGTATGGAGCTGCACCCGTAAGAGGGGGTGGGAAATGGGAGATCCCCGAGAAAACCCGCCAACCAGCGGCAATCTTCCAGCACAATTCCCACTAGCGAAAATATGGAGTGAACCAGCCGGGAATTGAACCTGGTTTGCCTTGGCGGGAGGCGAGCAGTCTAACCGCTCAGCCAACATGGCCCCATTGGTGAATTAGTATGGTCGGCTGTTGTGATGTCCGTATTATCAGTTGGTATGGTTGGTTAATATGGTTGGCTGGTATAGTTGTTTTTTATGGTCGACTGGCATGGACAGTTCGTATGGTTGCCTGCTGGTGTTTTATTTTATTGTTGGCTCGTATGAGTGCTTGGTATTGTCGGTTCGCGTAGGTGGCTGATATGGCTGGTTCGTTTGGTTGGTTGGTATAGCTGGCATATGGTCAGCTCATGTGGTCTTCTGGTATGGTTGGCTCGTAAGGTTGGTCTTGTCCATTGGCATGCCCAGTCGGTTTTGCTGGGCAGTTGGCCTGGTTGATGGTATGGTTGTTTGGTATGGTCGATTGTATGGTCGGTATGCCCATCCGGCTTGTTGGGCTGTTGGCCTGGTTAATTAGTATGAGTGTTTGGTATAGATGGTTTGCATCTATGGTTTGTATGGTTTGTATGGTTTCCTGGTATTATCTGTATAGTTGATTTGAATGGTTTGCTCGTATGGCTGTTTCGTGTTTGCTAACCTTTCCAGCCATCAATCTTTATGGTATGTTTGCTTACAACCATCAAGATTTAATGGCTGGGAAGGTAATTTGGAATGTTTTGTTGATATGGTTGAGTGACATGGTCAGTTCGCATTTTTTGCTGGTATTGGTAGCTTGTATTGTTGTTTTATATGGGCGGTTCATATGAATGGTCTTGTCCATTGGTATTCCCTGTCGGCTTTGATTGTCAGTTAGTCTGGTTGGCTGATAAGGGCGTTGGTTTAGTCAGCTGGTATGAAGAGTCTCTATGGTTGGCTCGTATGCCCAGTTCGTATGTTTTTGTGGTGTCTATGGTTTGTATGGTTAGTTGGTATGATCTTTTGGTTTGGTTGATCTTAGTCATTTGTACATCCAGTTGGTCTTAATGGACTGCTGATCAAGTTGGTTGGTATGTGTGTTAGTTATGATCAGCTAGACAGTCTGTATTGTTGGTTGGCATTGATTAATGGTCGGTTGTGTTGTTGGTCTGGTCGGTTGTTATGGACATTACTTTTGGATGTTTAGTTTGATTGGTCTTATACATTGGTATGTAAAGTCGGCCTTGAAGGCTGGTTGGCCAAGTTGATTTGTATATGTTTTTGGATGGTCTGCTTGTACGAACATATGTATGTTTTTTCGGTAGTGGTGGTTAGTGGGCCAATCGTATTTGTTTGTCTGGTCGGCATTGTTGACCATTTGGCCTGACCGTCTGGTATCGCTATTTGGTCTGGTCGGCCTTGTCGTTTAGTCTTTTCCCTTGGTCTTTGCATTTCGTCTGTCTGGTTGGTTGGTATGCCCAGTTTGCCATTAAGGTTTGATGGTTGTTGGTCTTGTTGATTGTGACTATCTCTAATGATTCCAAAATGTTGTCCAACTATGTATATAAAGGTGAGATAGTGAGATATACGGAACTGATTCAGCTTATCTTGGCCTTGTACATTCCAGGTTTCATTGGACTAGTGGTATTGATTTGCGAATAGTATCGCCGAGAGTGTAAGCTGTCCAGCTAGAGTAAGCGATGGTACCACTAAATACGAAGTCGGGATGCGAGCCAGTTCCAGGTAAATTATCAAACGATGCTTCGTCCTGATATATTCTCGCCAATAGTTCGCTGGTTTGAGCAAGTACTTAATATCTAAGCAGGTTAAACTTTGATGCGAAAATATTTGAGTAATTACGAACACAACCTATAATAACATGCAAACTGTTATGAAAGACCAGAATTACACTTATGAAGGTCACGAGAGAGAGAATACATTCTATCACCTGCCACATAAAATGATGAACTGTGATGTGGTGCTTCTTTGACAACATCTTTTATCTACAGAGATCATAATGTCACATGACCAATGAGTAATCACAAGCGAGTGATGTGACTTCATCATTTGACATTTTCCCAACTAGCACACTCTAGTGGTAGTGTTGAGTGTCAAGTAATGACAGGTAAATATTTGTAGTACAGGTAATGAGTGCCGACTAAATAGCAAATGAATTATATAGGTTGGAAGAAAGGGTTGAAATAGAGTGAGTCAATATTACTGTTTGGATTGATTGGGATGTGAAAGAGGGATCACGGCATTTTGCTAGTGGTTGGAAAAAAAAGGGGGGGGGGAGGATTATAACGAGTAATCAGTCGAGGCATGGCAACTAATTGGTGTGGGTGGAGGGGAACAGTAAAAGAAGTGAAACTGAAGTGAGTAAATGGTATGATGAAACTAGATGGAGGGAGGGGGAAGGGATGGGTGGCGATGATGAGGGGATAGTAGCGTTGGAGGTCGAGCAGTAAGGAGTTATGGTGAGGGATCAATTTATTGCGAGTAGATGGTGAGGGGGTGGGGATTTAGGTGGTAGGTTGATGGCGCAGATATACAGTGAGGGGATAGAGCTATGGCCAGTATATGGAAAGAGGTTGGGGAGTCGGGTGGTGAGTTGTTCGCATGGGTGGATAGTGAAGGGGTCGAGCTATGACAAGTAAATGGTGAGAGGGCTGAGAGTCGATTGACGTAATGGTGGTGTGTGGAAGAGGAGAGAAGGGTTGTATGATTCATAAATCTAATAATTTGCTTTGATGAGTGATGTCAATAGATTGACCGACTACATAGTCATTGGCATGGTACCGAGGGAACAAGGGGAACTGTCTAATAATTCGTCTACTGATTGTGGTACCATGGAAAAATTGTGCTAGCTACCATTTTAATGAGAATCGAAACCTCAAAGTCATTCATATTCAACATGGCTGTTGGGGCCAGTAATGTAATTTTTTCGTCGATTTCTAATCTGTTTCCATTATGGTTAATAGGATGACGTTTACCAATTTTATAATTTGTTTACGATATTTGAAGTTTTTCTATTTTTTTGAATTCAAAGTCACCAAGGGTCAGGGCCAATGTCACCTCCAGTTCAAGGTCAGTGTCACCCACGACCAATATGGCCGACGTCTGACCGGAATGACAGAGCAGGAGAAAGCACACGCGAGGGTCAGCGATCAGCTGCTGTAGCGCCAAACCCGATTGCGGCCGGCTCCTCGCTCCTCGGCCTCTAGCATTTACTACCTTATCAGTTAAACCCCTCTACTCCTTAACACTCGCAAATTTATATGGACTACAAAAAAATTTGGTGGGTATCAGCAAATTGTTTTTCGATGTATGGAACGAAAGAAAAATGGCTAACAATGAGTTTATATATTAGCTAATTTGATGCTTGTTTAGATACTGCCAGTATTCAAAGTTATGTTGAAATTGGTTATTCTTACATTGTTTCATAGGTAGAGCATATTACGTTAAAATGTTTATATTGCCGCCATTTTGAAAATAAGTATTTGGCACTTTATAAAATATAGCCTTTCAGTTTACATGAAATACCAGAGTACTACTTGTGTGCCAACTTAGGTTGGATTCTGTTTATGGTTTTCCGAGATATAACAAAACTTGTTTAGTTATGTGGGATTATCTTACGAAATGGCTAACAAAAGAGCTCCTGTGTAGACACATTTAATTGCTGTAACAGATACTGCCAACATACAAAGTTATGTTTAAATCGGTTATATGGTTTCGTAGATATATAATACTAAAACAAGATATTTATATTCCAGCCATATTTGAAAATAATTGTCTGGCCCACTTAAAACATGCCAGTTCACATGGACTACTGCAGTTCTTCTTGTTTGTGAAATTTGGAAGTGAGTCAGTGAAGATATTTGGGCTGCTTTTAGCATCGAGATCTTGAGAGCCGATGAGGGTGAAGCGAGGTGAGTATGGAGCAGCACCTGTATGAAAGGGTGGGGGAAACGGGAGATCCCCGAGGAAAACCTTCGTCCGGTACGATTCCTACATACGAAAATCCGGGAGCAATCCCGCTGGCTAACGAGCCTGGTTCGTCTAGGTGGGAGGCGAGTAGTCTTGCCACTATACCACCGCGGCCCCCTAATTGGAAGGAATAGGTAGATTTTCTTCTGGGATATGACAATACTTGATTTATTCTTATTGCACTATATTACAAAATGGCGGACAAAAGAGGCTTGGAGTAAATGCATTTGATGATCGTAAAATATGCTGTCAGCCAAGGCCTACAAAGTTAAGTTGAAATTTGGTACATGGTTTCGTAGTTAGAGCAGAGTGGTCTAAAATTTTTATATGGCCACCATTTTGAAAATAATAGTCTAACCCACGAAAACATATCAGTTTACATGACCTTCTGTAGCATTATTACTTGAATATCAAATTTAGTAGGAATCGGTTTATTATTTACTGAGATATGACATTAAAACTGTATTTGTCACATGCTACTATATTACAAAATGGTGGACAAAAGAGGTTATGTGTTGACACATTTGACTATTTTAAAAGATACTTTCAGCGTAACAAGTTTGGTCGAAATTGGTCAAACGAAATGTAGCTACTGCAAGTAAACTCAAAATATTTATATTGCCGCAATTTTGAAAATAAGTGCCCTTTAAATTTAAACTGCATATATATTAATAACTTACAATAGCATTACTTGTGTGCCAAATTTGGTAGTAATCGATTATGCAGTTACTGAGATCTAACATAAAACTTATATTTTCATGTTGCACTTCCAAAGTAGCTAATTAAATACAATATATATTTTTTAAAATTCAATTCTTACATCATGCACTTCTAAAGTACCAAATTTGGTTAAAATGGGTTCAATCGTTCCCGAGATATAATGTAAAAGTTTTATTTTCCAATTTGCAGTATATATCAAAATTGCTTACTAATAACATAATCGGTTCCTAATTCAATGCTTACGTCATGCACGGCCAACTTACCAAATTGCGTTTAAATCGGTTGAAGTGTTACTAAAATATAACTGAAAAACTTTTTTTTTTATTTGCACTACTTTACGAAAACGTGGATTAATAACATTATAGCTTTGTAAATTCAATGCATACGTCATGCATTTTCAACGTACTCAATTTGGTTTAAATATGTTAAATGGTTTCCGTAATAAAACACAGTGCCAACAATCTTACAATTATAGCTATTTTAAGAGTAAGAAACCGGCGTGGTCTAAAACCATAAAAGGCGATGTCCTTACTAAACACTGTACGTGGATCTCTTTTGGTGAAATTAGGTTGTCGGGTTTAAAAGTTATAAAAAAGGTGAAAAAAAGGGGAGGGGGGAGCATACATTCCAGACAGACATTCGGGTGATAACAGGTATTTATTCATCTTTGTATGGTCGTACATTTACATATCGCGTGTTGTGCTGGCAGGTATTCGAAAACAAGAAAGTTTTATCACCGAGCTAGTTAGCGCACTGGTAGCACACTGGACTTGCATTCGTGGCGACCAGGGTTCGATTCCTGGTCCGGCTATCCTGATTTCGGCTTTCCATGCGAATGCTGGGATGGTTCCTTCATACAGGCCATAGCTGATACCTTCCACGTCCTTGCATCTGAGCAACTTTGGAAGGTAGGTAGGTTTGGTTTAACGTCTCTTCGGCAACAATGACCTTACTGTCGAAGAGGCATTAAGCCCAACCAATCTACCTACCAAAGTTCATTGTCAAGGTCAAACTTGACTCTTAAAATTATTTCAGCAAAATTGCAAAATATTTTAGCACGGAAACAGTTTTTAATACAAGTGAAGGTATAAAAACCTGGGGGAAAGAGTGTTTGATACATGAAGGAGACAGTTGTCGTGGCTGTTAGAGAGTCAGTGTTGGGGACAAGATGGCGCACCTCAGCTGTGGCGAGCATAAGAGCCGGTGCCGGCACGTGCTGTGTGTGCAGGAGCAGGAGGAGGAGGTGGAGGAGGAGGAGGAGGAGGAGGCTGCGCCCATGATGGTGATAGCGAGCTGCATGGAGCGGATGGAGCTGCGCAGGGTCATCGACGTGCAGCCGCAGCCCATGGACCGGCACACCGCCAAGACGCTGCTGCTCACCTGCGACATCGTCAAGAGCGACGTGATCACCTGCGGCCACGCCGGCGCACCCTGGTAACTGCCCTTTACAGCCCAGTCAACACTTTCCAAACCAACCTCCGGCAAATATCACTGACTCTAACTACATGTACGCTACAGTCTAGGCTGTTCAGGGTAAACGTTTATGAACATTGAGTATTCTTCCGCATTATGTGAAATTAGCTTCGCTATGAGCTTAATCACTTTATTCATGCGTCGGTATGACACTGTCAAATTGTTGGAAACTAACTTATTTTACACATTTGCTAATTCTTACATGTTTATGCATTAAAATAATAGAAAGCAAAATAAATAGTTAGGGTGTTTACAAAAGTTAAAGTAGTTTTATTTTTAATTCAACGTTAAGAAATGTAACTACTTTCGCTTCGTCATTACCAACTTTACTGGACGCATGCCAGTCAGTATGTTCGTTAAAAATGTATGCAATTAAAAGCAATGACATTTTTGAAGGGTTTATTTTAAGGGAGCTCAGTTAACCATGAACAGCATATACACACTGACATGTAGGCTCTCAGTTAAGTTGGCTGCGAATTAACAAAAATAGTTCCAAGAGTTGGCATTGAATGAAGAGTGTAAAATGTAAATTTATTGCTACCGAAGCTAGCGTTTCTCGTTTTATTGTCATAAGAGCAAGATTTAGTATTTAATTAACACATGTACTTTCCTAACAATTGTATGGTTTCCAACTGCATGACGCATGAATCAATTTAAGACTGACCATGGCAATGTTAACATTACATATAGCGAGAGTTAACCGCCAACAGTCTATGCCTGTCCGCAGAGCCAGCTGACACAGTGCCGCGCTCCAAGCTAGCACATACAGTTATACAGTATAGCTCCCCACCAACATCGCCCGGCTTCCATTCCTGACAGGGAAGCGTGCTGGATGTTGCCATTAGCCGGCGATATTTCTCGGAGCGTTCCAGTTCTTCCCGTTACATTCTGTTACTGCTCTCATTTCACTCCTATTGGCGCTTTGCAGAGAAGAACCGTGCCACATGAGCAAAGAGGAGTAAATTAGTAAGAGTTCATGCTTTTGTGTTTATTTGAGTCTATAAATATTATTTTCTGCAATTTTCAAGTTAATACAATTTTTACAAGAAAGAAATATTTTATTGAAATGTGACCCAGGTTAAAATTGACAACAGTGTTGTTTGTTCGAAAGCGATATCGTGAATTGTGGCGAGACAAACGAAGTCTGTTTAACACGCAAAACCTTATCTTTTCACTCGGCCGGTCCCACACTAGGCCGCCGCGTTAACTCCTGCATGCTGAAGACTATTTTATGATAGTAGGTAGGGCTTAACGTCTCGTCAACATCGAGGTCATGAGAGACGCAGCAAGTTGCTCAGGCATGCAGAAACAGGCATGAATCGCCCATTGCCTATAGTAAGTAACCATTCCAGTATTCGCTTGGAGTGATTTTGGGAAACCATGGAAAACAGAAATCAGGCTGGCAGGACCCAGATTGAAACACAGGTCTTACGAATGCGAGTCCAAAGTATAACCACTGCGCCACCTCGCTCGTTTATAACGATAGTTCTCAGGGCCATCTTTCATGAACAGGATCGACAACATCCCGAATGCCCCAAATATAAGTGAACAGGGGACGTGTATGATCGCCGAATATGCGTGTTACTCGTGTGCAAGAATTTATAGGCGTAAGAAAAATATTGTTCAATTAAGTTATATTTTAATTTAAACTTTAGCCTACTGTTGCGAATGAGTCGGGTTCAATTCCTTGCGGGGTCGCTCCCGGATTTTCACACGTGTGAATCGTGCCGGACGATGCCGCTGGTTGGCGGATTTCCTCGCGTATCTTCCGGTCCCTCTACCATGCATTCTGGCGCTGCTCCACACTTCACCTAGTTCAATCGTTATCGGCTCTCAAGACCTCGATGTTAAGAGGAGTCAGTCCACAGTGACACATTTTCTGTGAAATCGTTGTTTGCACGTATTCGCGTATCTCGGTAAATACATTTTCTAGAAATACAACTTTTTGTCAAAAAATGTTAAAAAAAAAAAATTAGCTATACCTCCATGTTTTTATTTTTATCATTATAAGTATATTCATGGAGAAAAAAAATCTTGAAAAAGGTTAAATATCACATTTTCAAAACTTGCCTAT
Organism: Clitarchus hookeri; assembly: GCA_002778355.1. Taxonomy (NCBI): domain Eukaryota; kingdom Metazoa; phylum Arthropoda; class Insecta; order Phasmatodea; family Phasmatidae; genus Clitarchus; species Clitarchus hookeri. The sequence goes on along the minus strand of NQII01000618.1, from coordinate 133,887 downwards.
GCAGTTGTCTTAAGCGGCAAGAGAAAAGTACGACAACACGGGTGTAGTTTAATCTGCGAGCTTTCGTCACGTGTAATAAAGTCCTACTTTTATAGATCTAATTTGTAAAGTAGAGGACGGCGACGGAAACATTGCACGCCTTGCGCGGAGGAGCGATGAGGCACTAGGCGTGCGTGGAGTGTCGCCTTTATCACTCCCTCGCTTCTTGACCTTGGACGCTTCTTGACCTCGACGAGAGTTGTAGTATAGGTGAAAATTTAAGAGTCCATCGAGTGTGGCTGGTCGACTATCCACCATCAGTGGATGTGCGGCTATAACTGCTGCAAGGTAGAGCGTGTATCTGTGAACAACAGAAATTATTTGCGAAGACAGCGACTTTTGAATTAAAAAACGACTGCTGCTGGAATGATCGGGGTGCTCCGAGCTGGTGCTGCGGTGTCTGTGATTCACCAAGACGTAACCGAGCGAGGTGCGCAGTGGTAATGCGCTATACTGGCATTCGGGAGAACCCGAGCTCGAGCCCCGTTGTGGCAATCCAAATTTCGGCTTTCCATGGTTCCCTGAAGTAACTCCAGGCGAATGCAGAGATGTCTGCTTAAAACATACCATTGTCGATCTCTTACCTGTTTCTGCTTGTCTGAACAACTCGTTCCGTCTATAATAACCTGCACGTCTATTATGACCACGACGCGACGCTAGGAAACGCAAAGCAGTTTTGCGATCGACCACAACACCAAACCGTACTTTGCGTTAGTTCTGATTACGACCGCTCAGTTTGCGAACGCAAAGTTTGCGTCGACGATAAAAATGGTCGCAATCTTAATGCGAGAGAAAATGGCGGACATTTTTCATGAGTGACTGTAACGTTTGTGAACAAAAACGGTTATAATTAAATAATGGAACTTAGAAACAGTATTTTCCGTATGTGGTCACAATTGGTAAAACGCTATCTGAAACACGGTACAACCCAAAGTTGCGTTCGGAAGCAAACTAGCGTTCGTGGGTCATAATAGGTCTGCTGGCTGTCGACGAGACGTTAGATCCTAGTTACGCTAAAGAACGGAGTTTGGAGGAGTTCTCGACACAATCATACAGTTCATAAACTTGGATGAAGAGTACTTGAATGAATAAATTCTCTAAACGGGACTAATTTAATTTTGAAATTGAATTTTGCTGTAAGGTAGGGAGTATTTACTTACCGTGGATAATTCTCGACAAATTTGCATTTAGAATTGAAATTAAGGCTACCGCATGCCCATGTGCTTGAGTCAGTAATTCTGTGCCCCCATTGTATACAATTTCAAAATTCACTCTTGCGCGTCCCGATAAAGACCGAAGGCCTATTACACTAGAGATCCCGCTCACATGCTAATGATTTCACAGAAAAGGCAAGGCAAAATGAGACAACACATTGAATTATATGTAATCTCATCCGCAGTATACTATGCTTGTTTCGTTTGGTATCATTCCACGAGGCAAAATCAGGTTGTCGTAGTATGCTACCCGTTGTCTCTTGCCGCTCGTAGTGTAAATCAGCCTTATATCTGCAATACTACGTACATAACTGACTTTTGGAAAACTTTCTTGCATGGGATCGTTACAAACACATCAAAGAGAAAAGAATAGGGATTGGCCACGAGTGGAACTTGTGTCCAAGTTTATTTCGTTTGATATTAAGTAAACTTACACAACACATAGATAAACCATATAATTAACATTTATTTAAATACGTTCATTTTTAATTTGCAATATGAAGAATATTTATTTAAAATATTTAACAGTCCACTTATGACAATAAAACACATTTAGCAGAAACAGGCACAACACATTTCGTGGTTCATTTCAGCTCTTATTAAAGAGAAATCACGCTTCTATAAGGTGTGCTGTCTAAAGAAAATAAAAGGTGTTTTTGAATAACATATTGAAATTCATACCACAGCATCAATGGACCAATAGAAACAAAATATCTGAGTTGCAAAATGTTTGGAATATTCATCTAGTATTTTTAAAATTTAATTTAAACATATAACAATATTTTTTGGAGCTACTAGATCCGCTTTCTTTATAATCATTTGGTGTTCGTTTCTATTGTTTCTTAATACATCCAAAAATAAAGTTATTCAAATTGAATTGAACTTCCAAAGAAGTTTTATTTCAAATGTAACCCTAGTAATCAAGCATAGCCATATAAGTCGACAGAGACTCTTTGTGATTAACACAAGAAAAATATAAGCGAGCGGCATGTTAGGTTGTCTCAAAAGAAGCTTTGTTTTGTTTTTAAAACAAAATTCTTTATATATAGGAATGATACCATTCGTTTTTTTTATTTTATTAGTTTCCTGCCAGAACGTCTGTTTTAGAGATTGGGGGTGGAGTGGAGAGGTTTGGGAGGCCCTTAACATCGAGGTGTTGAGAGCTGATGAGGGTGAAGCACGCTAGATATGGAGCAGCGCGGGAATAATGCAAGAGCGGGGGAAACGGGAGATCCCCGAGAACACCCGTCAGGCATGATTCTCACGTGCGAAAATCTGAGGTGACACCACCAGGAATCAAGCACGGTCCTCCTTGGTATAATAGCTTATAGAATGCGTTCAATAATCATTCATTAACTACCTTGGTTATATTCCGAGTTGTAACTACCAAGAATAAACACGCTATTGTTTGTGAAAATTACAACGCCCAGAAAGAATGGTCCGAATGAATCCAAGCTCGGAGGATGTGTAGAACAGTGTACCAGCAATATTTGATTACTATTGCAGAGAGATGGTGTACACGTAGGCCCAGCAGTGCCCTCTATTGTGTGACCGGAAAGGTCCGCGTTACGCCAAGTTCAGTGAAGAGCTGTCAAACGAAGTAAATGCAAGTGCCAGTATGCCTCGTCAACGTCAGAGGGCGTCATATAAGCATGTGAGTGAGTTCGAACGGAGCACAATGATCGTTCTCCGGGAAACGGGTTTGTCATACCGTGACATTTCGGCTCGTACAGGATATGCTGCTAAGACTGTGGTGCGTGCGTGGAACCAGCGGATAGAAGAGGGTCGTACGCTGCGAGACCACGCAATGTGACCACAGCACGGGATGACTGCCATCTTGTCCGCATGGCCGTAACGGACCGTACAGCCTCGCCCACAGTGTTGGCTCGACACTGGAGCACTGCAACGGGTGTGGACCTATCTACGTCGACGGTTCGACGCCGTCTGCTGCGAGCTGGACTGGTGTTACGCATTCTATTACGTTAGCTTCCATTGTCCAGAAATCACAAACGCTGGAGACTGCAATGTATACGTGAACGCCATCGCTGGCGTGCTGAATGGCAAAAGTACTGTTTTCGGATGAGTCCCGCTTCAACCTGTCCTATAGCGATGGCCGCATACGTGTTAGACACTACCATGTTGACCGCAATCTGGCAGCCTGCATTGTGGAGCGGTATAGCGGACAAACGCCATGTGTTATTGTTTAGGGCACCATTTTATAAACATGCGATCTCGACTCCTACATATTGAGGACAATCTGAACAGTAAACGCTACATCAGAGAGGTTTCAGAGCCCGAGGTACTGCCCCTCCTTCAGGCAACGCCACATGCCATATTTCAGCAGGACAATGCCCTGCCATATGTGGCGAGGAATGTGCAAGTCTTCTTCACTGAATGACGGGTACAACTTTTTCACTGGCCTGCACGTTCGCCTGACATGTCTCCCATCGAACCTTTCTGGGATATGGTTGGCCAGCGACTTGTTCGTCACGGACCTCCCGCAACCATTTTTGATGCTTTGTTGACTCGCTTACAAACCTCGTGGGGGGGAGATTACCCAGGAACATATCCATGTCCTCTTTGATTCCATGCCACGACGTGTAGGGGCTCTAATTGCAGCACGTACGGGTTCACACCATACTGAATTCTCAAGGACAGCGATCATGTACAGTTCTGTAATCCTAATCAATTGTGTATTGTCATGTACCTATGCACTGGTATAGAGTTTATTTCAACCGCATGTATTATTGGTGTAGCATTTTTCACAAATGTTTGTGTAATTCATTATTTTGTGTGCATTTTCACAGCTGACATAGCAACAGCGATCAAACAATATCGAGTTTAGAAAATGAACGAAGGAATGGTGCGTGCCATGTCTTTCAGTATAACTCAACACGATATAAAAATGTAATATTAGCCTGTAGTGAAAAAAAACAATCTAGCTCTGTGGGATTTTAATTCTCTTTAGGCTTCTCGTTACTAATTTTAAGCCGTGGCGTCCTATATCATTATTTCTCTCACACAATGGTATTTTTAAGGGGAAGGGGGGAGTATAGCTCGCCAGCAATACAGAATGATCGCAGGCTGGTCTTCTCCTCTTTGTACGCTGTTTAAGTCGTCGGCAATCGGGAATGCAGAGCAACAACATGGCTTTATTCTTCCTTTCTTGTACTGAGAACTGACGTAGACGTCTGGCTTATTACTTGCGTGTGCGAGTGCACTCGGTGAGTTATTCGTGAAAGGCACGGTTGTACGAGCAAGACTATCGATACCTGGAACGAAACTGTTGATATCAGAGTATAGGCTGTAGGTAACACGTATCTGCACAGGAGGAAATAGACGACGAGAACTGCTATGGTTACATTTGTGCTCGGCATCTCTTAGCAGTTGACTCGCTGCTCACAAGCTTCGAGTCACAATGAAGGCCATGTGGTAGAGCCTCCACGCTGCCCTTGAGGACTGAATGGCTGAAATGCAGATTGGTACATGACGACTCATCATCACGGGCGCACTTACCGTTCCTCTTAACTATTCTGCACCAGTCGCGGATACAGAGAGGCGAAACGATGTCCGTTCCACAGGCGGCAATGTTCCTTCCGTGCATGGCAACCAGCGGCCGGCCGAGTATACGCTGTTCGCGGTTAATCAAATACTGCTTAATAAGGTCTACTTTCCCCTTCACTTTGAATCCTTCAGCCATATGTAATGGGTGTAATGCATCGGTGAAGTGAAAACTTGAAACAATTAGATATATTGTGTTTCTAAGATGCCAGTTCCTACTCTGGTGTTTATGAAGCATCAACACTAACTTGATTTCCCATACATTTTTACACTACACTTGGAATACAACGTTAAGACTTGGTATGATTTTACTTAATTTGCTGCCAACTTTGGGAACTTGCATGACAGTGTGCACTGTAGCATGCAGTGATTTTTTTCAAATATTGATGTTAAAAGAGCTTTACTTGCCGTGAACAGCCTCTAGTTTGGTTAATTGCTCCTCTAACAGAAATTTGAGAACGTGGGGCTGTTTCCCGTCCTAACTCTTCTCCTTCCTCCCCCGAAAGCGATAAGGTCGCTCTATACTTAACGGGCCCCGCCTGCCTGCATTGTTTTTATCCCTTTTTGGCCGTAAAGCACGGGAACTATAAGGGTTACACTTGCACACGCTACAAGAGTGCCATCGCCGCTACACGCAGGGCTCTGAACTGGTGGGTAGTGTTCTCGTAGTGCTGCGTGTACCTATGGGACTTTCAGCGGTGACCCTATCACTTTATTAATAAAAAATCTGTAGCAAAGTTTAATACGGTCTCCTATCGTAGTTTGACACTTGTCAGACTAGTATGTTGTAAGCTACGGCAATATGAAAAAGCTGTTTTGAAATATATTGGAAGAGGGCTCCAAAATAATACTTAAAAGCATGAGTGGTAACTTTAAAGCCGTATTCCGTCCTCGTCTAGGGTATGATGTATTTTAGTTGGTAAACACGCTGCAGCGCAGTTCAAGCACCAAGCAGGTGGAGCCCCTAAGCAGCCACAGCCGTACGCCTCTTACGGCTACGTCTCCGAATGGCCGGACACTTCACCTTTCATTACAATCGCAGCCCTTCGCCCGAAATTCGCCACACAATTATCTCTAACTTGATACTACGTATTAAGAGCTGAACCATCATTACACCCGTGAGCCACGTCTCTATGGCCGCCATTGGCTGGCACCCAACAAGATGGTTTCTTATTCAAATCTCATTTATGACCCTTCTGTAAGGGTGATGGGTGACTTACGTAACAACACTAATTTGCCTGTCAAAGTATTTCGCATAAATTGATTTCCCGCGATTACAACTGGGAAACAGTGATATGAAGGTCACGAAGGTGGCAGTTTGGGCTTTACGCGAGTTTCCACTAAAGAAAAGTCTTATCAATACGGCTGAGTTTCTCGGGGCTTTTTGCACCATTGTGGATTTTTAAAAAGCTTCAGATTCCCTCGTAGTAGTTCACTATCAAAATCAAGTATGAGTTACCATTCCAAAATAGATTTCATTGAATGAATAACGCCAAGTATTGATATACATAAAAATGCAATATTTACTGATTTTGTAGATATAACATGGAATTTAATTAAGTAAAACGAAATTCGAAACAAGTTATGTGGATTAATGTGCTCATATTACCGATTCATTTTGCTACAGGTTTTATTCTGACACAAAATACTGTTACATAATATCCTCAATTACATAAATGCCTAAATACTGGTTTATCACGCTTATATCAAAAACCCCGAACTAATTCGTTTACCAAGATTGGCTCTTAGAATTCTGATGTAATTGAATTATACTTATCCCATTCTTAGTCTTTTATATACAGGCGATGCACTGAAAAAAGAATATTTATTCATATCAGTTACTCAAAAATGTACACAGTTATAACTATTATAATTGTGGTTTTCACCGAGTAATTTATTATCAATAAAATTGTCATTCCTACGTTTGCTAACACTTTTCTTCCGAAATATCTAAATCTACTGCGTAGCCATTATTCTGTTCATTGCGCATTTGTTACTAGCACTTTTCAACACCTTAAGCTGCACTCTTCTGTACACTGAAGAAATCTGCCGGCCATTCTCATCCGCTCTTGATTTGTGTGCTTTTCACACCGACACGCAAAATTGTCTTGCAAATGGTCAGTTTGCTAGAAACTATATAACCAATATAACTAGAAACTGTGTAACTGCGAAAAACGAATAACAAAGTCCCACGAAGAAGTGGCACATGTTGCTCGTGCACGGTAATATAAGTCATTCTGAAGCATATTGTTTCAAAATATTCCTGCCTACAACTGTGTAGATATTAAAACAATCATTGTCTTGTGTACTAACAGTGTGCCAGCAACTAATAAAGAAAAATACCTGTTTATCTCAACGTGCTACTGGATGTTTACACTGTGGATGTTAAATGATGGCAAAAGAGTCAAACGAGTGAAAACTAGAGAGTATGAAGCCGCTGTAATTGATTTAGAAATTTGAAGCACGCTATAACTAAGGCCAAAATCGTAGCGTTGTAAAATGTCGGATATTTGTGAACAGTGATAACGTCGTTAAATGAAACACCTGTCGTTAAAATACGAAGCACATAGGGTGTTACACATATGACTAAGTTTATATTGTAAATATTATAAAGTAGTTAAAATTTAGAGAAAACAGTTATTTTTAAAGACGAAATGTGTGCTATTCGTTTGTCGTAGCCAGCGGTGTGTTTGAATAGTATACTGAGCAGTCGTGTTTTCTTCTAAACCCATGGATTTTTGCATATTTTGGACGGTGGTTCGAACGTAGACATATCTACAAATCGTTTTACAAATTATTAAAAACCAAGCATGTATTAACGCCGTGTCTCCAAAACCTGACTACGAACATCATCTCAAGGAACTGGTATCCAACTTATTTGATCATTTCGCCAACTTTTAGTAGCCTAACTGACTCATGGCTAGTGTCTTACTAAAATATACCTGTGATTCGGGTTTGCAGTGCATTATTTAAGTTAGTGGCCACAAAATAGTTCAAATTTCAGATGATTGTACACCAAAAACTGGCTTGACAGTAACACGGTGTTTTATTACTCGTGATTTCTTTGTTTGCAGAAATGTCCCGGTATCGGAGGACAAACATCTGGGACGGATCGTCGTGTAGCGAAGACTGGCCAAGTTCGTCCTGCTCTAGAGGCTTCCGTGCTAGTCTTGCGTTTACTACGTTTGTATTTGTTTTTATTTTGTTATGTACATTCCTTTATTAATACATTGTGGATGAGTTTATAACTGCATTATGTGTCCTGCTTTTGGGAGGTTGCGGAGGTACGCGCACAAGTTGGGGGTTGTGCCACGCAGCTTCCGGTCAGCAAATGCATCTAGTTACGAGAACATATTTGAATAGGCATATTAGAATTCATTCGTTTACCAGAAAACTTGGGTCCACACAAGCGATATAAATACAATCCAATAATTACCCTAAAGCTGAACCCATAACGTCTGACATTACAAGCAACATAATCATCATTGGGTTATCGACCACAAGAACTATGTCTCTTTCAAAACAAAAAATATTTACAATAATAAAAAATATTTTAAATTAATTATTTCAAAGTAATAGCCTGCATTAACAACTAGAGAGAGCCACAGATGTTAGTTTCATCAGCAAATTAAATTTTAAGCTTTCGTTGATTAATAATGCTTACTAAATTTGATATAAGAGCGGTCTTCGCATTTAATAACTGCTGGAAAGTAAAACCTGTCCAGAACCTAACATTGCTCGTATATCCAATATTAGGTAACAGTCATGATACAAAATCAGACTTTCCATTCTCCTAAACTTAAGAAATTGGAATTTTATATANATATATATAAAGACGCTATTTTAAGACCACCACGAATGTTATATTTCTTACCTTAACCATACAGTCAGCATTCAGTATGCTCCCGTACAGTCAACTACCTTCCCTTCCGACATATCCATGATAACAGCGACTTTGGTTCAGGTTTATCACAAACAAACCAAATTTATATCAATGCAAACGTCCACAGACACTAAAAACCTAAATATATGCAACCTTCCAGGCATTTATAAATTCTTAACAAGCAGGGTGCCTACCCAGCATAGCAGCCAGACTATTAGTGTGATATATGAGTTCGATCAAAATATTTGCATTTATTTTTTGTTCATATGTAAACAGCATCAAACATTTCATAATATCCTACCACTGAATAAAGACTTTATCTCCAAGTTCTTTGACAATTGAATTTATCGTTTCACTGACAGACTAGTATTAAAATTATCGTGATGGAACCAAAACCCGTAGTCTATCAATCAAGCCATTGAGATTGTTTGAATATAGGTAGCCAATGCTTTTTGTTTTATCGACTTTCTTCGTAACTCCTCTGCCTTTCACTGGACCATTGGATATATCTGCACGAATGTTCACGTCTTCTCGAGCATCAACTCTAGCCTCAGGATTGCTGTATTCGTTGCTGTAATTAGAGCGAAATGTTTCGCTAACTTGTTACTCTGTATGCACTACTTTCAATACTTTCTTTTATTCTTGCAAATACGCTTCTAAACATTTTCTGTTTCCTTTTGAATATTAATTAATATAGTACCACACCAGCATTTGTCATATAATTGCAATCTTGTATAATTCTTCAAAATAACAACTAATTCTCTGTGGGGCGAAGAAATTATTTGTCTCTAAACATACAGCATAATTGCTCGTCAGTGATGAATGCATCGGTCGTACGTCAGTACGAGGTACTGCCAAACGAAAGAAGTAGGTTCCAGACCTTGCTTTGGTAATGTACTCTTCTGCGCCAAATTCAAAAGGTCCAGTAACGCGTTTGTTATTTTTCAATACCGATGTCCCACTTGCATCAATGGCATCTCCATCGTTTCATTTTCTTTCATTTATTCCACCTTCAAACTCCGTAGATACAAGCACGAAAGAAAACCACGTAAGTTCATCAATGCTGCTATTTATATATAGTACATTGCAAAGGTCTGTCATTTTCCACTTCAAATGTAAGTTGTGCTTGTTTGATAAGCAATTGTTTCAAACAGACCCTGTTCTGCTAACATTATCTATCATTCTAGGAGAAACATTAATTTTTCATTGATTGTCCATTAGCTTACCACAAATTACATGGTGAGAAAATGTTATGAGTGTCTGAATCAGAGTGAGAAGGCGTATTTAGCGTAAGGAAAACCGGGTATATTACAAGACTATGTTATCAGTAGTTTTTGTTTCCTGGGAATCCATTTGCATGTCTACAATTTAAATAACACATAATACACTCAAAATTTACTTTGCATTTATACTTACTAATACTCTGTTTTGCAGCAATTAAATATATATAAGTTTTCGTCTTCTAACCAATTCATTACAAATAGAAAATATAATAGTATGCTTGAAATATGAAGTGAAATATTGCTTCACCATTACATGTTTCAAACATGCGCAGCAAATTAAATGACTGACGTGCAGAAAAAAAATTATTTATAGCCTCACCAGTATGTGTCTCAATGATATAAGTTGCAAATTACATGAAAATAATCGGAGAGTAATATTTTACAGTACTATTAGTGGTCTGCGATGTACCAGGTACATGACGCAAAAACTACAACCATTCACAATTAATCCGTTGCTACTAGAAAGGTTTAAAAAAAACGTAAAAGTCAATCATGTCGCCGACCAGACCTTGTTATTTGAAATCCGCGGTCGCACCATTGCTACTGGCATACTGAATAAAACCACCATAAAAAAGAGACTTTAATTTTGCATTTACAAAGTAAACAAATAGTCATCGGTGTAGAACTTCACCATGGGCGAGCGACTGCGGACTGCTGCTCACTCGGATGGTCAGACTTCAAAAACCTATTTCAAGGGTGACGTAAATTCAATGGTAGACGGCCATACACTCTCGCCACGCGCGTCGTGTTTCTATTACGCCTGCAAAAAACCTTCACAACATGTAGAAAAAATACTTGTTATACGTGGAATATTACGCCTGTATAGCCGGCAGCATCCAGCCACTCTTGCCACCGCAACGACTGCAAACCCGTCCCCAACACCAGTAGTCAAAAGACGGCACACAATTTAGGGTGGGCAGTTTGCCACATCCTCGTGGCTACACTTCGAACTTCAACACATTGTACTCGTTGAACAAGGAACCACTAGTCACTCAACAGCTATTAACATCCAAGAGCTAGTTTAGCTTATTTTAATGATTTGCACACCAATTTATCACACTTGATCGCGGCGAAAAGAACGTTACCCCGTGGCGGATCGCAGGTAAAGAACACGTACTGTAGCGCGCCACAAGGCTTGGTGGTTCGTCCCCTAGATGCCAGCACTTGGGCCGACGGTACGGCCCAGCCGGCGCGGTGGCAGCTCATATTAGTAACGGCCCAGCTGTGTACAAACTGTTACAAAAACATTTGGTGCCCATCGGCTAACGCGCAACTGATAGTACGGACAGTAATGTTTTTAGCACGGCATTCAGTTTGCGGCAGGCTGCGCGTGCAGATAACTCTCCCCTCGCCGGCCGTACCACACTTCCCGCAAATTTACCCGCCATGACTTGTGGCTCTAACAGATTATTGCAATCCCGAACTCACCGTGTTGCTTAATCTTTAGAACACCAAAATATGAAAGCGTCTTTTACCGTACCACTATAAGCAGCCACGTACTCTTAAAGGCTATTCACGGTAAACTGAGCACATGTGAAAGACATGCTTAAGATCTACTTACATGCACATTGTGTATTCTTCCGCCATATCTCAAATTAACGTTGCATGAGTCTCATAACTTTATTCAGGCGTTGGTCAAGTGAAACTGTGAAATTATTAGAAGAATATATATTTTACAGATGTGCATTATTTTAACAGAAAGGATGTTATTTCATTTCATGTATTAACGAATGCCTTCCCAACACTTTTAATTGAACGTTAAAGCATGGAACTACTTTCTTTCCGTCGTTATCAAACTTAACTGGGCACATGCCAGTCACTGCGCGTGTTAAAATATACACAGGTGGGGAGCAGTGGAATTTTCCAAAGGTTGCTTTCAAAAGTGCACACTTCACCGTAAACAACCTATACCATTAATTGCGATAGTACAAACATCATCATCAGCACAAAAATTTAAGTTTTTAGCCTACTTTCCGAAGAAAGTAAAGGCTTATGAGAAAAGTTTCCTGTCTGTGTGTCAGTCTTTGTGTGTCACCTTTTAAAAACTTTTGAACGCGTAAACCGAATTTCACCAAACTATATACACTTATAGTACTTAGTAAGGACATCGTACTTTTATAGTGTTCGACCACGCCAGGTGATTACTTTCAAAATGGCAGCAATTTTCAAATGTATGGTTTAATGTTATAACTCGGGAACCATTCAAACGATTTAAACCAAATTTGGTATTTTGACAGTGCCTCATATAGTCATTGAACTTAGATATGGATATTGTTGTTGGTCCAATACAATGGAAGATAGAACTGCATGAACAAATTAAGCTATTACGTCATATCTTGAAAACTACTTAACGGATTCTTACCAAATTACGAACTAAGTATTACTATAATAGGCTTTATAAGTGAATGCGATTTAAATTGTTAAGGATCTTATTTTCAAAATGGGGGTCATACAAATATTTTGGATTTAATTAGTATATCTACCATATCATTAATACATTTCAGACAAAATTTTGTATGCTGATAGTATCTATTACAATCAGAATATATGCGAAAAATAGGCACTTTTGTCCCGTATTTTGTAAAATAGCTCCATTTGAAAAAATAAAGCTTTATGCCATGCCTCGGGAAACAATTGACTGATTCCTACCAAATTTGGGAAACAGGTAGTACTTCGGTAGGTGATGTAAACTCGTGTGTTTTTAATGGGACCGATACTTATTTCAAAATAGTGACTACATAGCAATTTTAGCTTAGTATGCCACAACGCCGAAACCATACAATAGATATCTTTCGAACTTTGTATGCTTGCAGTACATATTACAACTATCAAATATTTTTACACAGTGCCTAATTTGTCCTCTATTTGTAAGAAGCATTACATGAATAAATTAAGTTTTATGAAATATCTCGGGGAACTATTAACTGTTTCCTACCAAATTTGGCAAACAACTAGTACTGCGATAGGCGATGTAAACTGGTATGTTTTAAGTGAGTCAGAAACTTTATTTAAAATGGCTACCTTATAACCATTTTAACTAGATATGCTGTATCGTCGAAACAATGTAATAAATTCCATCTTAACTTTGTATCGTGGCAGTATATATTACAACTGTCAAATGCGTCTTCACAGTGCCTCTTTTGTCCCCCATTTTGTAAGATGGTATCGCATGAAAATTTTTTTTAAATCATATCTCTAATTTGGCAAGCAAGGAGCACTACGGCAGGACATGCAAATATATATGTTTTAATACAGTTTGACACATTTCTAAAATGGCGACCATGTAATCATTTAGACTAAATATACTACATTTAAGAAACTCTGTAAACGATTATACCTTAACTTTGTATACTTGCAGTATATGGCAATCATCGAATGTGCTAACACATAACTTTCATGACCAACATTATATGAAGATCGTCACAGAATAAAATTGAGGTTGTTTGCCATATCTCGAGAAACAATAAACCGATTCCCACCAAATTGTACGTACAAGTAGTGCTACAGTAAAACATCAAATGTATTGTGTTAGGTGTGACAGGCCTTTTTTAAATGCGTTAATTAAATAAGTTATATTCGCATGTTATATATATTAAGAAATTCAACAAAATTCAACCATATTTTGTACACTAACAGTATTCATTAGAGATATTAATCGTGCGCACAGAGATCCTCTTATGTCAGCATTTTTGTAAAATAGTGCCAGGTGAAAAAATGGAACATTTTGCCATTTTTCTCGAACCATTCAACTAATTTCCATCCAATTTAACGTAGCAGTAGTGCTACATACGGCCATAAACACTTCAGATTTAAGTGGGGTCAGACACTGATATTCAATTTGTCATATATATTAACTAATTTTACCAAATTCAACCAAAGTCTGTGTATTCACAGTACCTTTTCGAAGCATCGTTCACAGAACCCTTTTTTAAGACTATTTTGTAAAATAACACCAAATATGAAAAAACAGTTTTCATGCTATATCTCGGGAACCAATATACCGATTTCCACCGAATGATTCACACAAGTATCACTACAGTTAGGCCATGTAAACTTATATGGTTTAAGTGGCTCTGACACTTATTTTCACAACTATGGCGCTGCAGATATTTCAGATTAGTAAACCTTATCTCTAAACATACTAAACTGATTACATCCGAAGTTGATACTTCGAATCCTACCTCCATAATGCAGTCCCAGCAAACACAAAATGTATAGGTCAGAATCGGACCTATAACAGCTGGCTGACTAAGTCCGGCCAGCTGATCCTGGCCTGATAACTTAAACCAGGAGCAGGCCGATTAAATATTGACTGTCGGCTAACTGTTTGCCTACAGTGTCAAAAGCACACCAGATTGTAACCAGCTTGATACAAAATGGATAGTTAACTTTTGACGGGTCTGTAGCGTTTGGTTGTCTCTAAGATTCTGGGTCTATGACGACTGTATGTCACCATGATCCCAGGTCTGAGATGGCTGTATGTCACCACGATGCCAGGTCTGCAACAGATGTATGTTGTCATGATGCCAAGTCTACGACAGCTGGATGTCACCAAGATGCCGGGTCTGTAGTGGCTTGATGTTGCCATGATACCGGGTTTGTGGCGGCTGGATAAACGGTATGGCAATGCAAAAATGTTTTTTTTTGGGTTGGCGATTGTAAGGAATGTTATTTTCTCTTTACGTATACTCATTTAATTACCTTTTCAACTCATGATATTATATGAAAATATTTTGCTTGCTAAGTTTGGGATGCCAACCTAAGAACCAAGAGTCGAGAGTCCAGCATGCTTACCACTACTCTTATGAGTAAGTTTCTGATCCTGCCAAGTAATTGCGAATATATTACGACACATAGTATAAATAACATAAACATATAAATTTATGTAAGTATAACAGATAACTAAAAACACAAATAATTTAACATGGTTTTGTTTTACGGCTTGCAAAAAATCGTTTTTGTTGAATTTTAATTTATTAGTTTGTTGGTTATGTATTCAAACTGAAAACACTCAATTATTTCAAATTTTTTTATGTTTAACACATGAACAACCAATATAGACCTCATGTAAAAATTTTTGCACCAGAACAAAAAAATGGTAATTATATAGAAGTAAATTTTCATGGAAAATGGTATAGATTGACATTACTAATTACAGAGAACCCAAACATACTGCATGATGATTGTTTAGTGAATACCACATTGACAGAAGCGATTGCGACATGCAGCACAATATCACAAGGAAAATGCGGCATTCTATAAATAAAATATATTCCATTTAAATATTTTTGATATTAAATTAATAATATTATATAAATTTTCTGTAAAATTTTTGTTGTGCGGTATGATAACGTAATATTATGTAAAAATGGAAAAATAAACAATCAACCATGGCCTAAAAAGTAACAATTTCCTGTTATATAGGAAAAACATAATTTTCCACATTTCATCATAAGAAAAATGTTAGTACGTAAAATTTTTTTTAACGAGTGTCATAAATAATTGTAAGTTACGTCTATAAATTATAATGACAATTAATGCAAAGAATAAACATTTATTTTGCAGAAATAAAAGGCTTTATATCATAATGATAACTTGGTCACACAGGCAATATTTTAGGTCATACTGACTTGAAATTTTGTATATACCGGCATGCATAAATACATGAACATTAACCACTATAGTGTAGTTTATTCCTTTACTTTCGTTATCACTAGTATCTTGGGCTTAACTACTATGTACAGCACTCACAGAAACACTGACAGTGTGCTGCAATCTACACGCGATATATGGGACTTTGTTTTGAGAGTGCTTCTGGCTCCCCTGCTAGAATATGCTAACAATGTAGGGAGTTGATTATCTAAAATTTAGGCTGGACGAAAGTCAGTTGGTTTTAACTGCAGAAGTAAATATTTAGGCTGAGAGTCTTCAGGCTGAGTAAATTAAGGCTAAGCAATTTTAGGCTAAGTGATTTTAGACTGAGGGCTTTAAGGCTGAATGAAAGAAGATAAATAATAATTTTAGGCTGAGCGAAATTAGGCTGAGTGACGGTTTCCCGTGGGGAGAGAGATCGCCAGGGCAGAAAGGTATGGGTGAAGGAGTAGATAGGTTCAGTATGTTCCAGCACAAAGGAAGAGGGATGTGGTACTGTGGTATAATTCGCCATCTTGGATTATGCCATGTTGGATGATGCCACAGCCACCATATTGTGTGTCCTTGACCTTAATCTGTGTCAGCAATCTTGTATCCGGTCACCATATTGTTTCTGGTTTTCATCTTGTTTCCACCCACCATCTTGTTTCTGCCCACCTTCTTGTTTCTCGATAAGGCCTACTAATCTTCATTCGACCCCGCCAACTTGTTTCCCAATTACTCACCTTTGTTCGACCAAACCATCTTGTAAATCATATACCGCAGTTCAATCGCCACATGCTAAGAGCGCTGATTAATGCAAAGTTATTATTTATAGCTGCTAGAGTGTGCCACGGTCATCCACCATCTTGCTCACAAATGTCCTTTGTTCAACTGCCACTTGCTATGGGTGCTAGTAGCTAGATATAGGGCATTCGACCACAGTGTCGTGACAGGGAGCCCAGGAGCCAGAAGCTTGGTAAGGAAATTACAAACCTCATGCGTTTGCATTCTGGTTCGACGGCGGCCATATTGGTAGCCAGTGCCAAAATTTGCAAAAATTTGTCAAAATTCCAAAAATTGCCAAAATTTTGGCAAAGTTTTTTTAAAAAAAATTAATTTTCGAAGAAGTATTTTTTTACAAAATTAATTTTCAAAAATTAATTTTTCAAAATTAATGTTTTTAAAAAAATTATTTAGTATTTTAAAAGTGTAATTTAATATTTCAAAAGTTGCAAAAAATTATTTTTTCTTGCTCATTCCCTGGCGGCCATGTTTGTTCATGGTGCTTCCTAAGCCAACACCAAGGTGGTGCCCATGTTGGTTGTGGCTCCCAAAAAGACGCCACCCAGTCGTTATGTCATGCTCTGGTATTCAAAGGGGTGGTGCTGTGGTGACACAATGGATAGAGCGCAACTCCATGCTCTTGCATTCACACACTGACAGTGGCTACCAACAGAGACGCCTGCCACGACATAGCCTTGGGGTACAGGACTTCACGCACTCGCATTCCATAGCAAGGGGGGTGCCATGATGATGCAATGGGTAGAGCGCAACTTCATGCTCTCACATTCACAGGAGAGGGGGCAGGTGTGTCCCAAGAGAGACGCCTTAGATAGAAAGTTAAATGTCACGCTCTAGCATTCCATTTCAATGGGGGCCACAGTAGCATAGTGGATAGAGTGTATGTTAAAACATCACGCTCCCGCATTCACAGGGGAGCGCAGACGTGCCCCAAGAGAGACTCCTTAGATGACAAGTTAAATGACACGCTCTAGCATTCCATTTCGATGGGGAGAGGGGCAGCGGTAGTGTAGTGGATAGAGAGCATAACTTCGCACTCCCACATTTACAGGGGAGGGGGCTGATGGGTCCCAAGATAGAGAGACGCCTGCCGTGACATATATATATATACCCTCGGGGAGGAGGCTTCTTACATCAACGTGCCCACCACCACGAGTGGGGCCCCAGTGATGCAGTGGATAGAGCGCAGCGGCTTCCAAGAGAGATGCCAGCCATGAAAAAATGTGCT